>JAVRKA010000088.1:1200000-1630867 GCA_034508555.1 Venustoraphidia nigricollis | reverse complement strand
CTTGTATTTGCAATATGCGAATGATTTGCAACTTTTTAACGTTCGCATTTGGTTTTGTAGCTTTTATTACAAATATTTTTAGCGAATATTTTGCGTGTCAGGTTATAATGTGTCTGCTTTGTGTGGCGTTTTAGGTGAGAACAATAATAATATAGATCATTCACTGCGTCGGCCCTAGCCCTTGATCAGGGTAGAGCGAGATTGTCTTTCAGCGCCCTTTGATCGACGCTTTCACTTCACGTAAATTGTACTTCGGTTTTATGTCACATAAATAAGTCTCAAATTTTCAAAAATCAACTTATATTGCAACACTTGCTGAATTTAAATTAAATGAAGTAGCTTTAATTATTATATTTATGCTTCATTAACATAAAGAAAGTTCCTACCGCTATATAATTACATTAGTATTAGGTTTTCGCATTTGGCTTTTTGGCGCCCGTTGCCACCTGGCGCTTAGTGCGACCGTTACTCTCGATCTACCCCAAAGCCCGCGCTGATCAAACATAACCATTTAGGGTCACTAAATTACGTGATAAGCAATAGTAATTTGAATTTTTTGTAATTTTATTAACATTGGTAATCAATTTTGAAGAAAAATTGAAGCATTAATTATTGGCTTTCATTTTTGCATTCGCTACAACCCAAGTTATAACCAAGTCCCACTTATACTACAATAAATAAAATACGTTACCTTTTATGTGTAAATAACATTTTTGTAAGCCTCCGTCAGCATTTATGCTGACGGATCCCAAACCGTTAGGGAAATATTTATCGCCGTTTGCGAATGCAACACTATTCTGTTTTTGAGATTGCTCTGTACTATTTATACTATTGTTATAACTTCCTCTAACAAATGCTTGACCATTCACAGTCTTAACAAATGCTTCAAAGCCCATATCGTTTATATGTTCCGCTACCCGTTCAGCCGATGTTAACCCCGTACTATAATTAACGACAGCCTCTTTTTTTTGTAAATCGACATTTATGTTTTGTATTCCAGGCTTTTTTGATATTAATTCTAAAACAAAAATAAATGATAATAGTTTGAATTATCAAACGACAAAGTTTCTGTCACATACGTTATATGAGCAGGGCCGTCTTTAACCTATTGGAGGCCTTGGGCACTTTAGGGAAATAGGGCCCCTATGACTATTACGGAAGACTATTTTTTCTTTAAAAAAAGATTAATTACTAAGCAAATCAATACATTATTAAAAAATTTATCGATATATGATATTTGTTGGCAGTATCAGTTATAGAATGTTGATCTGGCAAGAACTACGGGACCGCATCGATCGCGTGGCCGTGGGCAGGTGCCCAGAGTGCCCAGTGAGAAAGATGGCCCTGGATATGAAGGTACTTAATATACAATCGAATTGCAAAACTTCTTGGTTTCCGGGCTTGTACGCCGTGGTCCATTGATATTTCTACCTGGACCACGGCGTACAAGCCCGGAAACCAAGAAGTTTTGAAACAACGCCAGCCGTGAAAGCCTACACAATTGGATACAAGCGAATTGTTCGATGCACATTACAGAAGACAAAATGTATTTTCAACCTGTCGGGACTAATCGTCTAATGTGTTTTCAACTTCTCCTTCATCCTCACTTCGTGGCAGTCATAGACCAACCAGCAAAAAGCTCTATTAATTTCAAACGTATTTTTCCATCGGCAGAGCAGTGTAGGAGGAGACACTGCGTGAGAAGTATGGACTAGAAACGTGAGAAATATCAGTTGAAAATACATGAGTTCGATTGTATTTGAATTGACGACGTTGGAAAACTTTAAGCGTCAGTTCTTGCGAATACACAAAAGATTGCAGCACTTACCTTCAACATTTCTAACACATGACATGCAAGTCATCCCGTCCACACTAAGCGTACAGATAGCGTCTTTATCGACTTTCGTGTCTCCAGTATTTCCAGAACCAGCTAGTTTAGCTTCGAACCCCATATCATCTATGGCGTCGGCTATATCTTGAGGCGACCTTATATAATTTCCGTCGTAATTGACACGTCCGAGTTTCTCATCCAAACTGACCCGAATGCTGATAATTCCCGGTTTGTTCGATATGGTCGATTCGATGTTCCGGACGCACGATTGACAAGTCATTCCTTCGATGGCGATGGTCGCTTCCTTGACATTCGACGTGTCGCCATCGCTCAACGCCAGCAATGGTCGACTGTCGGCGTCGGACGGCATTTTAATATCTCCAGCTGCGTTTTCGAGACCCAGTTCAAGGGCCGCCTCTCTGTAACAGAAGAAAAAGAACTCATCACAAACTTTTATTTGATTTTATTAGATTTTCATAAATGTTTTGTGAACAAAAATAGATATTAGTAATAAATAAATAATTAATGTGATAAAAAAGTATTTAACCATAACGTTACAAAATTAAACAAAAAAAAAACTAACAAATTTTCTTATTCACGATTCTGTTTCACTCATGCCTATTATCTACGTATTAAGATGACCTTGTTTAGCAATGTTTCGTATAATGCAGGAACTTATTGGAACGTATCTCCCGCGTTAAACGGGGTCTTAGTGTAACAATATAGACAGTGTGATATGTTAAGTACTTATAAGAAAATAAAATTTTCAAATTTGAGTTTATTTTGAAGCTAGACTGATGTGACTTAGGTGTCACTTTGTTCAAAATTTATTTATTTATAAAAACTCCCTATTTTACCGCAATGTTAAAAAATAATGGTTTCAAAAATACCGTTCGTCGATTTCACGAAAAAACATCGTACAGTCATTAACTAGCGCGTTCATTATAAGCGGTTTTCAAAAAAAAAAAAAAAAAAACACGAAGAAAATAAACACATTCAAAACTTTAATATTACGAGTTTTTTTTTATTTATAAAAAGCGATTCGGCTTCTATTTAACGAATAAACACGAACAAATTCTTTCATTCACTTAGCATATTATAATAGTACTACAAAAAATAAATTTTATTCTCTAATATAAGTACAAAAAATCGACTGGTAATTTTTAATTAGTACCTATTTCTCAAGTTCTTTCGAAATATTCGAGTTAAAATTGAATTAGAAATAACTGACCAATCATTACAAACGTCCGATAAAATTTCAATGAAAGGGAAATAACATTTTTGGATATATTTTCCTTTTTAATCAATGGTATTTCCAGTCGCATCAAAACAATATACAAATTACAGTATTTGCGTAGTATAGTAGTAGTAGTGATAACGACGGAGGAAATATGAATCAAAAGTCACAAGTCGTTCAGACTTTCTTCCTGCGACGTTTTGTTCGCCACATCTTCATTTTACAGTTAAAGTTGTGAGCTTATAACATGTTTTTAATACTTTATCTCTTCTCTAAATAGTATAAAACAAAGTTCGCCTAGTTCCTCTAAACTGCACAATGGATTTAAATACGGTTTCACCATAATTTAGAGAATTTCCTCCGGAAGATTTTTCGTATTAAATTAGTAGAGAAATTATTATTATTTGTTCTGTTTCAATAATGTAATCGTTGAAGGAAGTTTAATGAGGAATAATCAAAAGAGTAAATCGGTAAAGCTTTTCTCTTTTGACTGTTCCTCATCCAAACTTTCTTCAACGAGAGTTAGAGAAACCTCGATGTTTTGTAACGCTACTCTATTATAACATCATCGTAGTATAAGGACTTCCTGACAAATTCTACTGAAATTTTTCATATCAAAAAATATTTCACAACATGAAAGTTATGAATGGTGTTTTTTAGTTTCAAATGTCACTGTTTTGTAAAAAAATAAACTGTACTTTGGATGTAATAAAATTATGTAGGTAAAATATATTTACGTTCTAATGCGGCATAGCACTATATTTTTTTTTTTAGATCACATCTCTGACTTCACCGTGACGGCGGCACAATTGCAATTCCACACAATTTGGTTCATATTTATTGTAGTCCAATGTACAATAAAACTACACTACGACTACACTGGGCACAGTCACACCACACTTGTATAGCAAACAGGTCAAAAGTGTCCATATACAAAACTTGTATTATAAGTTATAATAGAAACATTAAACCGAAATAAACTCAAAACATTAGTGTCATTAGAAAGTATAAAAAAATTAGACACTTATTATAATTTCTGGTAGCGAGTCATTCATAATATTACAGTAAACTAAACAGTCTGGTATAGAAAACAATTCATTCATAATCTTAACAAGATCTCACCGTAAAGATAATAATCAGTCAGTGATGAGCGACCTTGATGACGACACAGCGGTTAATATTACCATGCATTTACGTACATGTGCTACGTCAAAGCAGCTGTTGTCTTTCCTAACTTACAAGCATAGAAATCCCATGTTTATTTCAAACTTTCCCAAATCTAATAATAATTGTGTGAACCATTTTTACAGAAAACATAAATTCTGAGAAAGATTGAACGATTCCTTGAAGCGCAATAATTTATTAAAATTCCTGTCAACGTCATTAGATACACAGGTCACCTCGTTAATGAATGGTGTCAGCTGGAAGACCGTTCAATATTTTTATCAACCACGTAATATCAACTGACAGTCCACTTACGCGTGTCACTCTAAATTGAACAAAAAAAAAGTATTTCAACTCACCCTTCACAATAATCATTCAGCAGTAATAGTTGCTTATCGTCAGAAGACATTTTTTTAGACTATCAATTCAGAAGTAATTCACAATAAAAAAATAAAACACTTTACAACATAGTTCGATGATTTAGGTCACACTAAATAAAACAAAATACATTTATTCAAAACTTTTAAGATCGTAATTAAAAATTAATTAATTAAATTATACATATTAACAGCCTTTACTGCACGCGGCTTCTTTCGTAAGTCTGATTTTAACAGAAGCCTTATCTTAACCCGACAGTAGCTGGATAACAAGTACTCTCAACTTTAACTTTGGGTACGATTATAGAGTGTAGGCAAAGTTTCATCAAAATCTGCTCAGCCGTTCTGAATGATGCTGGGACAAAGACACTAACACGTTTAATTGTCTAGTTAAAAACACCGAAAAGTTCAAAGAAACTAAGATGATGATGATATTTGCAATACAGTGGGGTCGCGGTTTGTTTTGCAAACTGCTGTTCAATAATCGAAACTGCCCGTTATAGTCTTGCGGTGGTTAAACCCCTTGTAGTTGAACTGTATATTATAAAGTAGAGGATGTAATCGAACTTATACATAGTTACAACACAGTAAAAATAAAAAAAAGAAGTTGACTTTTTAAGTTTTTCGTTGCATATGTTTCTTGAAACATTTGATTTTTTTCACGAAACTGATCACATGTTACTGTAAGAATAATAAACCAAGTCATATAATTATTTATTAATTGTGTACTGTTGCGTCCATTTCAGTGTTAATTGTGAATATTATCAGGAAATTGGAACAGGCAAAAACATCAAACTATCGATTATTACTTCTGCAACGTTTCGACCTTTATTAGGGCTTCTTCAGGCATCGTAATATCCAGATAATTAATTAATCCCTTCTAATTGAATAATGACCATTGTAGAATGAAGAAATATTTGGGTAAGAAAAATATTTATATTTTAATTTGTTAATTGTAGAAAATTGACAATATATTTTATAAAAAAGAAGGCCTAATAAAGGCCGAAACGTTGCAGAAGTAATAATCGATAGTTTGATGTTTTTGCCTGTTCCAATTTCCTGATAATATTCACAATTATTTATTAATTTTCACGTATGTTGGCTACCTTCAAAAACAAAAACAGAAACGAATTTCTCTTTCTCGTCCGCGTTGGGTCGGTATACCTGCGATGATGCCCGATTGTAAAAGGCAACTGCCTAGACGAGGTCCCGTTTTCCGTGAACCCCCTGTACATTTATTACAATTATTATTAATGCCGTATGTAAACGCGATATAAATTCTTTGGTGTTAGGTATAAAGAACTTACGTCGAAAAATATAATTTTTTAGCCGTTAATATCAAACGAAAGAGAATACAATTTAGATTTAAATCCAGTAAATAATTAAATTTAACATTTTTTTTGGCTTAAATCCCTTATACCTGACACTAGGAAGTTTCATCTAGAATGTCATAAAAATTATATGACTTAATGCCGGCCCGAACATAGTTTTGCATTAATTTGACGTTGCATTGTTACCAAATTATGGTCAACTAGTAGACTACGTGCAAGAATGGTCTTTACAATACAATAGTTAAATTAGCTAACAGTTAAATGGGAGTTTTAGGCTCAGGTTCCGGCAGTGGCATTTACATTTTTTTTTCTTATACACAGCCTTGAAATGTAACGCTAATGGCAACATAGTTGCCTGGAAACTGTAATTCATTCGTATTGCGAGAAAGGCTTATATTTTTAAACTTTATAATTATTTATTATTATGTTTTATAAATTAACTTTGATCATATGTATTATTATTAACAATTTAAAAAATGTTTTAAAACTATAGCTTCTGACTGCGGTTTCGCTCGCGTGTAAGTCGAATTTGCCCGCAAAATTAGCGCGTGTCGAAGGAACGCATTCGATTTTGACGAGAACCCAAGAATAACTGCACATATAGACAGTATCTATAATTTTAAGTTTGGATACAAGTAGATGGTACTAAGTTTCATCAAAATCTATCAAGTCATTCTCTAGTGATGGTGTTACAAACAGTCAAAAATTCTGGGAACACATTTTTGCATTTATATATCTGAAAGAAATCGGTGTGTATATCTCAGTCAGATAAGGTTGAACTGAAACTTCTGAATTAATAATTAGGTATACAAATCAGAAAATTTATAAACTTTTTCATTAAGCGAATCCCTCTGTTTGTTTAAAGACATAAAAAAAAAACACATAAACATCGGCATCGCTGGGCAGGTATACGCTTTGCTCCTCTCAACGTTTCATGTTTGAATTCCATGTCGAGGTCATTCAGACCCACTATTGTCGCCAAAAAACTTTCAGTTCTAAAAAAATCACCAAATTATAGACACTCTTCCGTTGCAATTTAGTATATAATTTATATTGATAACGAAATCGTGACGTCACAAAAAAGTGTTTGCCATTTGACAATGTGAGTGAGTATCGAAAAACAAATGATAACACAGTCAAAGTATTACACCACGAAGTTTTAAATGATATATCTGTACAAAAATATAAAAACGCGTGTCGCATTTCCGTTAGAAAATAATGCGTTATATTAATTTTTATTTTATAAAACACACATTGGGTGTTTTAACATTTTAACATATCATTTTTCTTGAGTTTTCATCGAAGACAAATTAAAAAAAATACAGAAATGCAATTTAGATATTATATAAAATATACTATTACAAATTTTAATCGATTTCCCGCACACCCCCGATATACAAAACAAGTTATGAAGTTGAGGTAAAGTTTTATGGGAACAGTTGAAAATCAACATGCAATCTTCGATGTAGGTATAATAAGTTGTTTTTTACGTCTTTTATTAAAACATGAATAATATTTTAAGCGGCAGGTATTCCACAACCCGTTTTTTCTGTATTATTGCAAAATACGTTTAAGAACGTGATTATTAGATTTTTTTTACATAAAATGAAGATGCAAAATCCCGAACATTTACTTCACGTACAATTTACAAACTCAAAAACTCATAAGTTAAAACTAACAAATGCAAAACGATACTGTTGATCAGTGATCAATATTCCTGGTCAATATTTTTGGTAAATTGTATTTTTTCACACGACCTCATTTTGGACGTAGAGCCATCCAACAAGGCGAGGGTCAAAGAGATCACCCACTATAATAGATAACCTCTCACTGATAGACAGAGAAGAAAACAGTTCAAAAGTTTCGATTCTTTACGAGATAAATCGTTCTTTTTAAAAATTGTTTACAACCGATCTTTCACAGGGATGTACTTTTAAAATTGAATAAAATAAATAAAAAAAAAACGGTTTAAAAACAATGGTTTTCTTTTTTCACTAAAAGGTAGAAAATAATTTAGATCAGAAAAATATCCATTTGTAAAAAGAAAATCATTTAAGCGCTCATCAAATATTACTGTTGCTGTTTTTAAGAGCGTCCAATGGTTCTCTTTTTACAAAAGTTAAAAATTATTTTGATCAAAATTATTTAATGCAATAAAAAACCATTGTTTTTAAAAAGTTTTTTTATTTATTGTTAACTTTTTAGTCTTAATTATTTCAATATCATAAACTGGAAAAATACATTATTTTTTCAATTTACAAATAAAATCGTTGAGAAAAAAATACATTCGGACAAGGTAAGGGTCGATTCCACGATCCTGCGATTATGAGTCTCATGCTGTACCATGCTCTGGTACGGTTTGCTACTACAGTTCCGTATTGCTATATATACCAAGTTCACGTTTATTCATTAATTTGAAAAAAAACATTGATTGTTTATTCTAAAAACGATTGACTTATGTATTGGAATCGGGTTAATTGACAACAGCATAATTATTGAATAATTGACTACTTGAAGACGTTTTTATCGACCATACCCAAGTATGAACAATAAACAGTTATTGCAACATTAGACAACTAAACTGTACAATGAAATCACCTATTTATTATTGAACGATGTAATATGATCTGTTTTCATGGATGAGTAATTTTTTTTCGATAAGACAAATGGTTAGTATCCGCCGTCCATCAGTACCAACATAAAATTATTTATGTAAAAAAATTGAAAATATGAGTGCAGGGTCATATCGGCGCATTTCGACTGTTTTGGAATCTGTTCAGAATAATGTATAGTACTGGCTATGAAAGTGAAATTTACCGGCCGGAAATTTTGTGAGGTGTTGTTTAAATCCACAACACTGATATTCCAAGTTGGGTATGATATGATGAATTTCATTATTTTAATAACAGAACGGAAGTTTTTCATCATATATTATTATGTTTTATATTTAAAAATCAAACTAAAAAATAAATTAATTTGAATTTGAATTAGAAAAAAGTTTCAGATAGAACAAATTGTTCCAATATTCATTATTGTTTGGTCAAATTTAAATAAAAAATTGAACATTCATTGAAATCCACCACCCTGTATAAATTAATTTCACTGAAAAGTGAAACATGAATAATTCTTAACGATAAATATAAACTTGGATTCGTTATGTTTCTATTTTTGTTGCCCCACCCCCCTAATTTACACATTCATAGAGTACAGTCGGACTCATTATTATTTTCAACTGATTTTACTCATGTATTTTCAAGTTTTCAATCCCCACTTCTTACACAAAGTGTCTACCTTTAACAACATTTAGTCTCAAATTAATAAATGCTTTTTTTCCTGATTGACCTATGACTGCTACGAAGTGAAGATACAGAATTTGAAAATACATGAGTAGATTAAAAATCAAGAGTCTACTGTATCAGTTAAAAGATGTTATATTAAACGAAAATATTGATTCGATATTTTAACTCACTGATACAGCATTCTGGCTTCTATTTCCATCTTTATCTGCACACGTAAACAATAAAACACACAGATAATAATTATAATTACTGTAACATTGTATAATTGCTAAAATATCGTAGCACACGGCGCGGCGTTCTGTTGCACCCGACTATTGCGTTTTGCACACGGTCCGACGAACGTGGTGCACACGACGCACTTACTCGTCAATTGTATAAATCTTAGTGCAATATTTGTCCTTGTCGAAGGATCATCAAAAAATATTCGAAGTAATCAGATTGCTCATATAGATAGATAGATGCATATTTATATTTGTTCGCGTAGCCACAATTCACAAATGAAGCAAAAGTTATACACAATATACATATAATATGTAAAAAAATTAATAATAATAATAAAATAACTAAGAGGTGGCATATATGGGCAAGCATTTATTAAAAAGTGTTTTTAACGGTTTTTGAAGATTATATTATTGGAACTGTCGTTGATAAAATCAGGGAGTTTGTTATAAAAATAACTACCTTTAATAATGGGACTGTTATTATCTGCAACGTTCAGGTAGTTGTCGTGGGTAAGGCACACCGTCAGAAAATTCTTAATTTTTGTATACTTATTAAGGACATGATAATACAATTACCCTGAAAATTTGAAGTCGATCGACCGTATATAATCCAAGATAAATTCAATTAAAAATTGGATAATTAACATTGATTGTATACGATCTCTGTAGTTCTGAACCAGTTTCTTATGTATAAAAAAAGAACTAACTGTCAGAAACTTTCCAAAAACTGACAGTCTTTCAATCCATTTGTTATGAGTTTAAAAAAATAAGAAAATTTTTTTGACCGTCTAATTATTTATAAATAACGGTTTAAACTTCGACAATTTATAGAAAAGTATACATGCATATGAATACTGTATGGGTTACGTTTCCACGGGCACAGTCTTGCGTACAAATTATGGATCACTTAGTCACAAGCTAGTATACTTTTGTGGCGCGTATAATCTATAACTTTTTGACAATATTGTACCACGACAACTACCTTAAGTGCTTTTTACACACGGCTCATAATGCAACTGTTTCCGTACGGTCCCATGTAAAAAATACGTTTTTGTATGACACACAGATAGTAATGTGTGTCATACAAAAACGTATTTTTTCTATGAAATAAATTGACAGATCATACCAGCAAGTTTTATAATACCGTAATTTTAGATCATATTTACTGAAGCTGCCTCTCGCAATTCATTCTATATAGAGACCCGGTGAAATGTCAGCGAAATGTGTCGCTGCCCCAGCTATATTAACCCTTCTTAGTCGACTGTCTAATATATAATTGCCGTGATCGAATTTAAATGTTTATCTCTCGGAAATTGTAACGTTTTAAAAATTTAACAAAAAAAAAAAAGAGCCGATGCAACGTTTATGTGACACGGATGTGTCGTCTTGACAGTGTGGTATTTTTTCATTGCACACCCACTAAAGAATAAATAAATAAATAAATAAATAATTAATAAATAAATCATTATTTAGAATTTTAAGTAACAATTACCAAAAATGTAATCAAATCGATATTGTTTTATAGTCAAAAAAAAAAATAAGTAGCAAAAAGCAATGTCAAAAAATTAACAAACGGTTTAATAAATATTCTATTGCTGTTTAGCACTATACTTCTGTTCTTTATAAGTGGAGATTTGGTAAAAAATGGAAAACTCGGAGTGAAGTACGGTCTAGTCACAAGATTTAAAATAGGACAATTATTACATGGGAAAGTTTTTTAATCAATTACGTAGATAGCATTTATCTAAAAACAAAAAGATAACACATAATATGAAAAAAAGACGTTTATGAAGTATTTTGTCACGTTATCTTTACAATTAAATGCGTGAACTAAACTTTTGTAATATCTCGAAATCAGGACACTCTTAAAAGATTTGATTACTTTAAAAAAATACATGTCTACAATAACCAAAATTGAGCTATTTTTAACAGAAATTTCCATTTAACTTTTTGATGAATTTTAGCCTAGTAGTGAATGTGCTAGACACGCATTCGAGAAGCACAGGGTTCGAATCCCAGCGGGATAGATGTGGCTAGAACTTTTCTACCGCCTCTCTACTCGTCGAGAAACGGTAGGTAGTTCACGTATTAGTCATCTAGTTGCAGTTTTCCATGGTTTCCCTCTTAAACACGGCTATGGCTGCCCAATTACTACGCGCTTACAAAGCTGTTAACTTTTCCGTAAATTCTAAAGGTGCGCTTACACGGGCAACTAAAATTGCTCAATTCCGGGCAATAGTGGTCAACTATGTACATCAGCAATTCACGGCGATGGCAATATGTAGCAATTGTTACCAAAGATACCGCCACACCATATCACGAGCAACTTTGAAAAACTAGGCAATAGAAGGCAATCATTCATACACTATAGCAATTCAGTTGAACTGTCGCTGGCTATGGACGAGGTTTTACTGGCAGCGGCGTGTAGTGCTTTTATTATAATAAGCTCGTGTGAAGGCACCTTAAGGTTCACACCCATTCGACAATTCTGGGATACATGTTCACACGTACTAGTCGGCTCGGATCGACTCGACAACATCCAGTGAGCCGATCACCCGATCCGATTCAGTGGGTGTGGACGTTTAGTGTTTCACTCGCATTTTTAAATTGAAATTGAAAATAACAAGAAACTACTAGTAATGGTAAGGACTAAGGGTGGCATCCGTTACGACCTAATGTCGAGAAACGGAGATTAAAGGCATTTTAGAACCGATTATTACCAGCATGACGTCACAATATGACGTTATAGCTTATCAACAGTATCACCATTGTTATACTTATAATTAAAATTACTTTTCATATTATTTAATTATAATGGATCTGGTTATTGTTGCGTGTTTTGTATTCATAATTTAGCAGCTGTGTAGAAACTAGAAATTGACTAATAGATAAATCAACCTATAAAAAGAACCTTGATAATGATTTGTTATGATTTTCACCTCATAAATAAATTAATCATTGCCATCTAAACAATGGCCCACCGGTGCATAACACATTTGTTTGTCCTAGACATCGCTTAACCCTTTCCCGGTTTACCTTGAGTCTCTTACTCTGGAGTAAGGCATAGTATGGATGTCAGAAGTGCCAAAAAGTATCGATATATATCGTATTGATATTTTTTTTAAGTATCGATATTGGTAGCGATATATTTTTTGAAAAATATCGATATATTGATACAATTTTAAAGAGAACATTGGCACTCGAAGAAATTTAGTATAGGTACATATTAGCTAGCTTAATATAATCTCAAATAGTAATTAATGGGCATTATTTCTAATAAATCAAGTAATAAATAATCATCTGAAATCAGAAACAACGGTAAGATTTTTTTTTTGTTTATTAATCAAACGTCTAATACATTTAAGTGATTAATCAAACAATTAATAAAGCCAGGAATGGCGAACCTATGGCATGCGTGCTAGAAGTGACATTCGTCTGATAATTGTTGATACAGCATGAATTGAGGTGTAAATCGAAATAATTAAAAATATTCTAGATGTGGTAGAAATGAAATGAAATATTCCATGAATAGCTATTTTGACAGTTTATTATTCCGAAAATATCGAAAAATCCGGTGAAAAAGAAACGTGTTTTATATGTGCTTTATTCACTGTTGTCGTTTTTGGAACACACTTAAAAGAAACACATGTTTCTTTTTCAATGGAGTTTTCGATATTTTCGGAATAATTAACGTCAAAGGCCATAGTCAGTCACGGTAGTACATACAAGTGTTGCTACTGGAAAAAGATATCGCATTTCGATACTCGGTATTTTGTATCGATATATCGAAAAATTAAATATCGCCCAAAAATATCGATATATCAAATAAAAAATATTGATATATCGATATTTTTCCGACATCCCTAAGGCATAGTGCAGCACTGCGTAATGTGAAAGACAGTGGACGGAATGGATATGTAACGCATACACTACTACTCTCAAATCTCACGCATACTTTCGTAACACACGATTCAATTGGTTCCTCCACCTCTATGCTCACACCAACACGTCTCGTGTCTCCTAACCGGGTAAGGGTTAATATAGTTGAGACGGTAACAGGAAATAGTTTGTGTAAGTTAACGACACCTAAACTTCACGCAAATCATCACTAGTTGTCTATCTATAATTAACTTTTATCAATGATGTACCGGTCAGAAAGGCAGACCAGTCTACAAAGACTGATTTCTGACCATTTGCGCTACGCAATAAACGCTATTATTATTATTATTATTATTATTAATGATACGCAGCCTGGTGCTCGAAGACCACATTTGATTCTTATGCACACTTTTCAGAGTATGTTCTTACGGAGAACCGACTGTACTTACCATGCGTGTATGTTTGTGTAGTATTAGCCAATTTTTAATATTAGAATAAAACTCATTTGGTCTTGCTTTTAAAATTTTAACGTTAATAAAGAGATATAATTATAGTTTTTATAGATCACGCTAAAATAATGTGCACTGATTATGTTATGTTTATTGTTTAAAATTAATTGAAAATTAATTAATTAGTTATTGATTTATCTGTAACTGATAAATGAAAGTCAATTTTATGCCAAATATATGTAGTAAACTTTTAAAATAGCAATTATTTAATTATATGCGTTTATTATGTTAACTTTCGAATTTAAATAAACATGTGTTTTGCATAAAAGATAATTTACGAATTTCATTTGTGTACAAGAAATTATACCATTAATCATAAAATATCTTATCAATAAATTTTTCCACTCAGTGCAACAAAAAAAAAAAACCCGGGTCGCAGTGCCAAAACCCTGCCGACAATATAGTGTATTTGCTTGTATAGGGCCGTGTGGTTTTATACTTTTATTATGTGAAATTAAGTTTGTTTTTGGGCAAAATAAAAAAATTAACCCCTTAATACACCCCTTAAAATAACATTTTTTTGTTAATTGTAATATTATTATCAATCTAACGTCTACACCAAATTAAATACACCCTTCAATAAATAAGTCACTATCTGCAAACTAGTGTTTTCATAAAATTTGTAAATCCGGTCCTGTCGGGCCGATTTTATTAAAATTGTGGGGAAACTTTTTAATCACTACCAAAGAGTTAAATTTCAATTTTGAAACGATTCGGAGAATTTTTTCGGTATTTTGGGGCCCAAAAACAGTTTTCAACCCCTAAAAACTATCCTTAAAATAGCCCGATTAGGCCCATTTTAAATAGGCTTCTTGCGGTGATGGATTTCAACATGTGGCCCAAATTTCGTTGAAATCAATTAACTCTTTCGAAAGTTATCGCGCGTACACATATATATATATATATATATATATATATATATATATATATATATATATATATATATATATATATATATATATAATATATATATATATATATAAATATATATATATATACATATATATATAAACATTTTTTAAAATGGTGCCAAAGTGTTTAGGAGGTTATGAAACGTCGAGAAATTTTGGTCCAGCCCCTAGGTCCCGCCATCCGACCGACGCCAATAGTGTATGTTGCCATATGGCAAATACACTAATAACCGATTTTTTTACAGAACTTAACATAATATACCGACCGTTCACTTCTAAAAACAAAGTTACTCACAACTTATTTATGTACACTCAGAATGCACTAACAAAAGTTGAATACGAAAAAAAGAATTCGGTGATAGAGTTCCGTAGCCATTCTTACTAGCATCGAATTTAGTTATTTATATAAATAACTGGCGGACCGGTCCGGTTTGGCCCGGATTTGTAAATTACCTATATTATTCTAAATTCACGGAAGCTCTCAGAAGGAACGATTTTTTCCGAGTTTATTGACAAATATCATCATACTTATTTTCGCGAACTGTTAATAAATTATAGCCTAGATAATCTCTCTTTCTATTGATGAAAAACGTATGAAAATCCGGACAGTAGTTTCTGAGATTAGCCCAAACAAACACAAACTTAGCGCGGCGGAGACTAATAATTTATATGTGATTTGATGAACTATTTTTGCTACAATTCTCGTTATAATTTAAAAGACACATTCAAGAATTTTTTTAGATATTTTGTATCGAAAGTTAAAAAATCAGAGGAGAAAGGACGCTTTGATAACGACGTTGAAAGCAAATATCTCGTGACTGAAGAATTAAAATTGAAAGTTCCTAAGGGAGCGTCCATAAACCACGTAGCTCGGCTAAGAGGGGGGGGTGGCTACGTTTAAATACTACGCTGAGCCACGTAGCGGGGGGGGGAGGTGAAAACAAAGCTACGTAGTTTTCTTCAGGTGAAAATTTCGTTAAACAAAATAATTTTATTTGGCACATTTATTAACAGTTAAATAATATTTATTAATAGTTTATTAGAAAATTATTTATTCTGCATTAAAAAAGTTGTGTCAAATATTTATAAATTCTTTTATCAATATTTTTATTCATTAAAATATCGTTTACATTTATGTATTAACGGAATATTCTTATATTGCGTTAATATAGGTGACTTGTACGCGGGTAGTATCAGCACCGTGCTAAGAGAATAATTACAAAACGAAAGAAGGAAGTACTATGTGAGCTTGATACACTTGAACCGACTATCGAGTGGCTTGATGAAGAAGACGTCGTCGTGCTCGAAACGAGTCCTAATGACGAAAGAGATCCATTGGCTTCATATAAAGAAGATATCCCAATAATCGATAATTTACAAGAGTGGTTGAAGCCACTATTTGAGTCAGACTTTTTATAAATATGGGAGATATATAAATATATTTAACAAAAATGAGCGCTATTCATTTAAAATAAAATATTTTTTGACTAAATATGTAGTAGAAAACAAAAATTATTGTGAAAAAAAACCAGGTTCCATCGGGCCGGAGGGGGGGGGGTCACAGGAAAAGCTACGTTAGGCCACATGAAGGGAGGGAGGGGTCCTAGAAGGACTAAAATATGACCACGTGGTTTATGGACGCTCCCTAAGACAATTTTGTTCCATTTTAAGAGATCTATCTAAGACACCCAACTCAATGTGGTAAGTGAAAAAAAATTAGTACTCGACGGGAGGGGATCCAAAACATTTATTTTTCCAAAAATTTCCATTTTTGTTTTTGGGTCATCAATCTACGTTCTTATACCAAATTTCATCTTATTAGGTATATATTAAAATCAGAAAATGGGAGGAACAGACAGATAAATAGATGGACTAACCGAAACTGTAAGGGTTCATATAGTTTCGACGGAACCCTTAAAAACTAAGAGTTACTGTGGAAGATACACACCCGATACTCTCGTCTCTTAGTAGTGCTGCTGTCGCGTCTCCTTTCGACGAGACTCGCTTTTACAGCCCTTGTCTAATTAAATTCTGGAAAGTATATTTTTGATCTCGATAGTATAAGAACACTTTTCCCGACAAAGCACTTTTAAGTGAAAAAAACAACGTTCTTCTGTCAAACCCATAGCCATTCTTAAGATATTCGCTAAAAACTGACCTTAACTTTAAAGTTTGAATCTCTAATGTAGACAAGGGCGTACCCAGGATCAAAACTAGGGGGGGCAAGCCATGGTCGTTCAGGTTGTAACATTTTATCACGGAAAAGGTGAATGAAACCAAAATATTAAGAAAATTATGTATAATTATAGTAGTGCTTTATCAACTAAGTTATTACAATTATTTGCTATGAAAAAAAAATATTCACATGTCTTATACTAGTATCATTTTTCTTGGATTTGTAAAAGTAAAGTTATTTCAAGAATTGTAAAAATTCCAGTAACAAAATTTAATAACGACTTATGTTTTGCTTCCAGGGGGGGCAGCTGCCCCCCCTGCCCTTCGCTGGGTACGCCCTTGAATGTAGACCTCCCTTATAAGACTAAATCATACCTGGTCAGAAGATCGCTTTAAGATAAAATTTTCATCAAAATGCCACGCATTTTCACTTTCTGTCGATTATCTACATCAAAACCAACCACTAGAAAGACACTCGAAAATAACAATAACACAAAAAAAACATGCACATCACACAATTTGTTTTTCAAACTGAAACCACATTTTTTAACCGCATATCGAATATTCCACAGCGCGAGCGGATGAAACAAATATTTAAACAACTATGGCAATAAAACATTTAGCAACCGCGATAAACAATACACACGCGAAACAAGCAACAATCAGTTGGCACTGCAATTGGTTTACAATAAATAAACGGAAAGTGAAGGGGCTGGTTAGGCTTGAATTGTCCTGCAAATAGTTTATAATTATTTATCAATGCTTTCTCTATAATAGTAATCGTGCAAATGGACCTGATATACCAACTATCTGCATGGCATGGTCACATGGTGCTCTACTTTAGTCTTTAATACACTATGGGGCACCTGAAGGCTTGCAAAGTGAAAGGTACAAATCAGTAGCGCCGAAACGAGGCGAAACTGTGTTAAAAAAACAAACGCCGCGGACCGTGGTGAGGGAATCTCGTTTTGTTTACAACTTATGTGTTGTTATATCGATGTGTCGATAAATTAGGTACTAGTCTGACTTCTTTAAATGTTTATCTCAATTTTTAAATATTCGATATCGATTAATGGATTTACAACGCCGTACCAACAAAATAACCCACCCAATAAATAAAATGTAGGTATCGAAATATTTGCAAAAATTCAATGAATTAAAGAACGATGTCTACAAAATTGAGGCTCATTACAATTGCCGTGTTGGATAGACAGATAGATAGAGAAAAAGATTCCAGCCTACAAGGACCTATTGTGGATCCCTTGAGTGGAAGTTAGTGTTAAAATATTTTTATATAAAAAAAAACCTGAAAATTCATATTTTTACAGGCATTCAAAAATAATTATTAAATATGTTTGTTCCTAATTAAAAAGTTTGTAGCCTAAAAACTGGTATAACTATCAATTGAATTTTTATTTTGTTATAAAAAAATATATAGATATAAAATGATGCTAGGCTCTTCGTGATCTTTAAAAAAAGGTTAGAATTTATGTCAATTTCTAAAAAAAAATTTTGTAATTTTTTCTTCATATTTTGTAAACGCATTAAAGCTTGCTAAAAGAAAAATTTATCACTATCAGATTTCGGACCCGGATTCTTTATGGGTACCACGACCAGCTGGCCTTGAGATTGACCCTGTAATAACTATAACAATGTTTCAATTACATTACATTATTTCAAACAGGGTTAGAACGTAATACAAAACAATTATTAATTGGAGATTCTTGTAAGACTTATTCATTGTTTCACATTTTTACGTCACGCTTTATGACACTAGTAACTTTCGTTCACGGCTTTATTCGCGTGAGCGTCGTCCTTGCTTGCAGATTCGCTTGCGTTAATACCGATTTTGACGGACAGCCTATCTTAAAAGTGTACCCGAATTTAAAAGTAGCTTATATACTTTATGTTCGCATGTCCAATTGATAATGTACCAAGTTTTTATCAAAACCGGTTTAGTCGATGCATGATTCTGGCAAGGTTATTAAATACACAGGTGACCTCGTTCCGTTGAATAGTGTTGGGAGAATGACGTCATCCAGTGGGCTATCAGTTGATACTGCGTGGTTGATAAAAATATGAACGGTCTTCCAGTTGACGTCTTTCATTAACGAGGTAACCTGTATATCCTATAATGACCTTCTGATTCTGGTACAAAAAGACTAGGCAAAATTCTGGAAAAACCCGCAAAAACGAGTAAAAGAAACAGCGGGTTCGTTATAATTTTACGCATTTTTTTATTATTTTGTTCATTCGGAATATTTAGATCAATAAACTACTTGCGCGTAATTTTTTTTTACACTATACTTCCTATGTTTAATAGTAGATTGTATATATAGTGTCGTAATGCGTTATATTATACGGTGAGCTATCATATTAAGTTTAAAACGAGCGTCAACGATAAAATTTCTTTCGGATCATATTGATGTTAATAATACTCTTCGACTGGCGCCCCCCTAACGAAGTCGATATCGTTTTTTATTCGCGAGATTTCCCATAAAATCTACATTTTTCCAGTATTTTTGAGACGACAGGACCCATATTACAAGTTTTCTTTCGGCTCAAAATGACGTTAACACGTTTCGATCGGCAGTTGGCACCCTAACGAAGTCGATATCATTTTTTATTCGTATAAGACTGTGCAAAATATATTTTCTTTGCAGTATTTCTGTTAAAATAAAAAGAACGACTAAGCCAATTTCGAAAACATTTCTTACCGATCATATTTACGTTAAAATGGGTCGACCGATACTCTATAACGTAGTCGATATAATTTCTTATTTCCGAGATTTCGTTCTAAAAAGAAATGATCACTTATGTAGGTACATACACACACATATTTTCTTCAAAAATAGTGTAAAAACATTGCAGTGACCTTAAAACAAAAATATGTTAAAAATTTAATTTTCGGATCCATTACGATAACTTCCCAATTTACTTGAGATGTATAAAAATTTCTCATTAAATTTTACTGCAATCTTTATCTGAAAACAATTTTCAATTGTTTGTTTCATAACAAAACGTGGTATTCGACTGTAATTGATTAGATTTGCTACAATTAAGAAGTTGTTTACCGAACTTGTGCAAAAATTGTAATTATTAATGGCTTGCAGTTTCATTTTAATGGTCGCATACACTTATTATTATAAACACTATTTTTGTGAATAAACAAAATTTAAAGGCGATTTCATTAATTTTGAATTTCAATACCGGGATTGTGCTCTATTATCGACTTGCCGTCACACAAGTACAGCGTTGCCAGATTTTTTTTTGCCACGTCGGGATTTTGGAACTTTTTGAGTGAAAAAAGCGGGATTCTTTCGTCGAAAGCGGGACATAGTAAAAAAACGTATACAATCAGAAGTTTTTGAATATTTATCTTTTTATTTGAGTTCAAATTACGTTTACGTGACAATAGATAGCAAAAATAGCCATAGAAAATGTATTTTAATAAAAATATGATATTTTAAATCAGATTTACCCTATCGTTAAAAAGTTAAGTCTTATTCGTCTTCTGAATAAAAAAAAATAAAAAAAAAAAACAGAAATCAAAATCAAAAAAGTTTTATTCATTAGAAAAATATGGCGTTTCAAACAATAGTCTGAGGAGTGAGTGTTACAAATTGCAACTTACAATAATTATTTACGCACGGTCGAGTTATCCCCGAAACGCGGGACTGAGCCTGTCCCGCGCGGGACATTTAATTTTGATTTAAAATCGGGATGTCTGGCAACACTTCACAAGTACCTCTACATTGATGTTTAATATTTAGAGTATGTAATTTATTCGAAAATTTCAATGATAACAATTACGAAAAAACCTATCACCTCATCAGTCTAGCAGCGTTTACGAGCCTACGTCACGGCAGTCACGTGACAAGTATTGACGTTTTGGAGCGAAATTTGAAACGGAATTTAAAATATATGATTTCTAAAGCGCGAGTTGTATTTAAAAAATTATAATAAATTTTATGGTTATACTAGATACTTATGCACGGTTTAAAACACTTTCCCAAAAATAGTCAACATCCCTATTGTTGGTTAAGTACATGTGATAAGCTAACTTGACAGATCTCAATTCTCACAAACCTGATTGGATCATCGTCGCTCGTCGGTACCAGTTTATACCGTCTACTGTTTCGGCGTCGTCCACTTCCCCCATGGATCATTGGCTTTGACATAAATGTGTCCATCACTTTATACACAAACACAAACAGTCCGAACACAAATAAACTCACAAACTGACCAACTGATAGTCGGCTAGGCTGCCGCTGCCCCCTAGCGGGCATTGTTCACAAAAGATTGTGATAACACAAACACTTATAAGATAAACGCTGTTGCATCATTATTTGCCAAACGGCACATACACTATTGCCGTCCGTCGATTTGCGAGATCTAGGAGATCGGAGCAAAATAATTTCTCGATGTTTCTCATCATTCTGAGCAATTTGGCATCATTTGTGTGTGTGCGGGCAATAATTTTCAAATATTCTATCTAAATTTGGTACTTATTGGTACTATTGGCCTATTTAAAATGGGTCTAATCGGACAATTTTTTCAGAGATGAAAAAAATGTGGGCCCAGAAACATCGACAAAATTACAGTATTTTTTCAAAATTGAAATTTAACCCTTTAATAGCAATAAAAAAGTCCCCCTAAAATTTTAATAAAACTGGTTCTATGTAGAGCTGGACTTAAATATTTAAAGAAAACACTAGTTTGCGGATAATCACTAAAAGGTGTATATAATTTGAATTGAACTGATAAAATAGATATTAAATATTTAAATAAAAAAAATATTATAGTTTTCAATTTAAAAGACCCTATTAAGGGGTTAAATTTCATATTATGTCCAAAAGCAAACTTGAGTTTACAAAATAAAATCACAACGCACGTATGAGTAATTATGCTAAATTGTTGGCAGGGGTTGGCACAACGACCCAAGTTTTTATTATTTATAGTATTGTTGTCAAAACAAAAACACGCGCTGAAACAAAACACGCAAGTTTTGAAAGATGCGAGATCTGTTCCGTGTTGATATATGCGTGAAAACAAATTTTGTACACAAAGTTAGTGAAACTAAGACTTGAAATTTACAAGTACTCTTGGTAAGTTATAAATTATGCAACTGGATAAAAATTCCAAACGAATCGCGAATTTTCTTCAAAAATTATAATATTTCTAAATCGATAAATAAAATATTATGTAAATGCCACACGAACAGAAGTTTCTTGAAGTAATGTTATTTCTAGACCTCACGTAATTCAACAAAAAAAGACTTCCAAACAACGCCACATTCAAATTAATACTGAATTATTATTTTCCAAATAATGTAACACCTGTTCAGTGATTCAACATTTTTAAGACTACAAAGGAAAGAACACAAAAGTATAGTTTACCGAGAATTTAAAGATGTTTCAACTTGTAATTTGAAACTAAAACGCATCTGCGATATAAATTTATCCTTGTGTTGGAATTCTGACGTTAAAAACGTTGAATTCAATAACTCATTTAGATTCTATCGATCAAAACAATATGGAATTTGCACAATTTTTACATGAAATTTCTAAGTACCTGGAAACGTGAAGAATCTAAACATTCAGGTCAAAACCAAAGAAAAGTACTGGATGTAAAATTCACTCTCAAATCTACCTATACTAATATTATAAAGTTGAAGAGTTTGGTTGGTTGGTTGAACGCGCTAATCTCAGGAACTACTGGAAAAAATATTTTTGTGTTGGATAGTTCATTTATCGAGGAAGGCTATAGGCTATATAATATCGCGCTACGACCAACAAGAGCGGACAAAGACGTTTCGTTCATTATTTGTACATTTAACTGTTTATTAAAGCTTAAAGTTCAATATTACTATCAGGGAGGATAGAAAGAACGAAGACGGAGATCACAATGCCGGAATAGGAACGCGTATTTTCTTCACTTTATAGACAACGGCGACAGCATGGAAATTATTCTCCTTTCTATCTATCCTCCATTAGCATAGTTGGGAGTTTCATAGTGTTATTAGGATTAAAAAAATCTTCTCGTGAAAGCTGTTTTAGTGTTCTTAAAAAACAAATGGTTGACATTATACACTATTTGGGTATACGAATGAATTGCGCGCCGGAAAGACAGTTTTCCAATAAAATTCATGAGTGACGGCACACATCAGCTATCAGGGTTTCTAAGAAATTATTTTTTTTGAACACAAGTTTCAAAAAGTAAAAAATAATATTCTTGTTAGATAAGTTAACACATAATATAGTTTCTGAATTAGTATACTCGTACTTGGCCCTGGTTACAGGCGACCATAAAAGAATATATCTGTGCGTTATGCAAGACGCATTATCAGCGAGTTAGTTAGGTTGCAGATATAATAAATTACTAATTGACATAATCATATATTATGCAAAAATTAATTATCTATATCTGCATGATATTAATTTCTTGATTAATTACATTGCAATCATACATTTAATTTTATTTTTAATGGAAAAATCTTTCAACCGTTGTAGTATGTTAATTGCAAAAACAGATGAACCAGAAACAAATTATAGTATTACGCAGATGTTACTTTTGTAAGCATGCAGTTAAATAAAAGACTGACCTGATCGCATCTTCCATGCCTTTAGCTGAAATTATGCTTGCACTGGTGCAATCAGGAGCAACATTCACTGTCTTTACTGCGCTGAGTTTCTGTAGTTGAGACTTTATATTCTCCCATTCCTTCAAATTGTCTTTCAAATGTGGAGCTGAAACATAAACATCGCGACAAAAATTATTGTGGGGATTTAACTGCGATAACTGACGAGGAAAATTGATAAATAAAAATTATTGTTTTTACACAGAAAAAAAAAATCGTAATGGAGTTTATCATCGTATTTACTATTTATTGTTGTTTATTTTTAGATTATTGACCAAAATTGTAAATCTGTTATTAAGATTTTTTTATATTCAAATCAGCGATTTCTCAAACATCTGTTTGATAAGTTATTGACAGACTGGGGGTCAATAATCAAATTAATTGTGTTAGTCCAAAGTTTTTGGAAAGTGACTATTTGAATAAACATTCTGGAAATACACAACCTAAATTTAAGAACTGATTAAAATTATTTGTAATAAGGAAAACTATAAGTATCATTATTTACGTACTGTTCATTATTTTTTATTAATAAGAATATTCATAGCTTCTTGGAACTACATAACAAGGTTAATTATATTTATTGAAGTAAAATATCACTTGGGAATGTGTATAGAAACATTTATAAATGAAATATGATCAAATCAAAAACAGAATGCCACTGACCTTTAAAAACAAAGACTGTTTCACTATTACTCGACATTTTTTTCGTCAGATGTTAACACAATTAAACTATTAAAACACAATTAATTAAGTGTATTTAAACTAAAAGTTCGCGTTTTTGCAAATGTTTAGGTTAACGATAAGTTTTGTAAATATAAAATCGCTGACAAATTAAATAGTGCTGTGAAGAAATGTCAGTTCGGGATGACATTTCGGCTAAACAAAAAAACAGCTTGCTGTTTTCTAATAATTGAAACAAGTAAATTAATGATAAGAATACACTGATAGTAAATGACACATGATTAAAGTGACAACCATCAGCTGCACTCAAATATCCTATTTTTATTTTCCATGGAAAGTGAACTCTTATCTTTCTTTTCTTGTTTTCCTACAGGATATGCATATGGATATCTCTTTTTGCTCCGTTTTCTGCTTGCTGCCTTATTTTGTGTTAAGGAAGCGAGCACACAAAATAGAAACACTCTTGACAAAATATCACAGATAAAAGAATGATCTATAATTGTTAAGATTTAACTAGTATACAATGCAAAGTATTTAATACGAAGCAACAAAATAAGCTAAATAAGGTCGATAAGTACCAGTTTTGTAAAATATTTTCTCTTTCAATATGAGGTAAGTGAGGCCGCAGCTTTAAATCAGGAAAGCCAACTGTAGCATATTTTTACTAAAACGTCAAAAATAATAATGTTACTTGTCAAGTGGTTAATCCCGGTTTAAAATCGAAAAAAAATCAAAATGCAATTAATACCTTGCTGGTATGTCTGATTACTTAAGAATAAATTAATACATTTTTAAACGACAAAAATATTGAAATCATGTTACGGAATCATGAATTAAAACGGAGGTGACGTGTACTTCATTGCTTATTAATTAATTTATTTTGTTTTTAGGTCCTGTCTTGTTGCGTTCATCACAGCGCTAGGTTTGCTAGCATTGTTACCAGTTTTATACTACTTTTATTTAAAAAAGTCATACGAAAAAAAACGACAAATTCTAAAAAAAAGTGTTAATAACAAACCAATCCTAGCATTTTTCCATCCCTACTGCAATGCAGGAGGTGGTGGTGAACGCGTATTATGGTGCGCTATCAAAGCTATTCAAAAACGCTATCCGGAGACTCAAATTTATATATACACGGGCGATTTAGATACTTGTCCCGAAGCGATATTGAAACGAGTGCAAACCACGTTCAGTGTAGAAATCGAAGAAAACAGTGTTCATTTTATATACTTAACTCGCAGACATTGGGTTGAGGCAAAAAAATATCCCCATTTTACATTGTTGGGACAAAGTTTAGGATCGGTTTGGCTCGGCTTTGAAGCCTTAAATAAACTACAACCAGGTAAGTTCGCTTTCGAATATACATTTCGTCAGCGTCGTAACTAACTATTCTTACGACTCACAGACACAAGGTCTCCGTTGCAATGTATTTTTGCAGCTACAAAAAAACAATTTCACCGAGGACAAATTCACCGTTATCTTTGTCTTACAGCACTGTATTTTGTTTGAGAACTAAACTTTAAATTTCTGCATTATTGTAGATATTTACATCGATACTACTGGTTATGCTTTCACATTTCCGTTGTTCAAATATCTCGGTGGATGTCGTGTTGCCTGCTACACCCATTATCCGACCATTACATCGGATATGCTTCGACGTGTCTATTGCAGATATGAGAGTCATAATAATCAAAAGATGATCGCCAATAGTCCATTTTTAACTTCGGCCAAATTGGCATACTATAAATTTTTTGCTAAGGTGTGTTGCGATGTAAAATATTTATCTTTATACCCTGTCGAAATACGTACTTTCAGCTTCGATTTTAAGGCAGAAAGCCTAACATTTATGTACTGCTGGAATTACTTGCACGCTATCTGTAACAGCGGGCCGAAACAGTTTTCTGGGGCACATTGATACGAAAGTACGTACTTTCAACCGGGTATAAAGAAAAAATATTTTCTTTGATTATCTTTGATTATTTTGCGAATGGCAGCTGTGACAAACTTTTCTAAATGCAATTGTGTTCTGTAGTTATATTCCATAATGGGCCGATGTTCAGATTGCATAATGGTAAATTCAAGCTGGACAGAAGAACACATCAATGCCCTGTGGCAAGTGCCTTGTTCGACGCATCGTATTTATCCCCCTTGTGATGTTGAACATTTTAAACAATTACCAAGGAAATTACCGGACAACAAGTATAAAATCGTATCGGTCAGTCAATTCCGGCCCGAAAAAGATCATCCGTTACAACTTCGGGCACTTTATCAGCTCAGGTCTATCATTAAAGAAGAATTATTTGACATGGTAAGTTTTGTAAATATGACAAAATATAATGTTAAAAAATTGATGACAAACTATTTAATTGCTCGCTCTCAAATTTGGAAAAATTAACAGTGTGAAAAAGCCGTTTAAATATTCCTAAAGGAAAAATCTTTTAAGGTTGCTTATGAGTTTGTTTGTTTTTCAGGTGGAATTAGTTTTTGTCGGATCGTGCCGCAATGCCGAAGATGAAACGAGAGTGAAAGATATGCAAGATTTGTGCAAACATTTGTCACTAGAAAATAATGTTGTATTTAAAGTTAATGTTTCGTATGAAGATCTTCAAAAAGAATTGCAATCAGGCTACATTGGTTTACATGCCATGTGGAACGAACATTTTGGCATTAGTAAGTTACAGAATGTATTTCGAATTATTAAATGATTATTTCTAAATTGGAATTTTTATAGGTGTTGTGGAATCTATGGCAGCTGGGTTAGTAATGGTGGCGCATAAATCGGGAGGTCCCCTGATGGATATAATCGAAACGTCAGAACCATCCAAAAATGGTTTCCTGGCTGCAACGGATACGGAATATGCTTGTGCATTAGCGGCCATTTTGTATATGCCAAAACAACAGTATGACCAAATATCAGAAGCTGCTCGAGCATCAGTTGATCGGTTTTCAGGACAAGAATTTGATAAAAACTTTTTAAGAGCTGTTGCACCCTTGTTCAATTTTGATTAGTGTTTTTTTTGTTGTTGTAAATTATATTTACTAATATATAGACGTGTTCGTGATACTATTTTGTAAGTCATTTTACGGTAAATAAAATAGTTTTAAAAACAAATAAAAACTTTTTTGATAAACGTAGGTATAATCATAGGCAAAACAAATATACCAGTATTATTTTTTTAACTCATGTAGTCATCTGTTATCAGCATTATGAACTATAATGAAATGTTTCTCTTGCGCATGTACAGTATTAGTCTAGTTTTTACATTCAGCATATTTCTAAGCGCTTAGTTACTGCGCCAAAAAGTATACCTATGCAAAGTAAAAAACGCTTTATTTTAAACTTTTAAATTAGCAAAACCAGTTATTAAAAATAATGAAACCAACTTATTTTTCTGTATAAATTAATATTTGATTGAAATACCGCATTTTCCTGAACACCATGAAAACATTTTTATAGGATTTTCAGGCTACCACTTCAGCGAAACCATTATCAAAGCTAAAAAAAACCTCATAGCAGATTTTACCGTAAATTAATTTGATAGTGATAAAAATTTACAACAGGTAAGATTTAATTATAATATTATGAAATATAAACACAACGGTGATATAGGTAGTACGTACTTAAAACTAGAGAATAACAAAGTAAACCACTTCACATATTCCACATAATCGAAACGTTAGCAATAAATTAAAATATATTCCATAAGTGAGCTGTTCTTATTTCCTGTTACTACAAATTATCATATAAAGATGACTATAAATTTTACAGATTCCACATACATATATTTATTTGTAGCTATATATTTAGGACACGGTAAGAAATGGAACAAGTAATGTAAGTAAGTAAAAGTCAAATGTGACTGTATCGATTTTCCTAGTTTCGCTTTGTCGCTATTAGATGCCACTGACTCGACAATTTGCTTTTGTTCCGTTGATGTTACAAACATTGAATAATATTCAAAGAAATGAAAGGTCGAACTGTACCTGTCTATTGTTATACAGCTTATAATTTTGTTTTCAAGCGCGTTTTTCGAGGTATCAGGATATTTTGTATTATATTTGCCTACCTAAGGTCTATGAACGTACATGGGGGGGGGGGGGGCAGCTACCCCTGAAATCGGGAATAAAGTGTGAAAATTCATTAAACTTAGAGAGATACTTCAAATTAATCTCTTTTATTTCCTCTTATTGAACTTTTGGCGCCCGAACATTTCTTGAATTGAACTTAGAACGTTTGTCCAGTCATTCATTACGTAATTCAACTCCACAAAATTCTGCGTACGCCTAGTATTTACTAATAACTAAACACAGGAACGCCTTTTTGTCTGTCTCTTTGTACTATCACGCAAAAACGGAAAGATTTGATTAAATCAATACATTACCTAAACTTTTCATACGGCTGTATCTCGTCAAAATTGATAATGAAGCAAGCGAATCTACAAGTTAAATTGGCATTCACGCGAATAAAACTACTCAGAAGAGCGGAGACAAAAGAGGATGAGCAGTGAGCGAAAAAGCGAAGCAAGTCAAGGTTACCGCACGTGATCTCTGCGCTAAATTGTTGTTCGCTGACTATGAAATACGGTAACATGATATATAAATCTAATACGATTGATTATTTTGCTACCAAATCAAAATCTAACCGGGCGAATATTTTTCCTCACCAAAATTAATTTTCTAAAACTAGATTATCTACTTGGATCTTTTATAAAATCGAAATGAATTCCGTAAAATTTGTAACTATAGACTTATAAATTAAAATAATTATATTAATGTTGGAGTTCCATTAACTGAGGAAAAAAATTAATCTGATTATCTCCTTGCGTAACATACTTGAGTCTGAGAATTCGATAACAATATTATTGTCTGAAATACTCAACAATGCATTATTTATCAACTAATATAAAAAGAAACAGTACAAGAAAAAAATTTACACAGCTGTGCATACAGAATAATAATGTAATTATTTTACAAGTATTGTTTGACATAAAAATAACATGGACAGTTTGTCATTTAAATTCCAATTTAAGCTCTTGTTCAGAATAGCTATACACAATATTACAAAGTGTAACAAAAAATAATCGAGAAATTAAATTTAAAACGGTTGCAAATTTAAAAATACAGGACACTATTAAAATAGCGCAGTTTGTACGATTACGTATAGTGGCACCATGCGGCCATTATTAGCATTAATTGACATATTTGTTCACGTTTAAATAATTGTGGATACTAAATACCAAAATCAATTCATTGTTCGCTTTATGAGTTTCGAGTTGTCCAAAAATTACTAAAAGAGATGTATGACGACAAATTAATTATTATTAAACAAAAGAAATTATTCAAAACTATTGCATTTTTATCAACAATTTACATAAAATATAAATGAATACTTATACCAAAGCAAAAATAGTCGCACAGTTCTCATTTTTGCCACCATGAACGCGATCCGCTAGCTATCCCTACATTCCCATCCATGCACAATGTAGATAGTCTTATGACCAATGTATTTTTTATGCAGTAAATTTAATAGTAACACACGAAAAGCGAATACGCGGCAACAATATCAAAATATATTACTATTGAGAAACAACACCCAATGTTGAGGCCACGTTACAAAGTGAGAAAAAAAATTATTTACACCAGTTTTAGAGTTCATTATGATATAATAACAAACTAGCTTTAACCAGCGATTTCGTTTACATGAACGTTGGTTTTGGTTAAGCTTGCGAATTCGTATGCGTTATGTTGATTTTGACGAGATTCCAAACAAAACGAGGCCAAAAGTACGGCCTATTACTATACCTACTTTAATTTTGGGTACATATATAGATAATGTGCAAAGTTAAATCAAAATCGGTCTAACCGTTCTCTAGTGATCCTGGTACAAACATACGTTTTTTCGTCTAGATATCATGAATCACTCATGGAGCTGTCAAGCGTTCAAAATCTAATCCAGATATTATCATACACAATAATAAAAAATTAACTAAAAACTAAATTAAAGACAAACTATTTTAATTAATTCTTTATTGTGTCATGAAATTTTAACACATAGTTATTATCTTCTCTACCACACGTACTCGTAAGGCACACATTATGAAATAAAATTCTGTTACACCCTATAACATTAGACTGCTGCAGTCCTTGCAGACCTGCATAAATTGGGACTGTATCTTAGTATATAATTCTGAATTACGGCCATTTGAGTTTAATGACCACCATATTTCGAAGATGTTAAAGAGTAAATATAAAAAGCCGTTATCGATTTTCATATGAAATTATAATATATATTAAAACAAATCTTTCAGCCTGCTATGAAAATTATTTTAAAGAACAAAGCATTAATGGTAAAAAAAAATAATTTTTCAAGAGAAAAACATGTTTTTTTTACAGATTATTTTTACATATTTAAATAGTTTTAAGGTCCCCCAAATTGAACGGTTTTTGGTATAATAATGATTCGCAAAACGATTTTTAACTTTTATTTTCCGCATTTTCGAAAAATTTAATTTATCGATTCTGAAAAGAACGATTTAACGAATTGACGTAATTAAAAATTCAGTTTTGTAATTAAAACAATTAAAACATTCTGCTTATCATAAAATATCATAATGCTTTTCTGGCTTATTTAATATTGCCTTGGAAGCTGGTGGTCTTAATTAAAATTAAGATAAAAAGTATATTTTCTCGTATATAGAACGAAAATATTTAACGCAACAGGGAGTTTTATATACACACGTTTCTCGCTAAAGGATGTTTTAGTAGAAATGATTCTTTTAAAATCTGGGTACGTGCAGATTATGTCCTTTTTTATAGAAAGAATACAAATAATAATATCAAACATAGATGATTCTTTATTCTTGTTCCGTTCTCGCTTCCTAAAATTTTGGTGAGTTAGTTACAGAAGAGATTTATTTCTATTTTACAAATTTTTATATCGTTGAGTGACAATGCTTAATTTAAAATGCATTAGCTTTCGAGCGTCTATAATCGGCAATCTTAAAATATATTTCACAAGTTTAATAATATTATATAATCTTATAGAGGTAAAAAAATCGTTTTGTAAGCAATCAAAATTGAAACCATTAAGTTTCCTCTGGATTCCTAAAACATTAAGTCGAGGATTCATCTCCTGAGGAAACTAATTGATACCTTCGACATAGCTAGACTTAACAAAAATTTGGCCACTTTTTACAGAACACTCGGTACGACGTTAACGTTGCCCTCATTTGTATGCTAATATATTCACAGTAAGGATTCTTCGTCACTGTTTATAATATTACTGTAAAATAGCAACAGCTTGCGCTCTACTGAAAGAAAAACGAAAAAAAAACATAAACTTGCAAAGTTTCAGATCAGCATAAAAAACGGCTTTTATTACACTTTATTATTCCTACTCAGATTTTCACCATCACCGAAAAAATACGATCAACTTTCTTTCAATCTGCCTCAGATGGTTCGACTTTGAAAAAGGTCGGGTAAAAGGAAATCAGATTTTTTTAATATGTGCATTTGATCAGGAAAGTATATACCTACGAAAGTACAAAACGTTCTTCCTGACATAGTAGCTCACATCCGAAACAACTAAACCTAGGAGCTTCAAAGAGAGATAGATTATAGATGCTCAACGTCTGAGGTCATCAGCGTTTATCTAGGAACTTGACATTTTGACTTATGACGTATATGCGTCGACTAAGAACGATTTTTTGAAATTTTGACCCTTACAAGGATAAAAAATTGGGTTTTTCCGTAACCATTTTGAACAATTTTTTATTAGTATTCTTTGTGAAAATCTAAAAGATCAAAGATCAAGTTTCGATGTTCGCATCCAAAGTGATCAAAATGTTGCTGGAAACAGCCTTAAAGGGTACACGTCGGACTTGGTAGGGAAAGTGATTGTAAAATAAAAGGAAAAATTATTTTATTCTTCTCTGAAGTCGATTCAGTTACTTTTTTTAAATTAAATATCTATATATATTTAAAATTCAAGACATTTTTTATTGTCCGACAACTCTTAGCTCTTTCCATTTAACCAATTTTGATTGATAAAAATTACTCGTATAATTTTGTATTTAGCTGCTTCACTTTATAGTGTTTATTTTTAAGATTGATTGTTTATTTAATTTCGAAGTTTATAAAATTATTTAACAGTTGTTAGTAAATAGTGGTGTTTTGTCTGAGACGTTGTTCCGCTGTAGAAAGCTAGTCTTAAATTTAGTTATAAAAACTTTCATATAACATGCCAAGGCTGATTGAAAAGCGCAGAAGAAGTTTATCAGTTTGTAGTTTGTTAAAACCGTCGATTGAGTAGAACTCGAGTGCCTATAACTCTATTATTCAAGACGCGCGCAGTAGCAATTTCGAACCAAACACGCGCTGGTGACATTACTGAATGAAAACTAACCGATAAGTTACCGATTTCCTCTTCGTTCGGCAACCGTCAGGCGATAGACATATCGGAGCAATAGACGACTATCATTTGCAGCCGTGCCAAGGGATTTATGATTCGATTAATACAGAAGTACCCAAACATTATCAGTTTCGAGAATTTGCTAGACAAATCAATCTTCTTAAGAGAACTCTCTCACTAGTTACTAATACCCTTTCGATTAATTATTTATACGCAAAATACCAATTGCGTAATTACTAAACAAATATTATTTTTCGAGTTTAAGTGCAGCTGACAAGGACAACAAATAATACAGTCAGTTGCAAAAAGTGAAAAACATTTTCACTATTTACTCTCTACCTACGGTTATTAGACACAGAAGTGACGTCATTTCGTGAGGGCAGGATGCCATCCAGTGGATTGTCAATTGATATTGCGTAGTTAATAAAAATATTGAACGGTTATCCAGCTGACGTCATTCATTAACGAGGTGACCTGAGTGTCTAATGATCTCGGCTCTATGGCTCTACCGACCTTATTTTTGAACATCTGTCTTTCAAAGAAAAAGAATCCATATAGGCGCTCTACAAAGTACATTGTAAAAACCACGAATGGTTTTTAGGTCGAGTTGTCAAAGCATCTTAAGAACGTTGCTGACCTGAACATAAAACTTTTAAAACTTGACCTGTAGTGTCCCAAGACGAAACAGTTGCATTCGAGACAAAGAAATCTTTGAATCAGAAATACGATCGAAAGTATGTTTAGAAAGACGCACACTGAATTGACTACGTTCGGCCCAGAATAACCTGAAATCTTATAAAAACACTATTACACAAAAAAGTGATAATCAACTGAACCGATTCAATGCGGTGTGGAGGTCCTCGTTCATTCTTGCATTTTCTAATTATTCTGATTATCTGCGTGAGTGTCGAACCGAATTGATGCAGTTCGCAAACAGAGCTGGGCAAACTACTTGACAAAAGTAGTTGAGTATAACTACTGACTACTTAAATAAAAAAGTAGTTAAACTACTCGTTCTTAAAAGTAGTTAAACTACTAACTACTAGTAGTTAGTAGTTAAAATTTTAACAACTTTTTTAACTACTATAATAATAATAATAATATAAATCTCTTTATATACCTATATCGTATAATCTGCACTTATAATATATAAAAATTATTTTAAAACTTATATTTAATAATAATACGACGTTTCGGCCAAGATGTTAGTCTTTTTCAAATGAATATAAATAAAAAATTCTACAAAAAACAATTTACAACCTAGAATGTCCAAAAACGATATTTAAAAAAATATATAGGTATATTACTGTCGAATGCCATCAAGTTTTGTATATTTTAATCTTTCTTTTTGACAGTCTAGGATGTTAGTTGTTTCTAACTTAATGGTATTTTTGTTTTCTTCAATGATTATTATTTTTTGTAGGATCTTTTATTTATATTCATTTGAAAAGGGCTGATATCATGGCCGAAACGTGTTTTCATTAAATTTTGCAAATAGCAACGATACGATTGCCAGTTCCACGTTGTATTTCAAACTAAAACTCAAGCAACTGATATTTCATTATTTTAAAAGAATCCAGAATCCAGAAAAATGCATAACGAATGAGAACTTGTGCTAACATGTCGGTTAAATATAATATACTAAAATATTTTTAAAAGTAGTTAAAATTCAAAATAAGTAGTTAGATTACAAAAAAGTAGTTAAACTACCTAAAGTAGTTAGAACTAAGTAGTTAACTACATTTTTAACTACTTTTTGTGATTACTTGATAGATATTCAAAATAATAGAGTACGATTACTATGTAGAGAAAAGTAGTTAGAGTACAACTACTTTTCCAAAAAAAGTAGTTAACTACGTAGTTAACTACTTTTGTAGTTAACTACTGCCCAGCTCTGTTCGCAAATCGCATCTCGCGATAGATTAAAAATTCGAAGTGAAGTCTGTAACGAACAGTTTTCGAACTGCTGTGTTTTAGGGCTACAATAACACATAGACTTTAAGGTCGGTGTCACAGGTGCGTTCGCTATATAGAGTAGCGTTTCAATTCGAGACTGACTACTGCACATGAATGATTTACGCAACTCGGGCGCAGGTTATAGGTTTGTAGCTACTAGGTAGTTGCTAAAGCTATACGGGCTATGTACAATGTCGCTATACCTGTATACTGTGAGGTAATACAGGACGGCAAGTCTGAGGTTTTACGCTGGCCAGTGGCGTTCGAGAAGAAAATCACAACGTATAAGTAGATTCTAAATCTAATGTTGTTATGAGTTATGTTACGACGAGTATGACATTGTGTTTACAACAAGAGACAGAAAATTTTAGCAGTCACATGAGCCTTAATATCAATAATATAGTATTTTTGCACGTATCTCCTATAAGATAGCTGCTTTTCACTTCAAACAAAGAGTGTATTATAAGGAATTGGTATAGCGCGCTTTGTTTTGCCTTATTTAACCGCACTAGTGCTTAATCACTCACATGATACCAAACACAAGGACAGTTTTAAAACAATGCTAACGAACTTAACAGTGGTTAATAAAAGTGTTGTTAAGGCTGTCGGAACGCTCTGAATTTTGTTTGTGCTGAGACCTAGCAGTAAGGGGCGAGGTAGGCAAAAGACATATTGTGGGTGTGACCTTCTTTAGCTCTGTTTCGCTCAAATCATCCGCACGTTTCAATTTTTGGCTGGTGCCAACTACGAGGTTAAAAAATGTTATTGCAAGGGTGCCGCTGTCAACTGATTACTCTTATTTTTGGAAATATTTTGAAGATTTAAAAAACTTTTCCGAAAAAGGAAGAGTCACTTTAGGTTTGTGATGGAACAGTTTTGTGAAATAAGTACGAGTAAGGTCGTAGTGTGACATTAAAAACGTGTGTTTTTTTGGCACAATAAATGCCAACTTTTTTTTAGTAAATCGTACATAAATTACAAAAGTAGTCCATTAGAGACCTAGATTTGTCCTTTATCTTCCTTATAGAGAAATAATTTTTGCAGAATGTTGACGAATAAGTCTGCAATCAGTTGACAGCCGAAGCTCTATTTTTGGCTTAAATTCAGAGCGTTCCGACAGCCTTAATTACCTTATAAAAATTTATAATTCCATTCCTGCTGAAGTTTGCCTTCTGCCTATGAAGGAATTCAAAAAGAAAATGTTTAACAGACTTGTAAATGAATGTCACTATTCTTTAAATGTTTTTTTTTTTATTAATTGCTATTTTTATGTAACGACGTGATCCATACATCTTTGTATGTCAATTGGATTAAATAAATATTATTATTATTATGGGTCACTTCACATGAATGTAAAGCAGCTATTTTATAGAGTGTAATGAATAAAATATCTGTCTGTTTGTATTAGTTATATTATTGAGGAAGTTATCGAGATCCCATTATTCATTTCGGGTCCTTGGGTTTTTATTCACAGGAGGCACGGTTAAGTAGATCCTTTTGTCCCGAATCTCGATTCATCTTTGAGCTCGGCGTTATTGAATACAAGAACCCCAAAATATTTCGTAGACGAACAACACTGCCATTTGAAAACGCACTAGGAAAAGCTTACTTCAGTGTGAACGCTAAATATTAAATTAAGGTTTGAGCAGGTATGTTTCAATAAATTATAGTACACATGTAATTCACTAGGTATATGGGTAGTACATATATTATACAGGTCTCAACAAAAGAGAAAGAAAATGTTATCGTGACGATATAAGCAACAGGAGAAGAAGAAAATATACGACCATTAAAGCTCTGTTTATACTGCCCCAGACATATTATAATTATAATAAATAGACTTCTTACTGAAACCTACAATTGGTGTGATTTTAATGCCTCTATAGCGGTCGTAAAATGACATTTGACACTAGTGCTGTAAAATTGCATAAAGTAAAAGAAACGCGGTCGGTCTACCAGTAAACCATAATCATGATGACTACAATGTCACAGAACTGATTTTGTTTTTGGGTCATTCCGAGACACATTAGTTGCAGGTCTAACTGGAAAGGTGTAAAGTATACTTTTTTTAATCGAAATCAGGAAAGATAAGGAATAAAAAATTATGGGATTTTGCTACATGGAAAGATTACCTATATTTAAAATATTACTACAAAACATTAAAAGTTCGTCCGAAGGCTACTTTTTTACCCGAAGTCAAGCTTTGGCATTTTTCTCATATTCAAGCGATGCTGCATAATGCTAAAAAGCAAGGGAAAATACTTCTTAAACCGTTCGCACATAAGGCAACACGAAAACAATAAAAGCCACTAAGTGATTTTAGTGATATCGGTAATAAACGCGATATCGGAGATCGGAGGACAAATACATTTTAGATAGTCCACTACTGTCTTTCAAGCAAATATTACCGACAATATATTGTAGAAGTTTTTTTCTAAAAGAGCTTTGAAGGTCCTACATCTTTTCTCGTCATGTCGAGTCAAGTGAGGAATAAATGTTGTACCTGTACCATTGAATTTTACATTAAATGCTTCCATATCAACAGCAAATATAAGAACAGAACAAATTTCTCTGATCGCGCTTCCTTACGAGTCGCCTGGGTTGCTCAAATCTCGCAAATCGAGTGAATCACCGCTAGATTGCTTTCATATTGTCCCGTTGGTGTGTCCCCACTCCTTTATCTAGGAAATGAGAGAAAAGGGTATAGTATCGCTGTTGAATTGTTTACCGACGGTCTAATTGTAAGCAGATCGCAATTGATATGAAGTTGAAAGGTTTCTCCTCAACGTCGACCTGCAGCTACCGCGTGTCCACTCGATTATTATTCAGTAAACTGTTTCAGCAAAAAACTTCGGTTTGATTTTGGTCGAAAGTGTTTGAAGCTGAAGTTTCATTCAGTTATAATTGCTTACAGATCTCTGCGAATGCTTATTCGAAAGGTTCCAAAATAGTTATGACTATTATTTCATCATATAATTATTATATAAGTATTGACGGTATGTCAAGGTTAACTAAATTAAATTTTGGTAATGTTTTTTTGTTACACCTTATAGAAATCATTCCACAAGCCTACATAGTGAGGGATGAGCGGTTCAAATAATTAGGTAGCGGCACGATTTGTAAAATTGGCAAAGAAAAAAAAAACAGAACAAGTTAGCAAAACTTGTCTAGACGGACACTCGTTAAGAAAGCTCAAACCGGAAATTAGAGAAAACGATGTTAATGATATTTTAATGAGAATAATTATAATTATAGCCGTGTATGATTTAGAATCTTCAATTAAGTAGATGAAGTCTTCGAGTGACGTAAGGACCAGACTGAAAACGCAACGTATTATAATGTCTAGCCTACTATTTATAATAGAAATCTGAATTTCCATCTGAGAACTCGTAGAAATATCAATTAAACTTTGAATAATTACAATGAAAATTTAAAAAATTTGAACTGGCGCTATAACTGTCTTATAATCTCAGATAATTCTTTTTGTTGGTAGTTTAATAAACAATCAATTCTAACTTCTAAGGTTCGCAAGATTAACTTCCTAGTTTGATGAATATTGAATTATTTGCAATAATAATAACACAGAAAGTGAACTTTGTGATCATTAAAAATGTTTTTTGCCACCGGAACAAACTAGATTCGAATCTTTATCAAGAAATTCTAAAATTCTGTTTTGCGGCAATTTCGTTTAAACGATTTTTTTTCTTTCAGATCATATTTACAATTAGAAGTCTAATGCAGTCGATATCATTTTTTTTTCGAAATTTCGTGCTAGAAAAACCTGCTCATGTATTACGTACGTACGTTTACACACACTTCTCTTTAAAACTAGTGTAAAAATACTGTAGTTACATTGAAAAATCAAAATATGTAAATATTTTTTATTTATATTATCAGATCAATGAATGGGAAGCTAAGAATGCAAACCTTTAAGGCTTAAAAACAATTTTATAAAGCAAGATGCACAATAGGGATGTTGACTGTGTTCAAATAAAAACATAATTTTAACTAAAAGTGGTAGTTTCTATGATAGAAATATTAAAAAACACTATATTTCTCCTTATTTTTAAGGAATTTAATTAATATTTAATAAATAAAACCTAATAAAATCACTCTCAAGTCACGTGACAACAGACACCAATCAGAGCGCATGACGTCATAGAGTCAGTCGCTGTCAAAAAAACTTCATTGTTTGGTTAATATTTATTGTGTAATTTATTCGAAAATTTCTTTAAAAAAAGACTGCAAGGAGTTTTAACGTTATGGAAAGTGTATTTATTAAGGATAATAGTTCGAAAACTTTGAATTCATCTTTTATAACAAGAAGTACGAAAATTTTTTTCATAACCTCATTAGTTTACTAGCTTTTATGAGCACAGCCTCTTTGTGACCGCATCTATAGAATGGTAGCTCCTGTGTAAACTTTTGAGCCTCATTTGGTATGACCAGGTGACGTCACGCGACTAGTATTGGCGTTTTGGACCGAAATTTGAAACGGGATTTAAAATACATAATTTTTAAGGCTTGAGTTGTATTTAAATAAAAATAATAAATATTTGTGGCTATATTAGGTACTTATGCACGATTTAAAACACTTCCCCAAAAATAGTCAACATACCTATCGATGGAAATAGGAATCATAATTATAAAAATATTTTTACCGAATTTCAAACAAAAACAGACGAGATACTTGTCGGTTTTTATTATCTACAGAGATTAATACCTCTGTCAATTAATCAATAAAAATAAAAATTGCAAAATTTTGTGTGTAAAACTTAGACTAAAATATGATAATATTTTATAATTTAAAATAAATACAACATTAATTTTGATATGCACTAAACTGCGCCGAACATGAAAATAAGTCTTTTGTCCGTCCCTTGACTGGTGACCATTTCAATGTAAATGTGTAAAGTGTATTATTTTAACATAATTCACTTGAAATAATAAAAAGGCCATGTTTCAGTGACGTTTATTATACCGCGTGCAACGCGCTGGTTTCTAACCCGTTACTGTCGGTATGTAAATAAGGTAACCCACAGGGACTTAAGTAAAAATCTTTCAAATTGCACCCAAACCAAAGAGTAACTAAGTTTTAAAAGAGGCGATACTCAAACACGTAAGATCGATAGAGTTGAACGATCAGAGGAAATTAAAAATCCATCGCAGACTTTTGGTCATATTCGGACGGATATGTAATCTGGCGTATTTTCAGTGGACGAGAGCGGTATTTCTCTTTCCCTTATCAGTACATGTTTTGCTTTATTGTTATTTTAAAATCTTGTAATTTTAATTGAGCCAATTTAAATGGACTGAGCGTTTCAATTGTCACAGGTACTAAAAATACTATTTATACCGGAGACGACAGAGATTTATAAAGTGATATAAGCTACTTTACCAGAACACGTTTAGTTCGCCAGCATTTTAAAGACATTAGACATTTCAAGATTACTAAAACTTCAGTGTCGAAAATAGGGTTGTGGAGGCCCCTGGCCAGTCAAGTCGTTTGGAACCTGCCTTCAATATCAATATTATTATGAAGGCACTCAGCAGTAACCCAGTTTTAAATCCGACACGTGTTATTTAAGAAAATAGGTATAGTAGACATTCGTAACTATTATACTGGTGGTGAAGAAAACAGTGACGTAACGGAGAAGACTATTTAATTATTATATAAAGAAATATTACCTATGATTAAAAAAGTGTCACTTCAAAATTAAACTCAAAACACTCTGTTATTCCTTGATACAAAATTTCGTATTTACATTACAGAAATAATTTGAGAACATATAAACATTTCTGAAAGCCCTTTTTATCTGTCCCAGTCCTGTACACTTATAAACATCAAAGAAACCTTCTAATATTTTTGAGATTTCAGATCTCACGATCGGAACTATCCACTTTTTATGTTTGATCCATTATTAGTAATTATCAAAATATAAGCAGAACAAAAATTATCATTGGGAAATAAGAACAATATCTAATTGTCGTCAAATAAGATTGACAGATTACTGAATGTATTTACGAACCCCGGTGTCAATTTTGATCTTACAGAAATGTAATCCTGATCCTTCAGGACACTTAAAAATACTAGAGATCAATAACGTGCTCACCACAGAATTGTCTGGTGCCCACTTTATGATGCTGGGTTGCCAATCCAAAATTTTGGGGTAGACACTAAAAAAAAGAACCCGACAATTGAAGCCCTAAGGGTACACGTAAAAAAAGATTGCGTAAATCTCTATAAACTAATCCAAGCTGCGTTTGTCATACCAGTCAGCTCAGCCGGATGCGAGCGGAGAATCAAGATTCACTATAGAAGAATAAAAGTTCTTAAGCACTTTTCTACTCCATACAGTTTTGCCGAGAACAAAACAAAAATTAGAGTTGGCATAATTGATTAATAATGCTGTGATCAAAATAAACAAGTTTTACGAAAAAAAAAATTGAATAAATTTATTTAAGTATAAAATACAATTAACATACCGAAAATCAATGACTGAACTATAGCCGGAAGTTAACTCTAGACACGCCAATAAAATAGAAATTACGACATTTCGGGATTACTAGAACTAGTCACCTCTTATAGAATTTCCTTTCTTTTTACTCAAACTGAATATTTATGTACTCACCTACCTGATGTAGTTGCAACCAGCGTACGTTCAAAATTATAATTGGGGCTATGCTAATTCGCATTTTATTTACCCTCCAGGGCTACGTTCGAATATTTACTTCAGAGAGCAGAGTTAAAAATAGACGGAACTTCGAGGAGCTTATATCACGATGCATTCAATATAGACGTTTAGTAAATCTGCAAAAGAAAAATTCGTTAAAAATCTTTAAAATCTACAAAACGCAAAATAGAAATGAATATTGTGTTTTATTTTAAAAATAAAATAACGCAAATATTAACATTTTTAGTTAGGTGAAACATTATCATTCATAAGATTTTTAATTAACTAATAATTGCAACAATTCAATTTATTGAGCTATTTTTTAGAAAAATTAATTATCAACCAGGAACAAAATTAATAAAATGCCGAATTGCAAGTATATTAAAATAAATAATGAATATATCATATCATAAAAGATTTCCTGCCTAACTTTAAGTTTAACTAAATATTTTCTCGATTTAAAATAGTATTTTTCCATAAACCAAAGACGAAATCGGTGTGACTTTTCGAAACATCTAATAAATACTACTTAGTACTTATAGCAAAGCATATCACATAGATTCAAGTCAAATCTTATAATAAATTTTATTGTACAATTGAGTATAAATCTCTGAATATTCTTTTTCACATAAAGAGAGTCAGTCTTTTCTCACGTCTCTAACCGCCTCTACAAAACTGACGAGTCGTATTTAGGACATGTCATATTGTTCTATCAGACATAAGCTGCAGTTCTAAAAGCAGTCACATTTTATATTTTAACCGCGTGTCCACACTCGAACTGAAACTAATTTGTTGTACCTTCGATATCTCTAACAAAACAACCTACGTTAACAATTGCATCAAAAATTCCATCAGAAACATAATTATACAACAAAATATCTAAAAGAAAAATAAACAAATAATTTTAATGGTCACAAAAAAATTAATGCGATAAATGAGTAGAGTAACGGACATTATTAAGATTAAAAGGGAAACACATTATATAGGTATTCTAGCTATTTTCAAGTTGATAAAAGAAATACTTATTGAAACCAATACTAAATATATCATAAAATTTAAAATATGGTTAAAGTTGTACATTTTTATGTACAAATATACTTGCAATTAGAACATTTTAAAGAATTATTAATTAATAATCTTAATTTTCTTTGGCTAATATCTATTTATGTTGAGTTAAGATTAACACTTTCTGGGTTTTCATCACAAAATATAGACATATTCCATTCGCACTAAATTAATATGCTCAACAGAGAGTTATTAACTGAGTGGTGTAACAAAGCGTACGTTTAATACTTTCTTGGCTTCACCTCTAAATAACGCGGATTCCTGTTACTCAAAAAACGATTGTACGACGATAATATGATTTGCTGCTCAATATGGAAACCGGATTGATTCGTGTTCATTTGTTGATGTTGTGTAGACGAGGTTTAAGGAGGAAAAATGCAACTTATCCAATATAAAAATGAATTTGTAGTGTTCGTATAGAGACGATGACAGGTCGAGACAATAATACAATAATGTATAAAACTATATATGTAGCAAAGGGTGTACCAGGCAGGGGTTGAAGGCGTGCGCTACAGGATACAGTCGACCCTCGAACCGCTGACTACTGGGTATAAATCTTATGGCAGTTACATGTCTCATTAAACGGTCGTATATAATCTGTAGCAGGTGTGTGTCCCTCAAGGTACAATGCTGGGACCACTAATACAGCGGCGTGCGTTGCTTCTTCTTCTCCTATATTACTACTGTATCCAGTTTTGCCAACACTTGACTTTTTTCCACTTTAGAGTGATCTCAAAAATTCTTAAAATCGGAACAAAACTCCACAAACTGAAATTTTACAAAACCTATAAGGTACACTACCAGGTGACATAAATGTCATAAAATTTGGAATATACACATTATAGAAAATTAAATTTTTTTAATGTTATAATACATTTTCTAAGCCCTAAAAGTTTTCCCTCTTAAAAAAACTCTTTTTTTTTTCTTCCTAAAAAGCCTTGATACAATTTCTTTACCCTTAAATTTAGAGGAAAAACTCCTAAATATGAAACACCGACTGAATCTATTATCGTTCAGGCAGCAAACACCAATTTAACATGCGAAATCCCCGACTCGACTTTCATTTTTCGCTGACTATACTCATCTCTTTTTTGCAGTTTAAGCGTAATATTATATAACTTATATTACTTGGGAAGAAGTAGATTTTCAAACAGTGACAGATTTTTTAAATAGGCTCAGTAGTTCCTGAGATTATCCGACACAAACAAAAAGAGATATATTTCTTCTTTATAATATTATTATACACATTTACATGGCTTTATTTTAATATGCAATTCTCTCGAGGTACATCGTCAAATATGAACCCTATACCACTCCTGAAATTTAAAGGAGCTTATTGACGCAGGTTTTATAAAAATCGGTCCAATAGTTTTAAAGTGAATAACATACACCACCCGGACGAATTTTATTTATTAATATTACAATTAATTAAAATTTAGCTAAAAAAACAGTCACAGAAACAATTAAGCTAAACTAAATAAAAGTGAAACCAACTGACAACAAAATCAGTACAATTGTTCTTACAACATCTGTAGTATATTAGGGAATAGAAATCTGTGTTGAATTTTCTGTACAGTAAAACGTAGTCGTTCCTGCATTTTATAGGTTTTCTTTGTGTACATGAAAACATTATGTACCAGAAAAGTTCGACTTATTGTATTCGTTTCTGTTTGTTATATGAGGCAAAATTTATAGAGATTAACATTATGTCCTCCAAGGTCTTCAATAAAATGACGCAGTTTTCATTCGTTTATTTTTATTCCGTAAATAGAAGTATTGTGACGGGGTGAAAAAACGATGTTCAAAGTAAGATCCGATTTTGAATTTACAATTCTCAAAACGTACAGAAATATGACTTTCCACAAGACGGCAATGCGTCCATTCGTTTACAATAACTTATGAAAAAATGTACCGATTTAAATGGTCCTTTTCAAATATTTGTTTCGGTACGGATTCTAAACCTATGAATTTTGGTGTAAAGGGTTTTGAAAATATTATATTCTATATCATATTAGGGCTTTCTGGCAAATGTTTCATAGAAAAAATAATTTTGAAACTAAAAGTCATGAATGATTCCCCGCATTGATTTTTAATTTGCAAAAGCGTTACTTGCAAAACTACTCGCAGAGCTTTTTTAGATTGGATTAGCTCCAGAGAATGTTTCTAATCGCAATATGTCACATTTTCAAAATCTTGCTCTTTTTGCAAAATCTGTACTTTAACTTTTCTAAGATATATGATGTATATATGTCGTTTGATAATTGAAATAATCGGATCTTCGCGAAAATCCGATTTTTTTAATTATCCTACGGCATATACACGCTAATGACTCTAGTTGTCAAGCATTTATAATCTACAGTATATCCTTCTCTCTCTAAAATGGGTGTAACTAATTTTGAAAATATCTGTCCTGTTTTCCCTATACCCAATTATATATTGTCATTAAACACGTAGCGTCAGACTATTTTTGTTCATAACGAGAAAAAAAATAGTACAATCCCTTTTTGCACGTGTGAATTTCGGCATTGTTTCAGTACCTACTTTAATATGTCATCAAATAATTTGATGGGTGGATGAGTGGTTATTATAAAAAAGAAAAATAATTCAAGGTCAAATCGCATGACTGAGTTCCATTAAAAAGTGTTTTCTTCAGGTAGCAATGATAAATTCTTAGAAAGGTCATTGTCTAACATCAGTTAAAATATTGTCTCAATATTTAGGCAGTTCTAACAATCGCTTCAGTAACCTTCTCTTTTCTTACGAATTAGATGGAGTTCACTTGGTAAAAGTTAACGAAGTTATGGGTAGCATATTAATCTTTTAGGATATTATAACATACGCGGTGTAACTGCAGTCGCTTAAAAATATTTTCTATATTTTGAAGAATAGTCTTAAATTCAGGATCAAAATAATAATTTCTAGAATGAAAATTTTAAAAATACTAAAAATAAAATAGATAGGTGACGTATGTATTTAGTGCGTGAATTATTATTTTATGACGCAGTGTGACATTATGGTAAAACGAGGCCCAGCGAATTTTGACAGTCACACATGACATAAAATACCTACTCATACACAAGATATAATTTTGTTCAAAATTAAATTGTCAAAAATTTTAAAAATTAGGTGAAAATCAGCTATTTTATAGAAGGTACGTGTGCAAAAAATGCCATATATTGTATGGTACTTTTTGCACAAGGCGTATTTTTGCTTTTGAAAAATCTGCTGATCAAGGATCAAAAAGAACCGACGCCGCTGTACATTCAACATCGCAAGTTTCAGTCTAATATGACGAAGTTTGTACTTTGTTGTATTTAAATGTAGGTACCTAAACTTTTATGATTTTCCTATTTTCTGTTTTATATTGACAATTTATTTCTTTTAAAACAGCATCTTGAAAATTCTATATCAGCTGAAATTTTATACACACCTCTAAATTTATGGATATTTTTAAAAAATTCTTGTAATAATTATATATATATATATATATCATGATTTTTTATGATTTGCTTTCATTATTCTTTGAATGTATTTATAATTGGAAATGTATTAAAAAATGCTGAACTTATAAAAACTTGAAATTTTAGAGATCCTTACGATGTTTTGATGTAGGCTTACATAAAATATTTTTTTAGAAATTAAGCTCTTAAAGAAGTAGAAAACAGGGTTGAAAAAATAATTTTTTTCCTAAATTGATTTAGATACGCGACATTTGACTTGAGTTTTCTTTGTCCAAATAAAAGAGATTTTCTATATTTGCATCCTATTTTCGATGAACTTTCATTGACTGATTTGTTTTGAAATGAAACTTCTTTAACGACGTATCCGTTTGAAATTGTCGGTAACGTTAAAAGGGGAAATGATTCAACGTTGGGGAAATATCAAAAAAAAAAACTTTGATAACGCAACATTTAAAGGGGTAACGCTAAATGGATTAGCGCATCAATGTATCGAGTTCATAACCCTAAAGGAGTTCCACTTTCCTCGTGAACTTATGTAGGTGAGGCTCACACGTTTTTTCAGGGTCTAGTTTTTTAACTTTCGCTAATTAGGTACCCCACTTGGCCTACTCTATCGAACTGACACGGTTGCGAATTGTACCATAAAATTCAAAATCTTTTAGTTGCGCAAAAAGAATTCAATTAAACAGCAATTTGTTAAAAGTCAATATAATAAATGTAAGAATAAATATTGTTTCATTATGATTGAAGTCTATAGAAATGTGTTAAAATTAACAACTGCAATAAAACATATACTCAATTCGCAGAGAAGATGTACAATTTGCTGCATTCTGAGCATTTCGCACAAGAATTTATTGCATCGACAGAGACCTTATACCCTAGCTTTATTTAAATTTATATACTCGCTTACTCGCTGAATTAGTATATAATGATGATTATAATAAGAAAAAAGTACTAAAATATTTTTTTCCATATGTTCCAATTCAACGGAGGTATTCTATTTGTTGCACGTGGGGTCGCACAAGAGACTGATCGGCCATTATGACAAATGTCATATTAGTAGTTATATAGTAACTAATAATAATTTTCGCCGATGAACTCAGATGCTGAGCGTCTATAATCTACAATATAATAACAATTATTAAGATACTAAGTCAAACATATATACTCATGGACATGTCAAACTTCCTAATTAAAATTACATTATTATACTTTTAATTCCGTGTTGACTTCATGACTTGAAATATTATTTGTTACTATAAATATAACACTTGTGCCCCGTGACGTCTCCACGCTAGGAACAACATAGCACGATGAACCGTCAAATTTAAATTTTGAAGTAGTTTGTTTTTAATATTACAAAAATTCTTTCGCCATTAATTTTGTCATTTTTAGGACTACAACTAAAAAACGTAATTTGAAGGTTTCAATAGTGCACTTGAAACACGTGCTAGTTCTGATGTAATCTGACTCTAGCGATTAACGAGATCACAAAGTAGGGATTTACAGAAGCGTAGTCACGATTTTCTGTGTGTCAAGTATTTTCAAGTTCAAAAGATATCCAACCTATTTAGTTAGCCCTGCACAAAAACAAAAAATAGTTACCACTTCACGTAAGCTTAACGACGAATCTAAATACGAATATGTGTGGTGTGTGTATTCCTGACGCATGCGCGATTATGTTTATACGTTCGTTTTGAATCTCCCACCATTATTATGATTTATGTAGGTATAAATTAGAAAACTTATCGAACTATTATAAAATTTATATCTAATAAAATATTTATGTACACAAGGAAATTAATCGACATAAAACAGAGATAAAAGAAGTTTCCTTTTATGATAATGAAACCTGCTTCTTTGATAACAGTCTTCACGTTTATTGATATCATTAACCAAATTTCATCGCATCAAGAAAAAAATAATTGAGCACGACGTACGAAAACAAATAAAGTAGATTGCAAACAAAACACACCCGTTCATTAATTTATAAAAAACAATACAAGAACGCACATGTGTTTTATATGTGTACCTACAAAGGTATTTAAATAATGACAAAAACAATCGGAAATAGAGTTCCATCAAACATAAACCACTAAAGTGAAGTGCTTTTTAAAGTTAAGTGCTTTTAAAATAATAAGTATAGACAAGTGCGCTACTAATTCGGAAAATACATTTATGGACATAGACAATCCGGCAACAAACTTATCTGGAAGTTGGCAAAATGTTGCATAAATCACTAAAAAGTTAAAACGAGTCAGTGGCGTTCTTGAAATTAGATGTTAAAAAGATGGTGATTCTGAATTTCAGATCATTTGAATGGCAGTATCGATTTGGTATGCTAATATTTTGAGAATTTGTGGAAACAGTACCATGAAATATTTCACGAATAAAAAAACAAATATCTACTTAGAAAAAAATGTTAACTATAGTTAAAATTTACTTAAAATTTATTTGTACCTATTCAATTTGACCAAATATTTTTAGTTTTATATGTTTTATTTAAAAGAAATTGATTCTTCATAGTAATTACCTAAATTTTACATCAACGTGCACTTTTAAAAACTTCTCTTAAAATTACGGTCTCGGACGCAGTCGGCGATTAATTGGAAAACAACGAGCGTCACGTCACGCAACGTGACGATTTCAGGAAACAAAGGAGCACATACGTATTTGTGTTCAGATCATAATAGTTGAGATAAGGAAAGGACCAGAGCACGAAAGTCGTTGATACTATCACAGCTGAGATAGTGCTTCAATAACGTGATATATACTTATTATTGCGTATAATACTCAGAATAACATACCTAAACCAAGCACGTGATGTGACCGAGCGGGGTATTGTACCTACCTCAAAAGTACAGAGTGGTTGTTTCGACTTCAGACTACGCCTGTATTTTTTTTTGTTTTTTTTACAATGAATTTTTTATTAATAAATAAAGAAAAATTAAAAATGTTATTTTTATTTTGTGTTTACGTAATTTTAAACATTAATATAAAGTACGTAAGGAGCATATAGTTTCCATCGTATGTCCACGGACTTCTAATCTCCCAGGGCCAGAATTACTAAGTATAGTATTTTCTGTTATTAATAAATAAAAATCCCTTTTTAATACAGCTAAATAGTAATCGTATGTAAAAACTTTCGGATGAAAGCTGTAACTCCAGGAATATACTTAACATAGTTATTTTGATTATTATGTAACAAACAAAACAAACATACAAGCTACGGACGCCACGATTGGTCGACGGCGTACGGGTACATCCAATGGCGCGCGCGTCCCGTATCCAGCGCACAGCATCCATCCGCGTGTTTTAAGAGAGAACAGATCTGTGCCGACCGTGGCTCAGGCTAACAACCATATCCTCGCAGACAGGTGTTTTAAGACTACCTGCAGAAGACGCACCAGTTTAGCGCCGGCAGTTGTTCAAGTGACTGTTGTTGTGTATACGCGACAAAACACTGTCTTTGAAAACAAGTGAACGCAACTTTGAAACAATCGCTGTCTCGAAAACAAGTGAACGCAAACTTTGAAACAAAACACAGTCTTGAAAACAAGTGAACTCAGCTTTGATGTGATTGATTGTTGTGCCAAGGAAAGTTTTATTATTAACAGAATCTTAACATTTGTCAAAACAGAAGTGTAATGAGATTCGAAATAAACGATAACATGAATATGAAATTTAAAATAACTTTTTCGTGAATAGTGACAATAATTGCCGAAAAACTTTTTCAATAATGTGAAAATTTGTGTGTGAAAAATAAAAGGGAAATATCTTGGCGCCAGCAAACTTTATCGCAAAATGTAAATAAAAATGTAGGTAATTTTTCATTGAAAAGATTTTATCAGAATTTGAAGTGTTGATATCAAAATTATAATAATAATATTTACTTTTGATTAACAGTGTGCCAAATTTACAGCGAAATTCTTAATAAAAAAAATGGAAAAAAATATGATACCTTTAACAAAAATACTCTTCTTTTTTAGTAGGTAACTTATTTTAGACCTTTCGCAGTTTTTTGTAAGCATTAATTTTCCCAACAAAAAAAAATAATAAATAAAAACGAAAAGTGCAATGCACAGTAATAAATGAACAACGGTATACATAAACAAAAGAGAAGCGTGTTTTATTCGCGTGCGCGTTTTCGTTTAGTTGTAACATAAAGACAAATGACGATCATCATGTCGTCGCAACAATGGTTTGCTATGTGCGCTGCGCTGCTGTTTGGACTGCTGACGGTGACAGTTGAAGCGCGCGGACAATTGAACGCTCGCCAGGAAGACGCCGTTCAAAGTGCGTTCGAACAGATGTTGGGGCTGAGTGCGCCGCCATCCCACAATGGGGGCGACGTCTCACATGTCAGTGGACATGTCAGGGCTCCAAGACATATGCTGGAACTTTACGAGCGATATACACGGAGTCGAAAAACCACCGGGGAAACTATTAGAAGTATCTTACCGTTACCAGGTAAGATTTAAATACACACAAGACTAACTCAAATATTTATATTAGACTTGGGAATAATTGAAAGAATTTAATAACCGAATGATTCATTCGAAATGATTCCTTCGCATGATGTATCACAATAATACGCGTGAATGAATGAATGGATGTTTCAACTCTCGAATGAATTTCACTCTCAGATTCGATTGTCAATATTAAGAAAGTCGCCTGAACACAGTGATTCACAGAACAGACGCAGATAAAAGACGTAACTAATCGTTTTCAATGCTCTGCCATTCATTAATGTTCCCAGGATCAAAACTAGGGGGGGGGGCAAGCCATGGTCGTTCAGGTTGTAACATTTTATCACGAAAAAGGTGAATGAAACCAAAATATTAAGAAAATTATCTATAATTATAGCAGTGCTTTATCAACTAAGCTATTACAATTATTTGCTTGAAAAAAAATTACTCTAGTTACATGTCTTATACTAGTATCATTTTTCTTGGATTTGTAGAAGTAAAGTTATTTTAAGAATTGTAAAAATTCTAGCAACAAAATTTAATAACGACTTATTTTTTGCTTCTAGGGGAGGGCAGCTGCCCCCCCCCCTGCCAGTCGCTGGGTACGCCCTTGCTCGAGTGGCTAATAGGTACTACGCGAGTGAAAAGTGAAAACTCCATTCATTCGATCTGTCTATGCATTCGATATATTATTATAACGAATAAATTTAGCCCTCGTTCTCGATTATGAGAAAAAAATAATTTCTTTCGACAAGTATTTTGACCCGGAGATAAATCAACAATATTCTTAATCTATGGTCTGATCTTAAAGAAACTTTGTTCAGTATAGTACATGTGATCACTCTGTGCTAATAGCTATTTGTCAACAAACATTGAACCTACTAAGAAAATTGCTGTGGCCAAAATTATATTATTATATGCGAATATTTTTACTTATATAATAATTAAAAGGTGAACCCTGTTCCTAATTTTAAGTTGTATATAAGTGCTATAAATTTTTGTTATTTTTAATCTTCAAAATCTTAATTGACAATTAAGCTAATTATGATTAATTTTCTCATGGAACGAATACAGAAAAATAAAGAGAATTAATTTAATTGCCGGAAAAATGCTTGTGGAATCTTTCAGTAGCGTACACAGAAATTATAACTCAGAAATTAAATTTATTCTTAAATACTATATTATGGTCGAAATTTCGCCCATGACGCCTACGGAATTGACACGTTAATATCGATTTTGACGTAAACCTTATTTTATCCCGCAATTATACCTGAATAAATGTAGCCTATAGTATCCGTAGATAGTACCTACATGAATATAAAGTTTCATTAAAATCGGCCCAACCGTCCTCGAAAGATGCTAATACAAACATACAAACAATTTTAGAAATACGTTTCACATATAGGTCTCATACAAACTAGGTACTCAAAAAAGTTTGTAAGAAAATGAAATTACAGAAACAAGGTAATTAATTTATTGACATACGAGTGATTACTATTAAGGGCGATACTGGCTTTAGGGTAGGGCGCCAAGCCCCGAGAGCCGGAGGAAGGCTAGATTTTTTTTAAATCACGGATCAATACCTATTCTTGGCAAAGCCAAAAGTGTATAATCCGTAGGATGTTTTATCCTATGAATGATTTAGGGAAGTATTCTAACAGATATTCTAAAGAGATTTTCCGGCTGACTCCATAAAATGCATTCATAAACTAGTTAAATTACGAAAAAAAATAAGAAAATCTGTCATTGGCAAAAATATTTTAGTGGAGAGGACTAAAAAAGCTAAGTTTAATTTAAAAAGTGCACAAACAAATTAAATAACCAACCATGCTAATCGGTTGTATAAGATAATTTAATATTTTTTATAATGCTACTTGTGCATAAGCCATAAAACAAGATCAAATGCAACTAAGTAAATTAATTAAGCAATCTATCCTTGTTTGAAATAAGATGACGGAAACAAGAATTGTATAATCTAATATAAATCTAGGAAAAGATAAACAATGAACAGAAGGTCTAATGGCCCACCTGGGTGGTCACTGGTTATAATTATCATACTAATTCATCTGATTATGAAACACTGATAACAAAATACAAATATCTCAGATTGTGACCGTTTTATAAACCGATACAAAACAATAGCCGATCACAGTCTAAACTCGTGTTTCAAGTTTCAAATGTCATTGAAAATCAACTCCTTTCTAGTTTATTTTAATTGTGATTTAAAGATGTTTCGACGACTAAGGATTTTGTTGACAATACCGTAAAGATAATACATCTATGGTCAAAAAGACAACACTACTTATTGCTGTTAAAAACGCCCATTGCTGACGTTACGTTACAATGCAACATCAAAAAATAGTTTATTTATCTTATTTCTAAGGAAGGTATTATCACGAGGTGACATAGTGTTAACATTTAGAGAGTATTAACGGTCACTCGAGTGATAATATCATTACAAACAAGATATATACCAAATTTTTTGCACGTACCTCCTAGAAAATGACCGGTTTTTGGTAGCATAATAAATATACTAGTATATTTTTGACAGTTCAGTTAATTAAGCTAGAGCTTCGAAACTTGGCACATTCGGTAACAATGTAATATAATGTATATTAGATATCTAATATCGTTTAAAATCCAATATGGCGGACGTCTCAGTGGCAACACTTGTGCTAGTCCTTTTCATAGCTATTCTTGTCGACTATTTAAAAAGCAAAGTTTGCGATTAAGTTTCTCGCTAAAAAAAGCTGTTAAATGAAGGTTTTGACCGTTATTTTCTTTTTATTAATTTAATCACATTTTAACGTATAATGCATCTTACTCTTCTGAAAAGATTTATGTTTCAACTTTTAAACTTAGAATTCATCAAACAGTATAAACTTACAAAATATTAACGTAACTTTTAGAAGATAAAATTAAAAAGTATAATCTGAAATTTCAAAACAGGGCTTGTCAAGTTTTTTGGTTGTAAAAAAAGTGAACACGACCAGTATTGTTGAGCTTTTCTTTAGTTTGATAAACAAAACCACATTTCCGTAATTAAACGCTAAACAAATCTCTTTTGTCGCGTTTTTTGTATACTGGTTTCTATAGTATACGCTGGTTTATCCGACTGCGCTATTCATGATGTCTAGAAGTAGCATTTGACTGTAATAAGGATATTCGAGTCTATATTATATTTAGATGTTTAAGTTTACGTATATTTTAACGTATTTTAACGATCAATGGCGAACAATGCATGTTATTATGTGTTTTAGAGTACAAAACGAGGTCGGCATGTCTATAAACTAATAAAATATAAAATATCGACTAAACAAACGTATAATATTATGTCTGTAAAACGCGATGATCACAGGAACTCATAAAAAGAAATCGTTTTGCACGGACATTTTTCTGGGTTCCTGTATTCCGTTTCCATACGCTTTTCTAAACTTTGAATATAGCGTAATGATTAATTTAGCATAATAAATGTTTCAAACTTTGTTCAAAGACTGAGATACAGTGAAATCAACTTAATGAGGGATTCGCCTTATTGAAAAAGTAGAAACCATCGTCCACCAGTCATTTATCTTTTGCACATCCTCCTGTAAAAATGACTGGTTTCCATGCTTAAAAAGTATTACTGTTAAGTAAAACAAAAAAATGTGATCTAACTAATTCAACAGTAATTTCCATAAAAGAGCTGTCTAAAAATATATGATTATTAAAAATATTGAAAACTGAAAACTATGTGAAAACCAGTAAACTGTGAACATAGAAATAATTAATTTAATAAGTCAATGTGTTTCAAACCCCGATCAAAGAAAGCTACTTGAAACTCAGAAAAGTAACAAGAAATTATGAAAAGAACTCCAAAAATACATAGTCTGATCGTAATTGTACCTAATAGTGTTAAGGCTGTCGGAACGCTTTGAATTTAAGCCAAAAATAGAGCTTCGGCTGTCAACTGATTGTAGACTTCTAGGTCTCTAATGGTCTACTTTTGTAGACCATTAAAAGAATAGTGACATTCATTTACAAGTCTGTTAAACATTTTCTTTTTGAATTCCTTCATAGGCAGAAGGCAAACTTCAGCAGGAATGGAATTATAAATTTTTATAAGGTAATTAAGGCTGTCGGAACGCTCTGAATTTAAGCCAAAAATAGAGCTTCGGCTGTCAACTGATTGCAGACTTATTCGTCAACATTCTGCAAAAATTATTTCTCTATAAGGAAGATAAAGGACAAATCTAGGTCTCTAATGGACTACTTTTGTAATTTATATACGATTTACTAAAAAAAATTGTCATTAATTGTGCTAAAAAAACACACGTTTTCAATGTCACACTATAACCTTATTCGCACTTATTTCACAAAACTGTTCCATCACAAACCTAAAGTGACTCTTCCTCTTTCGGAAAAGTTTTTTAAATCTTCAAAATATTTTCAAAAATTAGAGTAATCAGTTGACAGCGGCACCCTTGCAATAAAATTTTTTAGCCTTGTAGTTGGCACCAGACAAAAATTGAAACGTGCGAATGATTTGAGCGAGACAGAACCCACAATATGTCTTTTGCCTACCTCGCCCCTTACCGCTGGGTCTCAGCACAAACAAAATTCAGAGCGTTCCGACAGCCTTAATACACAAATACATATACCTACTGAAAATCCGAATCAGTTACCTGGACCATAGTCTAAGCACCGCTGATCAATCGTGCAGCATCCATCAGTTGACCATGGAATTCTATCACGTCCCAATTTAATTATATAGGATATACATTTGAAACTCTTCACTGTGGTGCTGTTGGATATATTATTTAATTTTAGGTAATTTTGTGTGGACTGAAAATGCATAACGCTGCTTGTTTTCTCTCTCATAAATTATTATTTATTTTGATTTAATGATGTAATCATTGTTCCATTATTTTTGTTTCCAAATTAAATTATCTGAAGTATTAAATATAATATGATGAACAAGTTTGATCGTTTTTTTTGTTTCCCTCTATATTATGAACTGTGTTTGGTATATTAGAGTAGTGTAGATAACTAAGTGAAATTTACTCTGAAAAGTGTACGTTAGCTTTACCACATGTATAAATATGTATAAAAATGTTTTTATCAAAACATGTATTTTTCACTGTGCAGGAATATTCGAATTTTAATTCTTGATGTTGCTTCTTTTTACTATTGACTTGTAATATGTATAGTTGCTGTTACCAATAAATTGATTGATTGATTGAAAGCGGTAAGTGACAGATATCACAACAAGGTTTAGATTTAGGTTAGAGCTGGGACAGAAAGACAAATTGTTTTAACAGGGTTGTATTAGCTTCACCTGTAACTGTCAACAAATCTTGGAAGTCGAATTTAACCAACTTCTAATTGTCGTATTCGATTTGAAACTTTGCAAATGTATGCAATACCGTTGACAATGCAATAATTTATTTCAACCAAGCTGATTGTCCGCTACTCGTGGAAATAAAATGAAAATGAAACATATATGATAAGGACATAGCAAAAGAAAATCACAATTCTATGTGATAATAAAATAAAGTATTTGCATATTTTTTTGAGTGTGAGGTAAATATAAACCACCACAAGAAAAATCAGTAATTAAATGAAGAGTTGTAATCAAATCACAATCTTTTATTTACGATTAAGTCGTTGACTTATCTAAGAATCAAATAACAACCACAATTAAATATACAGCAGAATTCATATATTTTCAACCTGCACTCTGTCGGGACTAATTTCTTCTGTATTTTCAATTTCTCTTTCATCACCTCTTTGTGATATTCACAGAGCAAGTAAAAAAACACTTTAATTAATTTGAGGTTAAACGTTGTCAGACTTATTTTTCCATTGACTGAGAAGCTCGGGAGGAGACATTTTGCGTCAGAAGTAGGGACTTTAAACTTGAAAAAATGAGCTGAAAATAGGTGGTGTTGAAAATGTAAGAGTCTGACTGTGCTAATTTTTTCATTTATAACAACAAAAAGATGTAATTAACAAAATTCAATATTTCCCAGGCTTCTAATATTTTTTTCTTTCGAAATCACTTTGCTTAATTAACTGATATAATACACTTAATTTCGAACTTGTTTAATTTACATTTCCTGAAAATTGTTGTGGACCATATTAGCCGCTTGGGTTATATTTTCTTCACTTACGTACTAATGTAGTTGCCGTGGTTAAGGCACACCGTCAGAAAATTCTTAATTTTTGTATACTTATTAAGGACATGATAATACAATTACCCTGAAAATTTGAAGTCGATCGACCGTATATAATCCGAGAAAAATTCAATTAAAAATTGGATAATTAACATTGATTGTATACGATCTCTGTAGTTCTGAACCAGTTTCTTATTTATAAAAAAAGAACTAACTGTCAGAAACTTTCTAAAAACTGACAGTCTTTCAATGCATTTGTTATGAGTTTAAAAAAAAAATAAAAAAAATTTTTTGACCGTCTAATTATGTATAAATAACGGTTTAAAGTTCAACAATTTATAGAAAAGTATACATGCATATGAATACTGTACGGGTTACGTTTCCACGGGTACAGTCTTGCGTACAAATTATGGATCACTTAGCTACAGGCTAGTATACTTTTGTGGCGCGTATAATTTATAACTTTTTGACAATATTGTACCACGACACTACCTTAATAGAGCTGTAACTCAACAAAAAGTCACCAAATTCACTTCGAGATGGAAAAATACGGTTTTGTACCTATGTAAACATGATGTAAACAATCTGATGCATGTTTCTATGGAAACAGACACTCGATACGAACTTTAACGTCATATACTGTTTTTGATAAATAAATTATTGCACTTCATTGAAACATTCAATGTTTCTCAGATTTTAATGTATTCAAATTGACCTAATTTATTTTTTTAAATAACTAAATCGAAAATTGCCTATCAGTCGAGTATCGATCGACTATTAAAAGTACTCGATCAACATGCCAAACAGTTATATAATTTTGTTTTTTATAAAACTAAATAAGTATGCTTTTGCCTTATACATTTAATCTTTTTTGCATAAACTATTTAATTTTCAAATGCAAATGGAAGCACGTTAGACCTATTTATTTTTAGCAACTTAAAAGCCACATGACGATTTTCTAAAGCTAGGAAACAAAGTCAGTGAAGAAATAACAGCCAAGAAACGTGTTTATGTAAGGTGACTTAAGTAATTAAACTTTTTTCCTTCTTTTTTTTAAATATAAACAAAACAGATGAACGTCGTACAAGTGCGCGCCTACGTATATATTTTAAAAACAAAAGAAAAACGACGAATGTGTAAACAAATGCAAATTGTTGTTTGTATTTCCAGAAAAAAAAGCGAAACGAAACAATTAAGTGTGTGTACAGAAGCTGAAAGGAGCATGTTTTCAAAATATTTCTCTTCACATTATCATGATTACAGACATTTATTCTGTAAAAAAATGCTTAATTCATATACTAAATAAATGCTAAGGAAGGTTGTGTTGTCTGGCTGTCTGTTCTACCATATTAGATTTCATTTAAAGTTGGTTCATGTATATCCTCAACTCAAAAGACGGGATAGTTTATATCGACTTTGAGAATAGCATCGTTTAGAGAAGATGGTTGCGGCATTTCTGCGACAAAATTGACGTTCACGGAAGAAAACTTGCGGGTTCACACTAGTTGAATAATGAAAAAATCTATAAGCACAATGTCAAACATTTCAACAATATTAATACGTTATCAGAACACATCTGCGAATCGTGAATTACTTTGTAGTACGTATTATATTTGGTGAAGATTTTCATTTTATAAATTGTTTACTGGTTATTGAAAATGGGAAAAATGAAATGAAATTCTCTTAAAGGATGTATTAAAGCTGCTACATCTTGTGTAACATAGCTGAGTCTGTCAAAAGTTAAATACCCTCGGAAATAATTAAAAAAATTAAATAAAAGTGAATTCATTTAAGACTAAAATAAACTAAACGTAATTTTTTCATTATTATTTTTTTTATTCATTTTGTAAAACTACCTAATAAATAACGAGTGATTCATTTAGAGGTACTTTTTTGTCTATGGAGTCGTGATAACCTTTTATGGTATTTTTGTTCAGTATAGTTTGACATTTTATCATGGAAAGACTTAGCCCCGCACAGCGTCTACAAATTATTCAGCTGTATTACGAAAATCAGCGTTCTGCGAGGAAGAAAATCAACTGTTTTCGACGAAAATTGTGTTTAGTGATGAGGCACATTTCTGGCTTAACGTATATGTCAACAAACAAAATTGCCGTATTTGGTCCGAAGAGCAACCTGAAGAGATTCATCCAGACAAAACAACGGTTTGGTGTGGTTTATGGGCCGGTGGAATCATCGGTCCATATTTCTTCAAAAACGAGGCCGACCAGAACGTAACTGTCAATGGTGACCGTTATCGTGCCATGATAACAGACTATTTGTTTCCTGAAATTGAAGCCCGTGATCTCCAGGACATTTGGTACTAACAAGACAGCGCCACTTGCCACACAGCACGTGAAACCATGCCTTTATTGCGTGAACAATTTGGTGAACAGTTAATTTCGCGCTTCGGACCGCTGAGTTGGCCGCCTAGATCCTGTGATATCACACCCCTAGACTTTTTCCTTTGGGGCTATGTAAAGTCCAAAGTCTATATTGATAAGCCGGGTACGATTAAGCAACTGGAAGTCAACATTACTCGTGTAATTCGCCAAATACCAATCGAAATGCTCGGACGCGTCATCAAAAATTGGAACGGTAGAATGGACTATGCTAACCGGAGTTACGGCCAACATTTGAAAGAAATAATCTTTAAAAAATAAATGTAAAGAATAGTTCTTTTGTATAATAATAAAAATTACCCGATAAATTTGTTTTTATTAAATTTTTTTTAGTTTTGAAAAAAGTACCTCCAAATGAATCACCCTATACTATACTAGCTAAAACTTTTTTTCTGAAAAACGTCTAGGTTTTGTAGATTAAACATTTTTTACAAAAAGGAAAAAAGGAATATTCTCACGACTTCGAATTTTTGGGCGCAGATAAAAGAAACAGCTTGCTAGATATGTTTTGAGTGACTAACCCACCATCTCGTCGATATTGTGTTGTGAAACTGAAGAAATACATCTTAATGTATGCACCGTGCATACATGATAACACATTAATATGCATACATTATGTATACCACTCACCAGAGACGAATTAAAAATATCAATCGATCCTGAAAATAACTACACGATGTTCGACAAAGGTTGCAGTGTTCACTGTTTGACTTATACCTTTAATTCTAATTCCCACAAAGGGGAATTTTTTTATGAAAATTAAAAAATTAATTTTTATTTCGATTTTTACAATCTACATTTTTATAGTATTTATTCCAACTTAACATATACGACGATAAAATCATTTGATATTAATGTGTAATTCACTAATAGTGTAATAGATAAATTAATTTCATTATTAATTGAATATTACCGTAAATAAAAACGTATTATTAGATCGATTTTAAATTATTGACGCTCGACAGCTTAGGCCATTCGTGTCTATATAAAAAAAAATCAAAACAAGAGTTCCAAGAATCCTAATATTCCTACAGCACTTTCAAGGGCGTACCCAGCGAGGGGCAGAGGGGGGCAGTTGCCCCCCCCCTGGAAGCAAAAAATAAGTCGTTATTAAATTTTGTTGCTGGAATTTTTACAATTCTTGAAATAACTTTACCTCTACAAATCCAAGAAAAATGATACTAGTATAAGACATGTAACTAGAATATTTTTTTTCAAGCAAATAATTGTAATAACTTAGTTGATAAAGCACTGCTATAATTATACATAATTTTCTTAATATTTTGGTTTCATTCACCTTTTCCGTGATAAAATGTTACAACCTGAACGACCATGGCTTGCCCCCCCCCCTAGTTTTGATCCTGGGTACACCCTTGAGCACTTTACGTATTATTGAAGCTATACTTCTTAACGTAATTTATGGACGTAGATGGAAAACTAGCCATAGATGGGCAGTTACTGAAAAGAAAACGATCAAATCGTCACGCTCTAGGCACCGTTTCGCTTAAATATAGATTTAACATAGAAAAAATCCATCGCATTTAAAAAGTATTAGCATGACTGAAACGCCAATATAATTCGTTATTGAATATAATACTCACAATTACATTCCTACCTTGCAAGTACAAGGTGGCTGGTTCGACGCCAGTATTGTTTTTTTTTTTTTTTTTTTTATTAATGACAATTTTTTATTTTTCTTATTAATAAATATAAAAATGTAATATTTAATTTAATTTTTTATAAATCTTTTTAAAAAATAAAAAACTTAAAATTTAGTTTTTTCTGTAGATAAATTTAAAACAATATAAATTACGTAAGGAGCATAGTATCTGTCGTGTATCGAACTGATGCAACTCTTTTTTCTAAGTATGTGACTCGTATTGCGAAGTGAGACTTGGCTGTGGTCATATAAAGAATATATGCATCAAATTTGCATACTTAACGCGTTTCGAGATTGACTTAGTCCGGTCCTGACAATAGTAGTACTATGTTGTCGTATGTGGTTCCATTGTGTTTAGTATACCATATATAAGACACTTCCCCTTTTCAACAATAAATAATATTGTATTTGTTATTATTGTTCAATGATTGAAGGAAGCCCAGCAACAATAACACAATACTCTACGGTTACATAATAGAACCAGGTTACGAACCAACAATGACTCGTAACAGCGGCTTTCAAACTTTAAAAAGCAGACTCGGTACACAATTGAGTAGTAGTGCCACAATGGACGTAGCTACAACATTTTTCAAAAAGCGGAGGGAAAATATACCTGCATGATTTGATTTTGTTTTAAACAAAAAAATAGCTTATTTTAAAACGTAGGTATATCACTGAAATCCTTTACTACCCAAACAATATTTTTAAAAAATAAGTGCATCTGACTTTTGTGCCCGGTTGAAGTAAGACTTCCTTAACGTTGTGATAGATATTCCAATTAAATAAAAAAAAAATGGTAATTAATAATTATCTAGGTAAGGCTCCACTTCCGGTGAGGATGCGGGTTGGAGGTGATTCAGGGTAATGCCTACAACACCATCCCATAAAAATTTCGCAGCGGTCACCCCATAAAAAATTACAACCCCATAAAGTTCACGATTTTTGGGAGAAATTAAGCGTAAAATTTAAGTTTATTTTCCCATTACGATTTTCGGTAAGTCACGGTTTCTAAATTTTTAACACACATTCCCCTACGTGTGGAAACGGGTAGTAACTGGATAGCTAGCAAGTTTAAAAAACCTGAAAAAGGTATTTCCTTTCTAAATATACCTATAAATTTATAAGCACTAGTAATTTTGATGTATGCACAGAACAATTTTTTGTAGCAACAAAAGCATATCAATATCGAGAAAAAAAAAGTTTTTCAAATATATTATTGAAAGGTTCACTAATTGCATTTGTTTCTTCAACAAAAAATATAGGGAAAAACCTTTTCATTCAAGGTGATGGCGAAAAATAACTACTTTACAAACTTTTACATTTCCACCCTTTCAATATGAGCAGAAATTATGGAAGGGTTTGTCCAAGTAGCTCAAAACTTCAATAAGCAACGTCAGCTTATACGTACTATATGATTTCTCCCCTCTGTAATTCTATACCAACACGTGTTTTAGACTGTTAACCCATTAGCAACCACGGTAATATCCCGAAAGTACTAGTCGTTTCATGTTCTAAGATAAAAAAACTCGGGTCGCAGGGCCACAACCCTGCCGACAATATAGTGTATTTGCTTATACAGGCATTTTGGTTTTATTATGCTACCATAAGTGTGTTGTTAAGCAAAATAAAAATTTTAACCCCTTAATACACCCCATAAAATATTTTTTTTCTTAATTGCGATATTATTATCGATCTAACGTTTACACCGAATTAAATACACCCTTCAATAAAAAAGTCACTATCTGTAAATTAGTGTTTTCAAAAAAATTGTAAGTCCGGTCCTGTTGAGCCGATTTTATTAAAATTTTAGGGGCACTTTTTAGTTGCTTCTAAAGAGTAAAATTTCCATTTTGAAACGATTCTGAGAATTTTTTCGCTAGGTTCTAAGCGTACAGTGGCGCTGGGTTTTGTGCCGGTTTGTATGTGTTGGCTTCATACGATGCGTGTTTTGAAGCTAGATTTGTAGAAAGTCTTTGTGCACGCGCAGTGACAGTTCGAATGTATACAAAGATGGACGTTTATTGTCGCTGAAGAGTACAGACACCATGATACCCTGTTTATTTCTGACATTTGCTCACGCAACAAGATACTGTTTTCTGATTGGTTCTTGCACAAAGTCAATAGAGAATCAAACACGAAAAACAACCCCGATTTTAATTCTGAAATCCAACCTGTGCCATGGAGCCCGCAATGACGTCACTTTCATCCTCACAGGCAACAGCGATTCTAGCAGCAAAAAACCGGGTTCGTGAACGACAGCCTTTATTTTTAGTATTCCTATTATTATAGTGATCTTTCTATTTAAATAAGATAATTGATCCTATTTTTGTAGACGAAATCATCCCGAGATTTGTTTGATACTACAAAGATTGTTTTTTGACGGGAGGTAAATGGTAAATATAGTAAGATTTCAGTAGTCATGTTCCTACTAGAATATCGAGGAAGAAAATGCTTCCAAAAAAAGTCGATTATCTTTATTTTTTCGCAGTCCAAGCCAAACCGCAGTCTGATCACGGCATGCAGGAGCAGTTGAAAACAATAAGTCGCTTAAGAGGAAACGCTAAATACGAATCTATTTTAGCCTCCCAGTTTTTACAGACACCTGTAATTTCCTAATGGGTATGTCTGCCCGTCTTTTTGGACCCTCCAGAAGCTTTCTATTATCCTAGTAAGCTGAAACTTTGCATTCTTCTACTAGTTGTTTGGATGAAACCAAAATCATATTTACCAGCCCAGAGTTGACCAATCCCTTTGACGTGCTTTCAAAAAACTCCCCCCAAAGTGAATATCTTCCAATACCAACGTTGGCGACTGTTTGTTAAAAATTGGCCATATGTAGACCATCCATACGACGTGGCAATTGTTCGAACGTCAACGTTTGCCATGTCGCCTGGAGGCAGCTTTAAATATATTGGTATTTAAGCTATGGAAGTATTCGAATATACTAACCAGTTTCCAAAAGAAATGTTTGGAATTAAGAAAAATCCAACGATCAAGTCAGTTGGCAACGAACAGGTTATATCTATTGAGACGGCGCGGCGGTAATCGGTCAATCAGCGAGCTGTTATTCACATACAAATAGGAACAATCGGTTTGCTAACGAACTAACGGACGCCGTGATTTACTACTCGCGAGGGCGTCTTTCCGGTTGGCTCCGGTGTGACGCGACACCACCGACGGCTCTATTCCTCCGGTCCCCTATCTTCGTGTCCATCATGCTTCCCACGCATTCATGTCTCTTCTATATAATATCCAATTATCAATAATACCAGCAAACTATTCATGCGTTCTTTTGATGTGTAAATCTTTATTGATGCATTGATGCTCCCCCCCCATTCTCAATTTCTGCAGTATCGCGGTAAACTCGTTAAATTATTATTCCTATCACTCCAAATAGTAGTTTTCTAGCGTAAAAAATAAAAACCTATCCGGCCATAACACCAATTCATCTTGTTTTTTACATTAACTTTATATAATTTTTAATAATAAACCGGCAATCCAATTAATTGATTGGAATCAGGGAATTGGTGGTCATGATACGCGGTATCTGAATAATCTCGATTGTTTCAAAGTTACAGTAACTTTTATAGATTTCGTAATCTAAACTTGGGGAGCGTCCATAAATCACGTAGCTCGGCTAAGAGGGGAGGGGGGGCTACGTTTAAATGCTACGCTGAGCCACGTAACGGGGGGTAGGAGGTGAGAACAAAGTTACGTAGTTTTCTTCAGATGAAAATTTCGTTAAACAAAATAATTTTATTTGGCACATTTATTAACAGTTAAATAATATTTATTAATAGTTTAATATTAGAAAATTATTTATTCTGCATTAAAAAAGCTATGTCAAATATTTATAAATTCTTTTATCAATATTTTTATTCATTTTAAAATATCGTTTACTTTTATGTATTAACGGAATATTCTTATATTGCGTTAATATAGGTGACTTGTACGCGGGTAGTATCAGCACCATGCGCTCGAACTAGCCGATGCTACGCTCCGTGCCGGTGTCACAGTCTCAGAACACAAAAATTATTGTGAAAAAAAACCACGTTCCATCGGGCCGGTGGGGGGGAGGGGGGGTCACAGGAAAAGCTACGTTAGGCCACATGAAGGGAGGGAGGGGTCCTAGAAGGACTAAAATATGACCACGTGGTTTATGGACGCTCCCTTGGTAGAATATGTGTTCAACAGAATTACATGTACGAAATAGACACTATTACGACTAGTTTTGACCTAACAAAAACATTATCACGACTTATACCATAATTAAGTATAAAAAATATTAATATTCTTAATACCTACTATATTACTAAAATAATGCATATTATATAAAAAATATAAAAATGTATTTTCTGAATATATGTCTTGTCAGTTTTTTGTTATAGTGATACTTCTTTTGTTAGTATCAATCACATGATGATGTCCTTGTTAGGAAGTGATATTTAATTCGTTTCCTAGGTGTTTTCTAAGTATGAATTTTTTAACAGATTTAGATCTTGGAAAACTAATTAATTCATACGCTATCGGTGGTAAAAGCTGTGCCACTTTAGCATGCGTATTCATAATTTAGTATTCGTTTAATTGCTACAAGATGCTGTCATTTGGATAAGGGTATATAACATCAAAGTCACGTGCTAGCTCAAGATCGATAAAATCGGCTGTTTCCTTTCATCTATATATTTACGCTGGATTGCAGAACGCAATGTCACAAACTCTGGTTGGATAATTAGTTTAGATTGTAACCACACATTTTTTATAACCGTAAGAAGACTCTAATGTCGTCAAACAATTTATTATAGACTGTGTTCACAAAAAAAAGAAATTGTTTTGTAATCAAAATCCTTATTTACCGAGGAGGAAATTGTACAAAAAAGTAGATGTGTAATAGAATAGAATAGAATTTATTGTTCCACAAAATAATACAATTTACAATAGTATTTAATTAATACATATGTTTGAAAATAAAACAAATACGAAAAAAAAAATTTCTCAGTTGTGGAACTAGATCCATCTGAAATTAAAAGACCTGTTTTAGATGAACATCAATTAAAAAATATATTGTTTCAAATCGATCGATTACTTTTTGAGCAGGATTGATTTAAAATTCTACTATGCCATGCTGAGTCAAAATCCGGGGATCAATATCAAACGATTTTCTAACAGTGTGTTCGATAAGAGTAGTAACGCGATCAGTTAATAGAGGCGCTCACTTCTGGCAGCAATATATGAATGAACTATTCCGTTTAAGAGATGAATATTTGATGTACGTTCAGATTAATAATTCCGTATCCACTACATTATGTGTATTGTACAAATTAGGAAAATAATAAAGCCATATATGTACTTGTACTCGACGTTGGTTCAGTACATTATTTAAATACACAAAAGTCATCCGCAGTTGAGGTTATTCTATGTACGTGTTTGTTCACAGTAATTGTGGGTGAGTGCGTGATTCAATTACAGCCATTTGTGGACACCGCGCACCGCTCTCTGTGTGGGTGGATCGCTTTAGAAAAGCGCGTTTACACTTATATTAAACGCGGTACAGACACACGTATATACGATGAGTTAAACAGTTAAGTTCGCAAGACGAGTGTTCAAATTCAAATTCAAAAATTTATTTCCTTACTAAAAAATAGCAATACATGTTTATAATAAATTATACATAATAATAATAATTAAAAATAAATGCCTTTTTTTATAAATAATAAAATAAAAAGGATTTCCTGTCCAACTTGGTTGGTGTATTCGCAAATTTTATTTAAACACAAAAATGTGTTTCTTCAAATCCAAACATAAAATTTTTTTCATTTTAATTCTTTACATAGTACAACTCTTCTTAGTTTCCAGACATGTAGGCTGTCGTTTATCGGTGTTTCGCCAAAAGTTCGATAGACATTATCAACGCCGATGTCGTAGCAAGCGAAGTATTCTTCTAAGCGGATCACAGATAAATGTGTCGATCACTGGTGTCTCTTCCTTTTTTATACTCAGCCTGTTAGTGTTTTCTGCTCGGTCGTAGGTCGCTCTTCTGTGATTGCTCATTCCGCTCAATAGTTTTGTATGTCTCAGTGCTGGTGGCCAGCTCTTACTTAGATTTAGTTTTTCATCTTTTCGGTTAAAATTCTGCGCGTGTTTATGTATATTCGCGGATATTAACAGAACATCGTGTTACTATTCACGAATATACAGAGAGGTCTTAAAAGTACACAAACTACGACCGAGTAGAGAACACTAACACGCTTTATGGAAGGAAAGCATCAGTCGTCGATACACCTGGAAAATGTCTAGATCTAGAAAGAAATTTCGCCCGTTGCTACATCGCCTTTGAGAATGTCTACCGCAGTTGTAGACGAAGCATCAGGTAGAAAAACCAATGGACCACGACCTACAAGTTTGGAAACCAAAAAGATTTGAAATCGTCGTCAAAGATACTCTGATATCCCACAACACAACTGCAACTGCGTCCCGAAGGAAACCAGTTGCAGTGAAAGTACTCATGATGAACGACATCGAAATACATAATTGGATCGGGAGAAATACGGATCGAATGTAGGTGCAGCCTAATACGGTAGTAGGCTAATAACCTAAAGTTTCATTTCGAGTGTGTTTAGTGTGAATGAGACTTTACAATCACTTCAAACTATTAAGAGTAGTGAGTAAATAGCAAGTAGAAGTACAATATACATATGTACAATATATTATGAATAACACAGTATCTTGTTTAAACCAATGTTTACGTTCTCGGACTGTAAAAGCCACCATATTTGTCTAACGCAACACAAGTACACCGCTTTATCTGGCGTCGATATCAAATGCCAATGTAAACAATGCTAATTATATAACCATGTCTGGGTCGGACGGATTCCAATAATAATGCTAATTAGTGTATTTGCCATATGGCAACATACACTATTGGCGTCGGTCGGATGGCGGGACCTAGGGGTCGGACCAAAATTTCTCGACGTTTCATAACCTCCTAAACACTTTGGCACCATTTTTAAAAATGTTTATATATATATGTATATATATATATATATATATATATTATATATATATATATATATATATATATATATATATATATATAGGTATATATATATGTGTGCGGGCTATAACTTTCGAAGGACTTAATTAATTTTGACGAAATTTGGCACACATGTTGGAATCCATTATCGCACGAAGCCTATTTAAAATAGGCCCAATCGGATCACACTAAGGGTGAATTTTAGGGGTTGAAAAAAGTTTTTGGGCCCCAAAATACCTAAAAAAATCTCAGAATCGTTTCAAAATTGAAATTTAACCTTTTAATAGCAATTAAAAAGTGCTCCTAAAATTTTAATAAAATCGTCCCAACAGGACCGGACTTACAAATTTTTGAAAACACTAATTTGCAGATAGTGACATTTATTTTATTGAAGGGTGTATTTAATTCGGTGTAGACGTTAGATTGATAATAATATTACAATTAAGAAAAAAATGTTATTTTAAGGGGTGTATTAAGAGGTTAAACTTTTTATTATGCCCAAAAACAAACTTAATTTCACATAATAACAGTATAAAACCAAATACACTATATTGTCGGCAGGGTTTTGGCACTGCGACCCGGGTTTTTTTGTTGTACGATTCGCTTATTAGTGTATTTGCCATATGGCAACATACACTATTGGCGTCGGTCGGATGGCGGGACCTAGGGGTCGGACCAAAATTTCTCGACGTTTCATGACCTCCTAAACACTTTGGCACCATTTTTAAAAATGTTTATATATATATATATACGTATATATATATATATATACGTACATATATATATATATATACGTATATATATATATATGTGTGCGGGCAATAACTTTCGAAAGAGTTAATTGATTTCAACTAAATTTGGCCCACGTGTTGAAATCCATCACCGCAAGAAGCCTATTTAAAATGGGCCTAATCGGACCATCTTAAGGGTAGTTTTTAGGGGTTGAAAAATGTTTTTGGGCCCTAAAATACCGAAAAAATTCTCAGAATCGTTTCAAAATTGAAATTTAACCCTCTGGCAGTAATTAAAATGTGTCCCTAAAATTTTAATAAAATCAACCTTACAGGACCGGATTTAAAAATTTTAAGAAACACTAGTTTGCAGATAGTGAATTATTTACTGAAAGGTGTATATAACTTGGTATAGAGGTTCGATTGATAATAATATTGAAATTAAGAAAAAAAAATGTTATTTTAAGGGGTGTATTAAGAAGTAAAATTTTTTATTTTTCCCAAAAACCAATTTAAGTTCGCATAATAAAGCCACACTGCCTGCATAAGCAAATACACTATATTGTCGGCAGGGTTTTGGCACTGCGACCTGGGTTTTTGTTTAATTGGCGCCGAGGTAATTAAGATTTATTGACATTAGACATTAGTGAACAGCGAAAAATACTGTAACACAAGTGGTCGATTTATGGAGCTTAACCTCTGCGCCCAGAGTAACAAAAAATGTATGTAATTGCAAAAAAACGGTCAAGCATTAACGTGCCTTATGCGCGGAAAATTTCGTACATTATTCGTTATAGTTTTCGTGTATCAGTCTCTTTATATATCTTTATTTTCTCAAAATTTTAAAAAGAATACTTGCGAAAATAAAAGGAGGATGTACATTTTTTGATACATTTTTTTAAAATAAATTGTAAAAATGTTATCAAAAAGTTGACATATCTCTTAGTTGAGTGAATTCCTATTCTACTGATACCTTATGAAAAATTAGCTCTCAGAGGATGTGAATACTGTTCTCAATATGCTTTATTATTGGAAAGAATAAATAGAGAAAGAATAGATGATATCTAATTCAGCCGCCACAATAGTGGAAGATTTGGGTTTGAGTCCCAACAGTGACATTGTTTGAATAATAATTTTTTCGAATATATTGCATTATAACGTCAACAATGGATGTTTCATGATATAATAGCAAACTATAGCTATTGATTTGTATATTATATATTGGTATATAGTGTACTAGTAAGTAAGTAAAACCTCAAAAATAAAAAAAATCTTTATAGCGAGTTCTTCTTTAATATTAGACTCCTTGCTAATATTTTCATAATTTGTAAAATGATATATTAATTGAAAATAAAGGGCATAAAATATATAATGGAAGAAAATCGTATGCCTTGGACAGGATTGTTTCCAACGGCATCGAAACAATTATTTTAATCGCTGAAACCGATTCCTTCAAATGAATTAGAGGCTTTATTATGCCCTCGAGGTAAGTAAGGTACGTGAATAAATGATTATTTTGTTACCTCAAAAATTTAATTATTCCAAATTGGCTTTGTTAAGTGTAAATTGAAAAAAAAGTATTATTTTTATAATGCTTTGTTTAATGAAGACAAAATATCAGTGCATTGCAAAATGTTTTGCTAAAGCTTTTTTGATCTTTTTATTGCCTGTTATTTTCTGATTTTTCAATGGTTTGTTTATTATAAAAACTAAAATAACAGTTATCGCACTCGTGTACACTATAATATCTAGACATGGAATATATTCAACAGTCTTATGTTGTTTTTCTATATTTCTTATTTTTTGAATCTTAGATGCTTGATTTAATCTAAAAATGCAAATATTATACAAACTCAGGTACTTACGCTAATTTGAATATCGATTTTCAATATGTTATGCACCTTATTTTCTTACTATTCCGATATAGGTGCAATTTTTTGTTTAATTTAAAATTCTGATCAGAGCTGGACAACTGAAACGAAATTCGTCAAAAAGTGTGACTTTTTTAGTAAAAAAATTCGTGATGGGAGTTACCATAGCCAACCCAATTTTTGAACAGTCATAATTAAAAGGAATTAAATCCTCACAAAAAATAAATTCACGTTGAGAATGATAATGATTGTCATTTTTCATGGATATTTATTAAATTGGTCGACATATAATCATAAGGTGTTTACAAAGTTATTTGAGAGAACTGTATCTCATATCGGAAAATGCCTGGTAGTAAGCTACGAATCCTTTGGTGCTATATATAAAGGACATAAATAAACAATTGTTTAATTTTAGTTTTTACTGGGCTTGATTAAATTGTATTCTCTTTCGTTTGGTATTAACGGTTCAAAAACTTTTTCGAATTAAATCCTTTATAGCGGACACTAAAGAATTATAATGGATACTTCAAAACTAACTGAGCAAAAATTAGAATTCTGTGAGAGCGTCCTATTTACATTTGTGCCACCCCATTTTGCATTTTTTGACACAAATTAAAAAGCTAATTTTAGAAGCACTATCACAATACAAAACAATTAATCGAATAAGGATTTTTTTAATAGCACTTAAAATAGTTTACCTATTTTTAAATTTTAAGTGCGTTCCCATGTCTTTTCTTAATGTATTAATGGTACATTTATTTTTTAATAACCTCATTTAAAATGCTACTACTAACTACACTTCATCAGCTAGTAAATATTAACCCGCCTGTTAAATATATCTCAAATGTTATGCTTTCATTTTACAATCTACAGAAAGCTTAATATAGCCTAACATTGAATTATTCCTTTGTATGAAGCAGCTACAGTAGCGCTTGCTTATTCTTTAAGTATAAGGGTCACGAACATTTTAATAATATTTATTCTTTATCCGCCAAATCGATGTATGCACTACCATTTATAAAATTTAATTACTTTGCATGTATGTATGCAGGCATATAATATCGTAATATTACACCACTACTGCTGTAAGTAAAACAAAACTGGTCGCGCTATACCAATTTTATAGTATTTGTCTGTCAGTTGTTTTTTTTTTATAATCTACTATTAGAAGTGACGTTTGCCCAAATGCGACTTGTCAAAAATGTTGGAAATGAATTGAAAAGCAGCTATTTTTTAGGAAGTACGTGTAAAAAAGGTCATATATATTCCGTGCGTGACGATAGTACGGCCCGTGAGACTGTTAAAACTCGCTGACACTCGTTTTAAACATAATATCACAGCTCTCCCCGTAATATACGACACTAAATACACAATCTACTACTTTACCCTCCCCCTCCCATAACATGGTTGCTTTTAATAATTGTACAGCGGTCGTAAAATGACACATTTAACACTAGTGCTTCAAAGTTGCGTAAAGTAAAATAAATGTAGTCGTGCTAACATTTCCATAGTCTAATCGGATGAAGTAGTCTCGCCCAAAACTGAGCTTACAAAAAATTTAGGTTAAGATCAGGTATTTTATAGAACGTACGTCCAAAAAATAGCTACTGTAGATATCTGGTGCGTGATTATTTTATGAGTCGTGTGACTGATAAAACTCGCTGGGTGCTCGTTTTACCACTGAAACAAAAAATAATAACTCATGCACTAGATACATAACCTATTATGTTGTCCTTTCACTAGAAAAGAGCACCTCATGCTGATAAATGGATGGATAACCTTGAACGAAAGTGTAAACTATTAAATGCTTTTGGAAGCTTTGTGATACAATCCGCCACTGGACTGCCCACCGTCGCGTTGGCATGAAGTTGTTTAAAAAGTCACATCTCATGAGATTTCCGTCAGCTTTTGGTACTTCCGTTCACCCGGAACAACACTAAACACACAACTCACCTCACACCGTGATCTACGTCACTTCTGTCCGTTCGTTCCGTGTTTTGCCATTCCTCCGGGCAGGTGGCTGTATAAGTATGTGTAGTTAATTCAACATGTTGAATTATAGAGTAGCACTTCTATATAGTACATCATCGTCCCGTGTCACATCAAAATTGTTTAACAAAATCTCATTATCTGGAAATCTGTTCTATCCAAGATGACCTTGTGAATTGCCATGAATATTCTACAGTATTCAGAACAAAAATCACAGGACCGTGAACAAAAAAAGCAATGCGCATTATAATCAGTACCTACATTTTTATTTTAGCAACGTTTCGGTCAATAATTACTTGACAACAAAACACATGTTGGTAATAGTACAAACTGTTCAATGCTTATATGAAATGCCATATTTGCCATAATAAGTACTCCACAATAAATATTAAACTAGAATGCACTTTACAACCGATTACAAATTAGTAAGACTTGGCAAAATCCATTAATCATAAAAAAAAATTCTTCAAAAAAATAACAAAAAAAAATGTACAGATTATAATAAGCATTTCTTGCGATTTTTATTCTGAATTTGTATAAATCATGGATGCTAATATTAATTTGATTTCTATAGTATCTATGGGCTATGTGCCAGTGGCTGGAGCTAAACTGTTTGTGAATGTCGCGCTTGCGGTGGCAAAATAAGAAAATTGGTATCTAGTTCGTTACTATGGTTACTATATGCATTGCCAACACGATTCATGTCAATATTAAAAAAAGTTAAAAGGGAAATATCCTTGTATTTTTTTTGTGTATGATATGATGTGCAATATATGTATATGATTTAATAAACAAATATAAACCGCATAGCTTTTATGCATGGTGAAAATCTAAGAACAGATATTCCTTACTTTGCCGCTCCACTAAGGGTGTTAGGAACTAAGTATTGTCACTGACTATTATTTGTGAACCGCTATCGCGACGCATGCGGCGTGATAATGGACGTTTCACTGTAGTTTTTATGTGTAATGTGCTGCATACAATAAGTTACAAGTTTGAGCAGCAGAGGAGACGGTTTGCTGTGAAGAATATTTAATATGGTAATGAGGCGCCCTGTAGGGCGACGCGCTCAGCAGTGTACCTACTGTTCTAGAATCTAGAATCTAGATGATCGACACTGAAAAACTACATAACTGTTGCATAAATATTAACCTAGGGCTGCATGATAGTGGTTTATAAATATGTATACGAATAAGTGACATTATGTTGAAACGAGTGTCAACGAGTTTTAACAGTCACACGATTCAAATCGTTACGTTATATACTTTTTTTTCACGTTTTTCCTAGAAACTAGTTGATTGTCGCTTGATTTTCAAAATTTTTCATAGTTCACTTTTAAGTAAACGTCACTACCTAACTGTAGGCTGCGTTGTTGTCGTCTGCCGTTGTACATCATGACTATGGTTTTCTATGAAAATTTTTACTACCAATAAATTTATATTTTTTGAATGATTGCAAAAGAAACATAAAGAGCGCAAATTGCTCTTGTAAAGCTTGTCTATCCGGTAAATGTAAACACACATTCGCTTTAATTTACTATATGAAATCACCCAAAAAGTGATGAATCGAAAATACACCTAATTGCATCTTCTCTTTGAAATGCACGAGTTGACTGTCTAACATGTTGCCTCGTGTGCTGATGCCCTGTCGCTTAGATCACTGATATCGCTAATATCATTTTTTCTTTTTTGTCCTTGGTAATTAATATAAAAATGATTTGTCGGGAAAATGGACTTTTTAAGTAAACAATTATTTGTTATTTATAGCGACGTTTCGTTCCTTGCTTGGGGCTTTTTCAAGCTTTATAACTATTAAATGTTTTGATCAAGTAGATATAAAAGTTAAAATACACATGTAAATATAAATTTTAGTTAAACAATTGTTCATTAAAAAGTTTGTAATAATTCCGTTTTTAAAAAATATTTTTACGGTTGATGTTCAAACTATTTTATTTTATTGACGGTTAGTAAATAAAGTCACGTGACTTAATTTATGCGGTTGCTCCTCATTTGATACGCAGAATTTAAGCTTGTCATATAACAATATGCTAGAAAAATATAAAAAGAGTTTAAAACAAAAAACAATGGTTCAAATGAGGAGCAGCCGCATAAATTAAGTCACGTGACTTTATTTACTAACCGTCAATAAAATAAAATAGTTTGAACATCAACCGTAAAAATATTTTTTAAAAACGGAATTATTACAAACTTTTTAATGAACAATTGTTTAACTAAAATTTATATTTACATGTGTATTTTAACTTTTATATCTACTTAATAAAAACATTTGATAGGTGTGTATAATTAATATATGATATTTTATATCTCAATTGTAAATTGACAAATTGTATTTTAATAATTCAATTACAGTTATAAAGCTTAAAAAAATCCCAAGCAAGGAACGAAACGTCGCTATAAATAACAAATAAGTGTTTACTTAAAAAGTCCTTTTTCCCGATAAATCATTTTTATAAAGTTTGCATCTTCCAAAACTACATTCGGAGCCTTATCACGAAGCCTGTGATTGCACAATGTACAGCCCTTGCATTACACACACTGGAATATATTAAAAAATAAGAAAGAAAAACTGTGCGCTCTCGAAACGTTTATTTTTCTTTTTTGTATGCACATGTTCTATACTCCATGTTCTCATTCATTATTGCAGTTCGCTTTGCAACCGTCGTCGGTCTTACGACTGTGCTTTTACAATCCTCCTCTTTCATTACCTATTTAGAGCAGAAAGTCTTTAATAAACTTCAAAATGTTACAACTGCAGACTCTGTGAGAAATTAACAAAACGAGGTAAGTATAACTCTTTTGTTTCAAACAAAAAAAAAAGAAAATTCTACAGAAGTGCAATTATTTTAGAAGTAATTTAATTTTCAAGAGAGAAATCGCAAGAGAAATTAATTTCTTTTGTTTTCAAAAGTTAGTTCAGTTTTCAGATACTACGATTTTTGACATTGATGAATTATTTCGTATAATTATTTAACCTAATTGCAAGTATTTCAAACACGATAGTTATGAATAATATCTATTACATTTTGATTACAAAATTGTTAGTAAAATTCTGATTTTTCTGCAAGTCTAAGTTAGAATATTATGTGGACTATAAACTCTGTTATATTACAGCGGTATTTTGTTATTTCTTATTAGAAAATAAACGCTAAAAGTGACCTCGTTTATTATTATACCAAAAAACACAACTTCTTTTTAGTTTGTAATATATCTACTACTGTTGTCAAAGATATTGTATTTTTATGGTACAGCAAAAATGTACGTTTCAGAAATCACTTATGTACATTGTATGTAATAATCGCCATAAACAATCGCACCTCGAACAACAGAGTAGCGGAGACAAAAGAGACTCGGTTAGGGACATAGAGAACAAAAAAGGGCACAATTTATTGCGGCCAGTAAAAATACTATGACAGCATCAAAGACCAGACTCTCTTGGAAAGGGGTTGTTTAAGAACACAGTAGCGTAACAAATTTTAAAAATCATAGACGCTATTTTTTAAAAGACTATAATAGATTGCAATTTTAAATTTAAATATAGTGACACCACTCGTAACTTGATGTCAGTTATTTTTGTCGCATTCACGTAATTCAAGTTTTCATTGTAAATGTTTTTTTGAGGACATCACTCATTTTTGCTTTATTGGTGTATAATATATAATATTTATATATATTTTTTAATAATAATTGCCTGTTATAATAAAAAAAATATTTATTTGACAAAGATAAAAAATAGTAGTGTCATCTTTTTGTGGAAAAATGGACAGCAAACATTTTCATTTTTTTAAAATAAATCAGCACAGTAATGCCAAACTGAGGTCGTTATGGAGCTGGCGCCCCAGTGGTAAGATTCGGCAGTACCTATCTTCATTCGATTTGTATTTTTGAGTGTGTATATTCTACGATATAATAATAATTGTTGTATATTTAGAATATAATTTTGTTTTAGTTTGTGAACCGATTTTATTATGAATTAGGTACTAGTCTGAATGTTTAAGATTAACTTAAAAAATTACTGTCAAGAAGCGCATTTATATTTAGTCCTACGGCACTGGTGAGTCAATGGATAATAATATATTTCTGGTAGGTTGCAGTGCTGTCAATAGCCATACAACTTCACAGGAGTGAAGCGGAAATGATTTAGCGCCATGCCGACGTCGCACTTAGCTGCAGGATAATGACCCTGTGTAATGGCGGTGTTGTGAGTGCAGCCCCCATTACACACCTAACAGGACATGTGGGGTCACCGATATGTCAGATGCAGGCACGCGCTTACAGTCGGTTCGTTCAAAGATTGGTCCCGATGCCAAAGCAAAAAGATGCCGTTTTGATATATTAGCCGACAGGTATTGATATACGAGTGTAGCACGTGAGCTTTTTATGTGCAATTTCGCTCACATTTTTTGCATTTCATGGGCTGCAACCGACATGCAAAGTTTTTTTCTAAGGGTTTTTTTTTAACTTTTTCACGAATAAAAAGCTAGATAATTTAAAATGCATCTTGTAAAGGAACATCATTTTTTTGTGAGACTGGAAAACGAAATACTATTTGCACTTTTTGATTCCAAAGTGATTTCTTCTGAAATGCAAGTATAAAAAGATTATATATTTCACACTACACAAGTAAAGCTAGTAAAATTGAAAATAATAATAATAATACTGGCACCGATCGCATTGAAACTACGACCTTGCTACTTTGCCGCCACCTTATTGAACGTTCTACGTCCAGTTTTTATAGTGTATGAGATACTACGTAAATGTACGTAGTATATCATTCATTTTCAATGGCAAGAATCAATTTACCGTGCTGAAAGAAGTTTTACTTCAAAGAAAATTAATTCACATTGATTGCACTATATATACGATATTTCACAATTCTATACACATACTTCCTTCGCTAATGATTTAAGCTGTCGAGCGTCTACAGTGTACAATCTATCCTAACCTGACCGTTATAAGTGTAAGTCTAATATCTCAAATATGCAAACATTTTTTACACTTTATTCCAATCGTCCAAATCTCAGGGAGAAGCTTGTGTCTTGCTTATGCCATGCATATATTCTGTTTTTAAACTAAAAAACTGCACAATGTCAAAAACGCAGAATTTAGGTGTAGCTATCTTATCAAACTCTTTGTTCAAGTTATTTCTCATTAAATGTGGAATCTTTCATAATAACAATTGTCGTTAATCGTTATTGAGTTAGTTTTTTAAGTAAACTCCCTATTTCTTTAAATACTAAAACAGAACACTCTGTAGAGCTCGATCTTTAGTATAGTTAAACTCCAAACAACCCTTTTACATTTGTACTTTCATTTATAACTATTTCTAATGCCGCGTTTTGTTCATTTCTCATCAAGTTGAATAATTGTAAACTTAAGTGATTTTTTACTGTAGCTAAATGGCTGTTATAAACATCTTTCTACAAACAACACACTTGTTGAAGGCAGGTGTGTTTTCTTTTGTTTATAAGAAAGAAGTCGTTTTTGTGTGACTGTCACTTGTTGTGATGGTGGATGAGGAACAAATGACCATCGCACTTATTATATAATGAGTACCTCTGCTCCGCTTCAGAACTATAATGTAAAGCTCTTAAAAAAATTAAAATTCCTCAATGATCTTAACATAAAAAGTTTTTTTTTGTTCTTAAGAAAGATTAAATGTCTTGATTTCGATATACAAAGCCTGAAGACACAAATAGACGCTGATGACCCCAGCTGTTTAGCATCTATAAATTCACTCCATCTCTTTCTGAAGACACATATGCAAACATAAATGAAACTTTATATCGTCGAGCATCGTTCTGTTTATTAATTATTATCTAATCTTGGCAGGAGAACTGATGAATTCGACTGAGTTTCATTTCGTGTAGGCATACCTATTATTGAAAAAAATGATATATATAAGTAGTAAGTACTGGACTCAGATAATTCTCACTTTTGGTGGTTATCCAGCGAGGAACATAGTCAAGTACTACTCATTTTCGGTAGTTAGAATATGGAAAGAGAATTTTTGCATGCGTCTCGCCAAGAAAAGAATTTTTCTACACAACAGTCGAAATAATTCTTAGACAAGTCCGTAACTAATAACTTGTCTAGGTTTTGCACTTCTAAAGTTGCCTTATCGTAATTTTCTGTGACTTTTCCATTCGCACCATAATATAAACAAAGTAAAAATTATAAATAAATTACGGAGAATGTGTGCAGAATCGCAGATATAATAAAATGGTGTGAGTGATGTTTATTAGGTACTAACAATGTCAGTAGACATTTGTAAATTTTACACTAACGAATTACTTCAACAAATTATGTTCTGGTTAATTTGTTTCTATCATTAGTCTACGAGTAAACGTTTCAAGCACATACAAGTTCTTCATCAAGACCTCTAAATGTACAAGAAAATACAGGTATTGATGAACCAATATATGCTTCAAATGTTAAAACAAAACACTTGGTCCAAGAAATGGCTGATAACTTAATATTTATGTTGAACGTGAATTATTTTTTCTGGTACTCAAATATGAGATTAATTCATCTTTAAAGTTCAATTCCAGATATATGTTATAATAGAAAACAGTTGCAATGAGTGTTTAAATTGATTTATTTACATTATTCCAGTTACCCGTGATAGTTTTCTATTACGAAATTAATTTTAGTTATCTTTAATAATGAAAATACCACCTCTAAACTTTGAGTACTTACTCTGTAAAGCGGCAAGAACACGTAATTTTGAAGTAAAGCTAAGTGTTTATACCTGTCGGCGGTCAATGCAAGTACCTGTACGTGCAGTGTTTTGTTTTTACAAAGGATTTTTTTTTTGTATGGACTAAGAAAAATAAATAGTTTAAGTTTAAATAAATTCCTTGAAAATGAAGTCGTTTTCTGTTCAAATAATTGTGTTACGGATATATTTAGAATGTCGATTGTCGGCAGATGATTTTAGAATTCCCAAAATGACGTTGATAATGTTGTTAATTATGATTTAGAAATGAAAAGGCACCGATTTTCTGCGAAATATTCGCAGGGTTGCATTTAGGAAATTGTGTAATTTTATACGACATTGATATCCTATTCCAAATTATCTAAGAACAATATAATAGGTAAAACCAAAGGTTCCTAGATTACATATATGGAGGTTCCCTCGTTCCATCTAACCAATCAGCGTAACCGCGGGAATGACGTCAGCTGGCGGACTGTTCATATTTTTATCAACCTATAACGACAATATCAAAAATGTCATTTATATTTAACTGAGACAATGTAAATCAAAAATTCAATTTATTGCAAATAATATCAATATTCTGTTTTTTGATTTCTTTAAAATTTGTTAAATACTGCCATTATATATTTATTATATTTATTTTTCGGACGTACGTCATACACTCTATAATAATTTTCAGTATTTTTGGAAAATTTTTGACACCTCAATTCTAAATATCTGCTAAATCCAAATAATATTCCCGGTAAGAACGTTGATATAATAGATTACTAATATAAAATAATTACTTGAAGTGCTTTCATTATAGAACTAACGCGTAATGGAACACTTTACATGTCTGCATACATGAACTTATAATTTTCAAAAAACCAGTATAAGTTTGTTTTCAGTCTAAATACAACCCTGATCATTGACATTATATGCACAAATGTATTATTATTCAAATCGTGGAATTTTTGACACATTTGAATTTTTCAACTGAATTATACAAATTAAATCTCAATTCACATGCTTTATAGCTATATTTAAACTATTACAAGAATCGTTTATAATAATTTCACTAAAAGAAAATAATATGGTTTAAATCGAATACCCTTGAAGCAATCACGCAAAATTTTAAATATATTTTTAAAATTCAGATTCGGTCAGATAACGATGATGAAATAGATCATTAAATATTTATTGAAAGCTTGAAGAAATCAACATTTCACGTTTAAATTTTTATCTTCAAAAAACGGCCAAATACATGTCGTACACGCATCAACTTAGGGTTTCGTAGTGCATTCTTTCGTCATTTGATTGCTGCTATTTAAAACTTTTAAACTTATCTTCTAAAAAATAATTTTCGTTGAAAGTGTTTATAAAGTGCTACTATTTTAATTTTTTTCAGATTTTCTTTCCTGACAGGTTGAAAAATTAAAGGGGGAATGCATTATTAACGACTTATTTTCACTTAGGAAAAAATCACTTAAGAACTTTTATTGAATTTTTAAAGACCCGTCCAACGATACCCGACACAATGTGATGTGCAAAAATAGAAATTTTCATCTCTCAATTCTACCCCTAAATATTTTTTTGTAATTTCATTACACAGTTGTATGGAGCTGCGCATAAAACTTTCATCAAAATCGATTCAAATATGACGGAGCTATAAGGCTGTGACATCGGACAGACATGACGAAACTATGAGGGTTCCTTTGCCATTTGGCAACGGAACCCTAATTATGATTACAGAAATAAAGACCAATAGAACAAAACGTAATCGGAATCCAAAATTAATTTTTGGTAAATACCGTCGGACTTTCCCCGCCTAGCGCAATTGTGAAATTAAACAAGGATAATGTGTCAATTAGAGGACGAACCTTGCAAGTTTCTAGCCTATTTCCACTGTAGTTCAATTACAATGCGGCACCACGCGCTTTGTGATTACTGCTCTTTTTTATCAACAAAATGTTTTTAATTTACAACGAAAGCCACAATATAAATAATAATTAGCGTAATGTGAGTGTGTCTGAAACTCTGAATTTACGAATGTGTAGGGGAAAGTCGGTATCATGATAAATATGTACGAATTTTAAATTTGATAATTCAACAGAGTTTACTTAATAAAAATACTCGAGTCGCAATGCCGACAATATAGTGTATTTGCATTGTGGCTTTATTATGTTAACTTAAATTTGTTTTTAAACAAAATAAAAAAAATTAGCTCCTTAATACATCCCTTAAAATAATAAAGTAAAATATCAGCGTATCAAAAATCTTGCACATACGTTGCATCAAATATGTGGAATGATCTGCCTGCTCGTGTTAAAATTTATAATAAAAAAAGGTTTTCTAAATTCATTTACAATAAGAGCAACTGAAATAGAAATTCTTTTTCTTTTTGTATTGGTTTTATATATTACTGGTGGAAGATCACCGCTAACACCAATAGTGTGTGTGCCATATGACAAAAACACTAAAAAGTGCCTTTATCAATGCCCAGCTTTCCGGTCCGGCTGTACTCGGGGTAGTTTTTGATTCGCCAACGAAATAATTAAGAATAACAAAAGATCTCTCACTTTACTTTCTAGTTTAGCTAGCGTGCGTTGCTTTACATTTTTACTTTTCGCGCAGTGATTTTACAATTTTTGCCGTAGCGATAGTAAACATAGATATACATAGTCTATGTTAAAAAACTAAAATAAAAACATTGGATGAATTTAATTTTACGTACGTTTGCAATCTAGCAAATTTATGGTAGGCTTCGTATCATCAAACTGCGTCTTATGTGACATAAAACAGTGATTCTCAAACGGGATTTCGATCGTTAACAGGTTAATTGTATGCAAAAACTTTTTAGATTTTTCATATCAGCTCTTTAATAATAATAATAATAATAATTTTATTTGCGTTGACTCTGTACAAGTTTGCAAACGTCCAAAAATACATATAAGATATTACAATATAAGATAAAAATTGCTAAAAATTACATTAAGAGATAAAATTTCTAAAAATTACACTAAAAATTTTACACTGTACGGCATTAAATTTATTAAATACTCTTTTAATTGTTTTTGGAAAATGTTTATTTTTTTCTCCTTTTGTATCTCTTGGGGGAGCTTTTGAAAAATTTTATGCCCAACATAAAGTGGCGACTTTTCATAAAAAGTTGTGCGATGTTTAAAATCAAAACAAGATATATTTCGGAATTCATGCCTCACTTTTACTAGCACCTTTTAATAGCACCTGCGTAAGAAAATATAGGAAATTATTTTAGAGGTACAGGTCAGTGTATACAAATTTAAAGTAATTATTTTCATCATTTTAATTCCTGGTGTATTTTTTCCACTGTTATTAGACTACCGTGAGCATGAAGAGATAGAAACATTGACATAGAATGACATCAATGATACAGACATTCCGCAGCCAGCTATAAGTTAGTGGCGGGATTATAGATGACATCTTTCCCCAAACGTACATGTGACGTCAGACATGGAATGCTATCACAGTGATTAATAAATACATATGTGTGTAAAACTCTTATATACTTCTGTGAACCTGAAATATGTAAAGGGTAGTTCATTTTTCTTCCTTACTCATTGTCAGAAATTTAATATTTCGTCGGGCTCTTATTTCCGTATTATCAACATTCACATAGTCTCTAAGTTCTCTTATATATAAAATGGAATTGGAGCTTGAGAAAGAATATGCATTTGATAACCATTTACCACTAAATGGTCAAAAGTCAGCTAAATTTGTTTTTCAAATGTAATTAATATTAATTATTAATTTTTTTTTTCAAACATACACAATTAAGTTAGCAGATCAGTGGACAAGTTGATGTAAATCAATAAACCAATTATTAATTTGGCGACGTTGGTCAGTATTTATTGTGCAATATTACAAGTCACATCTTCATAATGCTTTATTCTTATTAATTAATAATTTCTACCAGATTTATTAATTTTGTAATGTTTATAAGTAAAAATAAGATCCATGTTGCTATTTATATGATGTTTATCATATACCGTGTATTAAGGTAAATATGCTGTGTTTGTAAACATTTGTATATTTGGTTGTGTACTTAATTTTAACGTGTGCTGTACTTTATAGATGCCTGATGAAGATCAAATAAATGACCGAAACGTCGCTAAATTAATAATTGGTTTATTGATTTACATCAATTTGTCCACTTACCTGCTAACTTAATTGTGTATGTTTGAAAAAAAAATATGGACGCAACAATTTCCAATGAAATTATTAATATTATGCTTATACTTCAAATTTCTTGTAGACTCTTGCCTTCTTTAAAAATTGTTTACACTATAAGAATAAAAAAATTCGGGTGGCAGTGCCAAAATCCTGCCGACAATATAGTGCATTTGCGAATACAGATATTTTGGCTTTATTACATGAACTAAAGTTTGTTTTTGGACAAAATAAAAAAATTAACCCCTTAATACATCCCGTAAAATAATTTGTTTTTCTCAGTTGAACTACTGTTATCAATTTAACATCTGCATCCTTCAGTAAGTATGAGTACACAAAATATTATTTTCATAAAATTTGTATGTCCGATCCTGTCAGGCCGATTTTTTAGTAAAAAAATTGGAAGTTAAAAAAAAACAAAAATAAATCATAATTGAAAAATTTTGATGTGATCAATTATGAGAAACAACCTAATTGTTTATTTATTTATAGCTAGACAAGCACAATTTGGCTATGGAAAATACAAGTAGGGCCTAATCGCACGGAATACTAAATGTGCAAATATAGCTTGCACTTGACCAATTTTTTATTGAGGGGAATCATGGGCCACACTGTATACATGTATATATTCAACGATAGACACAAACACGCTTTTACCATCAGAATGAATAAAACCGCCGAGTGTATGTAATTCATCTGAATGGAAGCTGTATGGTAGCTGGATACGGCCCATCCGTTATTTGTATTTCCATCTCGCTCTGACACAGCCATTCTATTCATTTACTGCGGTACAGTTTGAGGTTATGGTGTTCCCTACACACTCCGGGATACGAAACAAATTAGAAATATATTTTTACTCTCAATCATAGTCCGAAAAATTGCAAAATTAATGGCGAAAGAATTTTTATATTATGTTTAAAAATAACAAAGTTATGCGACTTCAGTACGGGTGACGTCACGGGGCCCCCAGTGTCACATTTGTAGTAACTAATAATATAGCAAGTCATGAATGCACCAAACAACACTTGAGTAGATTTAAAAATGAATGTACCTAATGTCGATTTTGAAGTCGACATATCTGAATATATCTATGACATTTGTGCCATACTGCGTCAGCTATGTAGAGTAGTGATGAATATCACCGGTTATTTATGATACTAACCATTTTGACCGGTTAATTTAATGGTTAATTAACTGACTATCTATACAACAAAACAATAAAGCAGTTTTCAACAGTAGAATCGGAAGAAAAAATAAATTAAAGTACTTGTATTTTTATGGTATTGGTTATAAAAATTTAAATCTTGACCGGAAATTACAATCATGCGCAAAACTTTCTGCACAACCTTGTAGAATAATAATAAAAAATTACCGCGGTTATTTAACCAGATATTTAACCGGTTATATATCCTTTTAGATCACTGATGCAGAGTCGCTAATCGGTTTTATATAGAGCACATGCTACGGCATCTATCGTTCGCGGATAAAACTATTCTAGCAAAAGTCCTTCAAATTACGACGTGCAATAAATGAGCAGTGAGCATGTAGGGCAGCCTGTACAAAGTTTAAAGTAGTTTTAGTTTAATTCGTTGCCTTGATTGATTGCTTATTGGTTTCCATTCATCGATTCAGAACTACCTGTGTACAAGGTGCAGTATCGCTTCTATTCAATCAGTATAAATTATCTTGTTTTAATCTGCTTATTCAGTCGATTTTTAATTCAAGGTAATAGAGTATCAGAAAACGCAACAATCTAATTACACTGAAAATAATTACTATAGAATAGCGAATTAGAACTGTACTTTTCGAGGCAATTATGTTTTTTGAACATATACAAACACGAGCATAAACGTTGTTTGCATGCCACCATGTGCATATCGCATGACTCGTGTGACTGTTAAAACTCGCTGGTACTCTTAATCTCATACTTGCCTAATATAACCCAATACAATACTAGATACACAATCTACTAATTTGCACACCCCCTATAAAACAGTTGTTTTTCATGCATGTATAGTGGTTGTTAAAATGACACATTTAACACTAGTACCGTAAAGTGGCGTCAAATAAAACGCGTTGTCGTACTACCATTTCTGTAGTAAATCAACTGTTATAAATTTTGAAAATTAGATGATAATCAGTTATTTTATAGGAGGTAAAGGCAAAAAATGATATAATGACTCGAGTTTTAACATAATTTCACTTTCTTGTCAAAATACGAACTAGACTACTATTGTGCACGCACCTCCTATAAAATAGCTGATTTTCACCCAATTTTCAAAATTTTTGACAGTTTAATTTTGAGCAAAATCACTTCTAAATGTAGGCTGCCTTCAATTCCTATGCGATTAAACTATGATTTACTATGAAAATGGTAGTAACGACTGCATTTATTTTACTTTATGTAACTTTACAGTACTAGTGCTAAACGCGTCATTTCACAACCTCTATATACAGACATGAAAAGCAGTTATATATTATTACAGGGGGGCATGAAAAAACAAATTTATGTCACTTGTATTTTAAAGTACTATTCAGAAACTTTTCATCGAAAGCACGCTTTTTCCTAGTTAAGAAACAATAAATTAGTAATTATGAAGAAGTTATATGCGCTGTCAGCAAACTTTATAGACGAACAAAAACTTGAAAGAAACTTGACAGTGACAGTCACGTCATTTTGTCCAACTCAACAGAATCTTTGATAATTAACTTCATTTGTAACTGGGACTGTCTCGATTTCTTCTACTGAATACAGGAGATCCAAATATCTAGCGAATAGTACACAATACAGATGATTCGACACTGTTACTAAGTGTTCCCCGCACAGGTCTTTTTGCCGTTTATAAAGGGTAATTATGGAGTTATATAAATTGCACTGATTTTTCACACGGAACGTGATTAGGTCATAAAAACAGATAAATAAACACACTTGAAAATTCTACAAAAATTTATTGTTAAATTATTTCTCGCCGATCGTTTCGAATAATAAGTTCATCCTCAGGAATATAATATAACAGTGTTGGATCACTTTCACACAGTCACCAGCTAGTGCCACACTGCGAGGCTAAAAAATTCAGTGCAAGGATGCCGCTGTCAGTTTATTCCTCTAATTTTTGGAAATATTTTGAAGATTTAAAAAACTTTTGCGAAAAAGGAAGAGTCACTAAAGGCTTGTAATGGAACAATTTTGTGAAATAAGTACGAATAAGATCGTAGTGTGACATTGAAGACGTGTGCTATTTCTGAGGATGAACTTATTATCCGAAACGATCGTCGAGAAATAATTAAATAATAAATTTTTGTAGAATTTTCAAGAGTTTTTATTTATGGAGTTATGTTCACTGCACAAATAAAATATCAAAAAATGTCTATCGCAGGTAGAAATACCAATGAACCACAGCCTACAAGCCCAAAAACAACGAAGATTCGGAACAACACCGACCGTGAAAGTTTATATTCTATTCAAATTACTTTACTATTTTAGAATCAGCACGTATATTTTCAGTTTTGATGCAGAAATTTTCTCAATTAATTTTAAATTATTTTATAACTTTGAAAAAATATTGAAATTTCAAGACTGTTTTTATGACCCGTCTGTAATTCTTACTAATTCAATGTCCACATTTGTTAGTAGGTTTGTACTATGTAATATTGAACTACGTGTTCCAAGCAAATATTACCAATAACAATCTTTGAAAGAAGATAGCTGATACTAAAGGACTTCGAACTTATGTAAGCTAAAGTGAAATGAAAGTATATGTCCGATACACAGGTGTTTCTGAAATAATTCCATGAATATTGAAAACATATTCCTACCATTGGAAGAATATGACAAACAAAAGTATAGACACGAATATTAATTTTCAAAAAATACTTATCTGAAGTAACGTTTGTATCACAATTAAACTGTCAAAAATGTTGATAATAACTGAAAATGAAATGAAAAGCCGCTATTTTATAAGAGATATGCGAAAAAAATTATATTTATCTCGTTCGCAATGATAGTCTTACTCGTGTGCCTGTTAAAATTCGCTATCGTTCCGTTTCAAATATTATCACTGCTCGGAAGTAATGAGCTCCATTATGCAACTAGAATACAATCTACAATTTTTGAATTTGAAAGGTCCACACCCACTGAATTTAATCGAATCTGCTTGGCACGATCGGCAGTTTTGGGACACATGAAGTTCGTACGCACTAGTCGGTTCGGATCGACACGCGTAAACACTGCCGTTGTGAACCGATCCGATTCAGTGGGTGTGGACCTTAGCACTGTTAATATCTGAGTGTTTTTTTGACTCACAATTTCACTCAGAAATATGTTTTCAAAATTCCTGACTTTACTTTTGAAACATCCTGTGTTTTATATATAAAAGAGCGAAATGATTTTCTTTTGCTTTTTCCTTACTCTATAAGTTGGAAAGTCTGTCTTTCTCTTTGCTCCTGTGTAATTATGGAAAGTGAAAATGAAGAAAAGTACTGCCTCTACATTTAACCTTTTTTTTCTTTCCTTTATAACTGCTAGAAGTAACAATGAAAGCAAATTTTTATTCATGAATTGAATGTATCAGGGCTTCATTTTTTTAGTACTATTGTGTCTTTGCTTTTTCTGTTTTAGTTGACGTCTAATATACTCTCACTACTGCGAAGGTTCATTGTCTAGTGTTACCTAAGATAAAAATTAGCTCTCGCATGATGTGAGTTAACAGTTACAAGTATGTTTATAGATGGACAGATTGACTTTTAAATATGTAACTGATAGCCGCGAAAGTGGAAAGTTTCAGGTTTAAGACCCGACGGTGACAGTGTTTGAGAATTAATTTTTCTCAAACTCGTATAGCGTTGTAACAATGGATATATCTTAATAATTGTAGCAAACAATAGTTATCCTACTGTATTATTTATTTATTTAGTCTTACAATACCCTACACAACCAATTTACTAACATACAGTGCACTCTTTTATCTATGCTTTATAGAGCTTAAATTACGTTAATTTTGTGTGCGTAACCCTTTAAAATATTCCAAAAATTATTCTTAATTTCGAAATAGGAAAATCATAAAACAAATGGACTTTATGAATATAACGTAAATCGCTATGACTTAAGGATAGATAAAAATACGCTTTGAATAATAAAATACTGCAATCACTGTCAAAAATAAAGTTATGCGAAAAACGCAGTTTAAACAGACTTGGACTGTACTACCCGATAATTTTATGGAAACTTTACATTTTGCCTATAATATTAATGTTAAAATTTAAAGAAATGAAATATCTTACCTTTATGATGACGAAATCCATTTTGCTGCAAAAAACAAAAACATTTTAAATCAAAATGTTAAAATAATTTGCACTGATTTTTCACTCGGCACGTGGTAGAACATGATTAATAATAACAAGTAATTAAAAAACACTTGAAAATTCTACAAATAATTCTTTATTTCTCGACGATCGTTTCGGACAATAAGTCCATCTTCAGGAGTACAAAACTTATACTTTTGTACTCCTGAAGATGGACTTATTGTCCGAAACGATCGTCGAGAAATAAAGAATTATTTGTAGAATTTTCAAGTGTTTTTTAATTACTTTTCAAAATGTTAAACTTTGATAATGTTAATGACAAATTCTTTAGTGTGTCAGGTATAAAGGGCATAAGTCAATTCATCTAGTTTTCAGCGAAACTAAAAGAAAACAATTTAAATTTAGTTCAGTAGGAAATTAAATTTAACATTTTTTTCATACCATATAATTTTACTTATATAGAAAAAACAAATACGTAATAAAAAAATGTAAAATTTAATTAAATTAAAGCCTTAAAACGTACCTAGTTTTGATTTATTTCTAGTTTTGTTGTTAAAGAAAAAACAACAAAAAAGAAAGTTTACTAAAAAATATTCTGTAGCTATTAAATAATTATTAAGCTAATAATTTTTATTCTCAATATTGTTCACGTCGCAATTTTTTGATTTAGCTTAACTATATTTGAATTGTGCAATTTCCCGTTAAAAAAATTTAAAAAAATAATTTTAATGTTTATTAAATACCAATGATAGGTGTTTTCAGAATTGCAAGAAAGTATAAAAGCAAACATCTTTCTTTCTAAAACCGGAAAGCTTCGTCTTTTAAGAAAGCTTTCGCAAACACAAATCACCAAAGCCATTTATCCAAGATTTATTATTTGCCAACCCTGTGACACACTTCAATAAGACGGTTCCTATTAAAAACATCCATATAGCAAAGCTTTGAGCTTTATTCAGGTGGCAGCCGTGTTCGGCAGGCATAATCGTTTATGTTGGGACCCGTGCATATACATAGTTTGTGCTATAATGTTAGTATTGGGTCATAAAGCTGCGTGTGAAACATCGGTAGATCGTTTGCAACCGCGGCGGTGCGAACGAAAAGCACATTCAGTTATATAAAGCAGCTTAAAAAGCTCTCCGTTAAAAGCTGTAATAGTAAGTGCCTGTACACTATACTGTGTACTAAACAACACTCTTTAGTGTTCGCAGACCATTAAATGTAAGTGTCGGCACACAATTGCCGCTCGACTATCCTCGGCGTGCTTTTATTCTTGCGTGTTCTTAAATGGACTACGTTACACTGGCGGCTTTGAACTTTCACTGCGGAAGTCAATCTATTATGCTGTAAACAATAATACATTCCTTGCTATCGAAAGATCAGAGCACAATAGATCTATCCAGTTAGAGCAAGCGAGAGAAATAAATACAATGCAGCTCCTGTTGAAGGAGACAGTGAAGCGATGCGCTTTTCTTTCTGCGCATTATTGTAGCAATGAAGCAACTCGCCTGGATAGGTGTATTGTTACGCTTATAATTTTTGGGTTTGTTTATTGATAAGTTCTGAACTTTCGAAGTGTCTGCCGGCAATACAGAACCATAGTAGAACGAAAACATAGTAGAATCAGATTTTGTTGGCACTTTGATGTTTGGTCAATACTTTCTTTATGCTTGAAACAGCCAATCACAACCGTGTTTGGTGTGGGCGACAGTCGTCAGTTCTTTGACTACACGTAGTGTAATAGAAACAGAACAATTAATGCGGTAATAGTAAAGAATAATTAAAAGTATTATGATTGAAACAATATGAAAAGCAACAAATTCAGCCACTTTTTATACCATATTAATTTGCTGAAGATAAGCGCATATCTGTCGAAATTTACTTCCACTAATGACACTGTTGTGGTAAGAAATGACTAAGTTTGTTGTTTTATATATAATAATATTAATTTTCGATAAAGTAATGCCAACAGAAAATATTTAGTTTAGTGTCATGTGTTACTACGTAAGTTTAACAGAATTGTGTGATCTTGACTTTAAATAAGCTATTAGAATGTTTAATGAATTTCGGGTGTATAAAAAATATTTAAGAGGATCATTTATTTAAATTAATCTTGAGTTTTATCTTCGCCCTAAAAATGTTTTAAAATTTTACGAGAATGACAATTTTCCAATAGCTGTAGATAAACGACCTTTAATAAATTTAAAAATCTTAAAGTGTACTTTTTTACGCGACTGCCAAGGAGGGTTTACGTTTTTTGCGCGAAACTATGTACGTAATATTCTTTATTACCTCGTATCATCCAAATTAAAAGCGAATCACTACACTTCGTCTGTAGATAAAGAAGTGTGACTAGTTTTCTACGTCCATCATATGGTGGATTATATTCAGCGTTTAAAAATACATATTTCTTCTTTGCAATTAAGAGTAAGAATATATAATCGATAACGTTGCCTGACATTATTTGTGTACGTATGCGTGAGGAATAATATCTACTGTTCAAAATTATCGAATTTTGATACGTGGGACGACCCTATATTGTCGAAACACGACCTCCGTTATCTTCGAGACGGTGTGCTGCAGGTATAGTGCTGCAGCTTTACGATTGTCTGACGGTGTACGTTCGTTCATCGTCGGCGGAAACGGAAGGAAACACTTGAAAGCGGCATTCGCGTTTCATCTACATCACTTGAACCCACCCACCTGAATCTTGATACTGTATTATTATATTTATGCATGAACAGCACGTGGGATTTTACTGAGTCGTATAACTATTAACGATTATTTAACTTTATAGCTATAGATATTAATTATTATAACAAAATACTGGGTGTTTCTAAAACATTCCATATAGGACACTTACCCGTACTATGGCTGCGAAATATCGGCTAGCGAGTGACGTTTTAATACTGGGTCACCTTTGGCATATTACTTTGCGTAATGGAGGATGGAACAGCTACCCATATCGTGTTCGAATGTGAGATTTTAACCATCTTTGGCTACATTGATGAGGATGATATAGTTCCACTGGACAATCTTCTGGAGCTCCTAAGAAGATGCAGATTATTTGCTGTCTAGATCCAATAAAAGGGGAAGCACAAAAATCCTTTCAGGATGTCACATCATTTGGACCAAGAGACCACCCTATTCTATTTTAATCTTTTAAGGTTTCGTACAAACAACGGACCCTTAAAGGATCACTCTCGTGTCTGTCCGTCTGTCACAGCTTGTTGTCTTCGAAAAAATTGGAATTTAGTACATACATAGAGTTAGATGGTTCGATTACGGGCGTATATTGTAAATAAACGAATTTCGAATTTTAGAGCGCAAAGAAGAAAATTAAAAAAAAAATATTTTTATGTCCATTATGTGACACATTGAATAAAAAGGTTCGTTATGAGGAATACAAATATATATATAATGCGGTACTGGTCAGGAGAAAGTTTGTTAAGTTAGGCCATTATTGTCCTCAAGTCTATATCCTAATCTTTTTGGTTCTAATTGTAATAAAAAATTGCAACCCTGATATTTTTTTATGAAAGTATTAAAAATTGTATTGAAAAATCGTTGATCGTATTTCGATTCTATATTTAGTAGGATCTTTTCTGAAATAATTTGTAAACATTGTAAAGAACATCGCACAACTCATCAAGTAGCAGAACGTAGAAAAGGCAACGTCAGTTAAATGGTAAATAGTTAATGTCATCCTTTCACGATGAGTGATATGTTGTATTGTAGTCGACTGAAGCAGCCATGACATGTATAATATGTGGAAGATTGGATAAGACAGTATCTGTGGCAACAAAACAAAATGGAGCACAACAAAAAAAAGTTATAATTTTAGACAAAACTACCCATAAGTTAAAATTTATAAAATAAAAGCACCATGATTTCCGACCACTTATCTGTGGTCTTTCAGTTTTATGGGATTATATTTTAGATCGTCAAAATCTGAAATTGTTTGCCACTTACACTATCTTCTAAATAATAAAGTTATCATGGAGGAGCCATAAAATTTAAAATATAGGTATATTACAAAAAACAAATTGACGTAAGCCATTCTGTTTTGTGACCATAGCTATATAAATTGTAAGATTTAGGTAAAGCGAGCAACATCGCACGAGTCGGTTGTAATATAAATTGACAACAGCAGCCTTCGTCATGCCAAATGGCGAGGGATGATGCATGCAAAGTGTGTACGGCGCGTAACAACCACGCTCTGCTACCATATATAGCTTTATAGTCTGTTTGTATCGAAATGACGAATAAATAGATACAGGATATCTCAGACATGACTCCCCAGGCCTGTATTTCGATTATTTTTTTAAGATTAAAGCCTAAATGTTCAGAAATGGTGTGTGTCGCGACATTCTTAAAATATAAAAATATCACAAGACAAAAATATCACAACATAATAGTTAAATTTCTTGTACATACATATATCTCTGATGGCGTTTTAATCATGGACTGCGGATAATACGAAAATATTGTTTGTAAAGAAAATGCTTGCAGGTCCTTCCTCAAAGTTAACTGATGACTTAATTAGACTTAGTAGACCGATACTCAGAAAGGTGATTGGGCTTTTAACCGGTCATGCTTTCTTGAGAAAACGCCTACATATAATGGGGATACATTAGGAACCAACACTATGTAGATTTTGCGAAATGGAGGATGAAACAGCCACCCATATCGTGTTCGAATATGAGGCTTTAACTTACAGGAGAACAACCATCTTTGGTTACATCGATGAGGATGGAATAGTTCCACAGGATAATCTAGTAGCAAATTTTCTGGAGCTCATAAGAAGATCCAGATTATTTGTTGACTAGATCCAGTAAAAGGGGAAGCACAAAAAGCCTTTTAGGATGTGGTGCATTTGGGCCAAGAGACCACCCCATTTTATTTTAATCTTTTAAACGATTAAGGCACAAGCATATATTTCTTTCTTTTTATTTCTAAATTTTTTAAAGAAAATGCGTAACAACAAAGTTACCGCTTATCGAAGCACATCCATCGTTTGAACTTCTCAGAATGCTTTAAAAATCAATAAATGTACGTTTTTGAGAGTCAATTTCATCAAAATTTTCTCTCCACACACATGGCTTAGGACATTAGTCCCTTACGCGATTCTAGTTCCAATTTTCCTTCTATAAAGTCTGATCACCTTAATGGTGCCCAACGTCCATTGTACCTGATGCGCGCATTCTCTCTTTCCTTATTTTCCTTTTATATAACGCAAACGTTCCTAACTCGCATCAGAAGTTGCAATTTAATAATTTGAAATCATCCTTGTTTTGTAATATCCCGCAACGCCGCGTTTATTCCAGCAGGAACCAGTATGTACGCACGACCGATATATGATATAAACCTGCGGGACTATTATTGTCTTATTCTGGATTATAAATGACTGCTGCAGATGGGATTCCCCGCTATTCGTTACATTCTAAACTGTAAAGTGAAGATGTGTTGTCTTCTGTCATAATAACTAATGAAACTGAAAGATATTGTGTTTGTTTCTACTCCACACTTAACGAACGTGTTGAAGTTGAATTGTTTGAAACAAGTAATACTTGAACCCTGCGACAAAACCTTGTTGACGCTACTGCTGTTATGCCATGACATCAAGCATGCATTTTCAACCTATTTTGTAAAGAATTTTGCTTAACAACCACCCCATAGAAATTTGCGTTATAAAATAAGATTCTAAACAAAATGCAGTTGAAATGTTTTTAATTAGAACTGGCGGAGCTATCGCGGAACATAGTACACAACAAAAATATGAAATACTTAAGTCAGCTAAAAGAATTGAACCTGCATCCAAAAATTAAATCGGTGTCATAATTTAATAAAACTACATTAATTTTAGTAATTAAATTGGCGTCGATCTCAAAATGTATTTATCCGTCCCATTTTAGTTTTTTTTTCTTTATAGTACGTTTTGTTTTTTAGTTTTTAGTGACTTTGAAATACGTAGTTTGCACGTTATTAAGCGATTTGTTTCTTGACAATTTATTACAAAAATAGAAAAAAGTACTGAATAATTTAACTAAAAATTATGTAGGGTTACCTCGACACCTTCCTGAACACAACGGAGAAGGTAGGGCTAAATGTCCAGAAAAAATGCAAATAAATAGCTATAGTTTGCTATTATATTATAAAATCCCCATTTTCAATACAATACCAAACTATAGCTATTTATTTGTATATTAATAAACTTTACGTTCATGTTCTAACAAAAATATTAATAGAAAAATAATTCGATTTAATTTGTTCGCTTTAGCAGTTCAGAATTGTGAATTCGGGCGGAAATTTTAGTTTTGTATTAATATCTGCATAAATATATAAATACATTATTTAATTAATTCTTTCGATTCTGCTGTTGAAAACTGTTCTATTGTTTTGTTTTTTGTTGTTCTGAGAAACAAAAACCGGAAACCGCCATCTTGTTTTATAGATAGCCTGTTAATAGATCGCCTGATTAACCAGTTCAAAACTTACCAAAAAAACACACCTTGAATAACTTGGAACTATAATTTTAGAGACTAGAAAAATACATTCATATTTGGATTGAATTTGAAACATTCGAAACCCGCTTTACATCCTAAATAATTGAACCGAAAATAAACGCGTATCATTTTTCCTGTTCAATGATTTTCTGTCTGTTATTGCTTTTAGTACACGAATTAAGCAATTTTCCTGCAGTGCATACAACATGCCCATAATATAAGTTGGTATAGATAATGTTTTGCTCAGTTGGTTGCACTGGTCGCCAGACAAGAGCACACGTTGTTCTAGTGTACGCGAGATTGCTGAATAAAACATCATGATGCTCGACACTTGACTGGCACGGTTTAGAGTAAGTTGTACACTAGGTGCATAATTCTTAAGCTTTCTTGCTTTTTAGACCATCTCTTCATAAGATCTTTAATACCCAAAATTCTGCTAAAGTAAGTCAGTAAGACACGAAATTGCTTCTCGCGGAAGTGACTAGGGCTTCCAATATCATCCTCAATTTCGGCACTCGATTTGATATTTGATTCTCAGTTTTGGAATTCCAAATCTAGTTACATTCAGAATTCGGAATCGTTTGCTCGATGTGTCGAGTGCAGAACCAAACGTATTCTAAATATCATCGATACAATCGACATCTTTGCGTTCAGGAGCGACACTAAATTCCGTGGACGTTTACCCATATAATAAATTACAAATATCTTTCCGTCTTTTATTAAAACTTGATTCGGTCGTAAAAAATCAGTGTGGATTAAAATTATAAAAAAACTTGCTTGGCTAATCGTTATCTGGACTGGTTTCTAAGAAATGAGTGTCAACAGGTATGCATTTATTAAAAATGCATCGCGACAATAATAATAATAATTGCTATCGACTAGACTAGACTAGACATACGAAGTAGAGGACATTAGTGAAGCGCCAGTGGTATACTGGCGCCCAGTGTGGGGCCACCGTGACGAAGTGCCGGCGCGGCGCCCTGAAACGAGATACGACAGCTCGCTTCTTAACTTACACATTGCATACTTTGTGTTGTCAGAATGCACACGACTATAACGTATCTATGACCACAAGAAAAAATGGGTTATGGTTGCTTTACTTTCAGCACAAGAATTGTTAAAATCAGTGAGCTTTTTTCCTGAGGGTAATGTCTCCGATTAGTTACGGGAGGCAGCACTTGTGGTAGGGACAAACGTTATTTATTTTTCATTTAGCAAAGTGTTATTTCAGTGTTATTATTATATAAATTATTAAACAAAAAATGAAAAAAAAAACAGTGACAATGCCAACAAAACATTGCAGTTTCACTATAGTTACACGTCAGATAATCGATATGTAGAGGAGAAAACGTATTTTTATAGCATTTTGGAAACGTCAAAGAACGAGAAGAATTGACAATAAAGAAAAAATATTAAAATATACAATGTATTTGCGCAAAACTACAAATTATAGATAATAAATTATTTATTTTTCGAAACGTTAGCCACAATTAGCGGAACATTGTAAAGCTTCTTTTTAAATTGTTCCTCAGCCCAACTTTTCTCCAGCGTTTAATATTTATTGGAACAAAACTAATTACGGACAAATTATGACCTGTAATAATTAAAAGTTCTCGGATAAAAAAACGCCTCGTGGTTTAAATATAAAGATCGTATTTTACCGAGAATCTACCGTAAGCAATTTTTCCGTATGACCGTATGACCGTATATACCAAGATATTGTATGTTTATATCGAAGCAGCAACAGCAACTTTAATGTCGCTAATTTTGATAAATGCTCTGAAACGTACATTGCATAATATTGGAGAATAAAAGAAAACTATCACAGCTCGCGTTTCGTTTTACTTCGGTGTCTAAAATCCATCACAATGGCGAAACTTTGCTTGGCGCTTGTGAGTTATTTTAACCTCCCGATCAATTTACAAAACATGGTCATATAAAACTGAACCATTTTTTTTTGTTAACATATTTTTTTAATTTACTCTAAATACGATTAAAATTAATAAATTTAAAAATGTTACTTTTTGAGTCATTTTGAGTGTAAAACATGTGATTATTTTTGAAATACACAGTTCAGAGAAGACATTATGTGAAGATTTCAAATACTATATAATTATATCCTATTTATATCAGAATTTATACACGTCAATACATAGGTATTAAGGGTCATCCATAAATCACGTCAAGCGTTACGAGGGTGGAGGGGGTTGACGAAGTGTGACATTGTGTGACAAGGAGCGTGAGGGTCATAAGCCTCGTGACGTCACATATCAAAATCTAAAGTATTAAAACACAAAACTTTAACCGTAAACGAAAAAAAAATGTTTTATTGTTAGGCTATATAAGTTTCGTATTGTCTAATTTTACACAGTTCTAGGTGTAAAATTTCAAAATATGTGACGTCACACCAGGGAGGGTAGTTCCACAAATGTGACTACCTTTAACAAAGATGGGGGGAAGGTAAAAAAATCGTGAAATTCGTGTGACATAATGTATGGATGACCCCTTAACTGTTTAAATAGTTTTATTGACAATGCACACCCAACAATTACACATAGTTTATAGGAGGTAGAAGTTTGTAACGACAGACAAATAGAATAGTGAGGACAATCGGGTTCTTGTCCTTTGAGTACGGAACCCTCAAATTGAACATAATCGAAAAAAACTGCAAACGCTGGCGCTGTTATTGTCGACGCGGCAGAATTTACACGACGGTGCCGACAGGAACTGGTGAATGCGGAACATCAGGTTATGTCGCTTTTTAACACACGACACGTCGCTATACAAACAATAACACAGACGTACGCAGAAAACTACGAACTACAGTGAAACTTACGTGGAACCAACACGGAATGGAGAGGAATTTTGTTTTTTTAACCCACTTTAATTAGCTTCACCTGTATGTTTGTTTGTTTGTAAAGGAATCTTTGAACGTGAAATTCACTCACTTCAAAACGTCAGATTAACTTTGCACACTTTCCAAGGACCGATGATAATACAATAATTTAATAAGTTTGTCCCATTATCCTGACCAGAACCTTCAGGATAAAAAAACTTTAAACACGCTGTACAGTGACGTGGAAGGTTACCTCGTCCCGTTGGATAGAAGTGGAGGGATGACGTCATCAGGCGGGCATGTCAATTGAAATTGCGTGATTGATAAAAATATGAACGATCCGCCAGTTGACGTCATTCATAGAAAAGTGAATTCAATGACAAAATTGTAAGAGTTATCCAAATATTGTAAGAGCGCGTATATAAAACTTTAATAAATTTATTCTTTAAGCCTAATAAAAGTTTAAACAATTTGCTGTACCTATATTATTAAAGCAACACTGGGAATATTTAAATAATTCATTGGATTGAGGTTTTCAAAATTCACTTGAATGTTACCTCCTTTTTAGCGCGGTCGAAAAGTACAGTTGTACATAAACAACGTTCAAATATAAAAACAAATCTGGACATCAGCAACTGTCTTTAGCGTGGCCACTTGCTGGACAATCGAGAAAACTTCCGATGGAAGTCAGGTATTTTTGCAAAAACAAAGATTAAGTGCGAGTGGGAGTCGAACGTCGAGAATTCAGTATCGACATGAATCAAATATTGTCAACCAATTTAATTTTGGTATTTGACGCCATACAATACTTTAGTTAATGGCTACAGTAGACATCAGCGATAATTTAACTACGACTTCGATCACGTTAGTATCGATTGTGAAAGAAATCTTACCTTAAACTGATTCAATGATAACGGATTAAAAGGTAGCCCATCTACTGATGCCCAAACTTTATGTTTTAGTAGCATTATACCAAACTTCGGCAAAATAGACACAGTAGGTATCAGCGGACAGACAGACAGAAATTTTGAAAATGCATTTTCATATCCAGACGTCATATACAAAATATTCAAGAACCCCAACAAATCCACATGACAGGATTTCAATTACAACTTCGTTCGCTTGTCGACTTATTCGTACCAGTATCATTCGAGAACTACTGTACCTATTTGTCCATAAAAATCATCTCTGACATCGAGCGATTGTGCGAGAAAGATTGACGATCACGTGAACGATGTTTCTTTTTATTTTGACATAAAATTCAAAACACGAGGGTAGCCTAAGACTTACTAAAAGTAGAAATGTTGTGTCATTTATTTTCAGGCATATCATGATATCTCGCTCGTGGCGTCGCGATTGACACAGTTAAGTGTTGACTTGTATACATACATACATTACGATGTATACTTTGAGGTTATCCGCCAACATGGGTCTTCCATAAGTAAACTCGCGTCTCTACATATAGCGCCAGGGTTTTAATAATATATGAGCTGTCTCACACTCGAGCACTCGAGTCTCCGCGGCATACCTGTAATATTCATAACGTGTCTGCGATTGTGGTCACCCCTGGGTTACTAGTCGGATAATGACAATCCTGCTGAATTTATTATTATAATAGTTTGCTAGTGCGCAACTATATTTTTACTATCAAATAGCCAATGAGGTCGTTTTTCTTCTCTATGAATCTATTGCGGTTAATTCAGTTAAACCTGTTAACTTGACCGTCTCCCTAATTAAGCCACTTCTACTTAATTTGGGCATTTTTGGAGTTACATACATCCGATGAAAAAACGGAATCCTTATAGTAGCACTCTTGTGTCTGTCTGTCCGTCGGTCACAGTTTATTTTCTCCGAATCTACTGGACGAAAAAACTTGAAATTTGGCACATATATAATATATAGAGTTAGTTGACCCAATTGCGGAAATAGTAGGTTATAGGCAGTTTATGAAAACTACTGTTGACTTGGTTAGATTGCCTAGTTTTGTTTTTCAACACAGCACTTGTGAGTTTTGTCATTTTACATGCCTGCACACATGCATGTAAAACATTTATTTTATACGAGGTATGAAAGAAAGAACATTACATTATGTATACATATTATAGAGTGTCAATCCATAATTTCAAAATGAATTTTCAGTTTTACACAAAAAAGTAAAAATAAATTGAAAAATGAATCCGTAGTGAGACCATATAACATTGGCGGTTGGTGACCCTTAAAAATGAATTTAAGACATAATTTTTTTCTTACACTTTTAAAAAAATATTTCATAAACACCCTGCCATAAAAGTTAAAATGTGCAATAACCTTAAAAAAACTGTTTTAAAAGTTTTAAAAACTTTTCCGTGTAGGTATTTATTTTTGACGTCCGAAAATTTACTTGAGAAAATATTGCATGTAGAAAGGTTTAAAAACAAATTTTTTCCAACATTTATTATCACTCATGCATTTTCCAAGGAAAGTTTTTTTTGTGAATTTATGTAACTATATAGGTTTTAAATAATTATACCCAAACATAATATGGATAAACTTTTGCATCATAACTTTTTGTGAGAGCTACTATTTAACGTATTTCTACAGAATATTTTCGATAGAATTTAATATTACAAGTAGTGGTAGCTCCACGTTGTCTTGTCAGGAAGATACACTTTACGAATAAATAGTAAAGAAAGTGAACTTTGTTTCTATAATCCTTTCCTTATCTAAGAAATGATGTAAACACAAATACGTATAGGTGCGCATTTGTTTCATGCTCATCGTTCTATTGCTGTTCACTGCGTGTCTCGAGACCCGCGTTAAGGTGATCTTTGATGTTTATGCTTCAGAATAAATTAGAAATTATGTACCATTCTTCCCACATGATTTTTTGCAGTTTATTTGATCTAATTAAACGATTTAAAATCAGATAAAACGAAAAAATTCACATACGTTTTACACAAAATTTTGTACAGAAAAAATTGTATTTGAAAAAAAAAAAAAGATATTGAGGAAGCCAAAGTATTTTTAACATAAAGTAAAGAAAAAGCTTCAAAACATGCTTTCCCAATACTCGCAATCTTGTGACTTGCTGTAGTTTTTTATTAAATTTTTAAGGCAAAATTATATGTTTTTTGAAATTTTAAAACAGCAAAACAAATTTTGTAAAGCTTAGTGCTTAATCACAGCTAATGAAAACAGTGATTAAATGAATTTTGCGACCACAGTTCGCGCGAGAGCATATTTTATAATCTGAAGAATCAGTTAGCTTAAGAAACACGGCTTCAAAAAAAACACTTTTTTAGTGAAAGTGTATCGTGAGATCATACCTTTAATCATTTGAACGAAGCCGACGAGCATGCGATCCAGTTAGTGCCAGGGTTACGGAACACGGTTAAGATTAAAACCTGAGCTATGATAGATGATGACAGATGTATATCTACATGCGATTTATTAAATTGTTTTCTCTGTTACATGAGCGCCAGATGCTGCTTTGTATCATACTGTCCTGAAGCGCTTAACACATTAACCAAACTAAATGTTCGTTAAATTTAAATTTAAGTAATAACTGGTTGCTGTTCATGTATTTTGACTATTTTTATTTTTTTAATGTAAAAAATTAAGCGAGCTTTAATTTTTTTTTCTTAACGATTTGTGGTATTAAGTAGTAATGAAAATTCTTCTTCGCGCTGTTGATGATGGCGTCGTCAACAAAATATTACAATTGTTCATTAATTTGAGCTGACACAATTTTGGAAAAACTGTCGTCTGATTACAAAAGTTTTTCTCTATTTTTGAAATAATTGATCATTAGCTAAAAAAAATTAATTTACCATAAGATAACTTTCTGAATTATAAGCGGGAACAAACCTCGAGAACGAAATAAAACTTGTTTATTTTTTTATTATTTGCGTATATGCTAGGGTTCCGTATTGTGCTGTTGTGACAAATTCATAAAACATTTCTCATACCATCTGTTCTAAATTGTTTATATCTACTAAAACCAGAAATATTCTATTATTTAAAATGGACACTGAACAGAATTCATGTAACACTTTTATCATCAAGGCAAAATTAACTGTCAAAAACGCTGAAATATTGTAATCATAAAAGAAAAGATATTTACTTTTTAACATATTCTGTAGTGACATCTATGTGTCACTTTTTTTTAGTTAAAGAAAAATGTGTTGCATTATCAATTTGTTAAAAAAATCGGGAGAAAAACATGCTTCAAATAGTGTCGCTAACGCAGCTTGGCACAATAATAATTGTTTTAAGACAACTGAACAAAAAAAAAAATAGATTGATTCAAATGTAAAACAGAAAATTCAATGTTTCTTTTCTGAATATTCAGGTTTCAAACGGTTTTTACCGCCACTATTTCTCAAATTTTGAAAAAAAAACTCACATTTGCATGTCAACTGCCACAAAATGATTTATTAAACAAATAAAAGTCGCAATAGATTAATAGAATATCATTATTAATTATTAAGTATATCGTTAATAAATAATGTTATATCTTATACTTATAAACATAAGCTCAAATCCACATCAACAATTTAGTTGTGAAACGGGATGTAAGGGCGCCATATAATTTAAAAAGCAGCAGGTGTACATTAAGTGAGAATTTATTATTACAGCGAGGAAATGAGTTTTTCTCCTGGAATAGCAAAGAAATGATTGTTCTGGCTACATACATGGAAATAGCGAAAATGTGTTGAATTACTGAAAAACACGTAGGCAGAAAACACATTATGCATCAAATGCTAACCCATTATAACCCGTTGAAGTATTAGCTCTTTTCCGATTAGGAGCCACGAGAGGTGGAGGAACCAACGAGGTTGAGCATTAACCTTGTAAAAGGTTGACTTTGCGAGACGCGGGAGAGGGCGGGCGAAGTAGGCTTGTGACGTCACATGGAGTTTTTTTCAAACGTCAGTAAGGATAATAATAATTGAAAAACCAAGCCATGGGCATCGGTGATGTAAGCAATTGACTGAACCAATCCCAGACGTGACCATGTTTATAGCCTCTTACGCCCAACCTTCTAGTATTTTGTTAATCTCTTTGTTAATTACAGATAAGTTGTTACTGTTGGAAAAATAAACAAAATTTTGATTATTTTTACGCCAATTATGACGTTTAAAGCTTTATTATTTCTAATGAAACTGTAAAAATAAATTTTTTTTAATTCTTTTTTTAACTACTTAATTGTGTTATTGCGTTGAAAGAGTTACAAAAACAGCAAAGCACTGTTTACATCCGTTTCTTGCAACAAACTATGTTTACTATACGTGAACTTCAGAACGTAAACAAAACGGTGAGTTGTTGTGAAGCGGCCCCATACCTGACAGTTGGTCGCCAACGGGTAAACGCGAGACGTAATCCCATTAGGCACTTTGGCTTATTGCAGCATCAAAGCGTTTCATTTTGAACCAATTACGCGTTTTTCATTAAAATAATTGAGTCGCGCTTCATGAGAATTGCGATCCATTAAAATACGTTATTTATTTCATAAAATGAAACTTGCACCTTGCACCGGCAGCTATTTTCAAGGGTAAATTGTCCAATCAAATCACAATTCATTATTATGTAAGAGAGAGAGGGAGAGAGAGAGAGATGTAGGTTATGGACGCTCGACAACTGAGGCTATTAACGTTTGTTATTTTGTAAATTTTTAAAATATTTTTATTTGTGAATAATAATTATTTAACGTTTGAAGAGACTTATATTATAGTTGATATGTGAATAACTTGAAATTTGAATGCTCTAAACATTCGGAAATAATAGCCTGACTACCTATATCGTAATAGGTGACAGTACGACAAGACATGATATTGGGTGTGTTTGGTACCATTCTCTAGTGTAAAAAATGTTACCAGCAATGACACTATTGCGTTTGTTATGCAAAAGTGTAACCATAGTTTATAATCCTAACGTACACTTTTTCATGTAAATTTCACTGAGTTATCTACATAACTATTATATTTAAAACGAACGTCAGCGAGTTTTAATGCCAAACAGAGTCGTAATACCATTACGCACGAGATATATTCGTGTATGATTTGTTTTGCACTATCGCCTATAAAATAGCTGGTTTTCACTTAAATTTCAATACATTTTTGACAGTTTATTTTTCAGCAGCATCACTTCTAATGGTACTTTGATTGTAGAAAAAATCACAGCCAAATGGGTGACAGGACCATTCCAACTTCAAAAATATTGCCATTAAAATAAATAAAATAAAATTTTTGTTAACGCGCGCGGTGATGCAGATAACGGCTAATAACAAATATGTATTGTGATATTTGCTATACCTTTCCATAGTTATATAACATGGTTTCACATGCAATAATTAACCAAAGCCTTCTTGTCAGCTATCTAATTTCCTTTTGACAGGTCTTAAGAACAAAATAACAGCTGATTTTTTTTTTAATTTAAAAATATATTCGAAACTGAAATGTAAAAAAAAACAACGTTGTAGCATACGTCTTCTCTGCGCATGCGCCGATTTTCTCCAAAAACATCCTCCCAAACTGCGATTCCGTGAATCCGTTTGACCTCTATCGTGTTCCCAGACAAACTGCCTTACAGACTCTTCCTAAAAACATGTTTTTTGACCTCAAAATGCAAAAATATTGTAAAATTTTGAAAAATGAATTTTGACTCAAATTAATACCATTCCCCACTTATGGAGTTGGAGTAGTAAAACAACTAACAAGCAGTAAGTTACTCTGGAATTGATACAGACCGTCCAGTTTTGTTTATGTGTCTATAAGAAATATTGTACACTGTTCAAGATTATCATAATTTTGATAGACAGGACGACCCTATTGACGTGAAGACTATAATTTCGATCCTTCGTCAACTTTCCTCTTCACTGTCATCTCAGTGCATCTGATCCAACACAGTGGACAAGTGCATTAAATATGCTGTTACTAAACTCGTTGTATGCAATATTCCATTCATGCCTTAATCGTGTTATGCACACTTACAAAGGTTCCCAAGCGCTGTGCCCTCAATGGCCCCAGGTGCTCTCTGTACGTTCATACTATAAACAGAGGCGCGACTGACGAACCTTCCTGAGGGGCATATCGTCGTCTGATAATCGGATTATAATAAACACTGACGTGAGTACTTTGCCCTCAATTTCCCTCAGGTGGTTAATCGTTGATTACCCTACCATAACCGCGCACACATATTTATGCGAAATTAAATAATGATTATATTTTTCAAACGTCTGTTTCTCAATATTTATATGGTCAAAAAGTGAAGGTTCGTCGATTCGCTAAGCACAGTGTCTAGAGCTCACTACGCTGCCGGGGACACAATCTACACTAATTATATAAAGAGGAAAGATTTGTATTTTTCTGTGTGTGTATGTTTGTAATGAATAAACTCAAAAACTACTGTGCCGATTTAAAAGATTCTTTCACCATTAGAAAGCTACATTCACCCTGAGTAACATAGGCTATATTTATTGCTAGAAAATATTAGGGATCCTTACTAAAACTTTAGTAACGTAACCCAAGGTGTAAAAAAATGCCATAAAACATCTTTCGTCGCATGCGCTGCGGAAACTATTGATGATAGAACAAAAGTATGTTCTACAATATTAAAGAACATATCAATAACTACAAAAAACTTCCCGAAACTGTATGTCCAAATATTATCGTTATGTCACAATAATCACTTTTTACATTTTAATAATCTATATAGATAAAAGACGATGTATATGTAATCTATGGACTCCAAACGGATAGACCATTTTTGATGAAATTTTTAGACAATCTTTAGATTAGCCCAGCGGGTGATCTTCTGAAGTTTGGTAGCGATCGGATCAACAGAATTTTTTAAATTTCTTTTTGGGAAATAAGATTTTTCTTTGATTTTTGAACATTCACAAATAAAAGCGATTGAATTCGCGCAAATTCAATACACGTTGAGAATTTAGTGATAATGATTCTCATCTTTTATATCCTATATATTACATTTACACCCGGGCGAAGCCGAACTGGGCCGCTAGTTGTAAATATATTATAAGCAGTTACAATATAAAATACCCAGTTAGTGCCTTTTGTCTACGCATCTGATTTCTATGGACATTATTCACAACATAATAATCTAATGTAGGTGTCTTCTCTTATATAACTTTAAGGCATGTGAATTTGTAACACATTCTAAGTCAAACGAATACTATTGTAACGCATTAATTGGAGCATAAGACTGTGATTGCATAAATGGCTTCACAGTCTGAGTTCTGATATAGACGATTAATAATAATGCAGCAACGTGATGGCGACATAAGACTGTGACGAAATATAGTAAAGGATGGAAGAATAGCTGTGTCTTTATGATTTGCAGCTTAATCTTCGGTTAAGGTACGCCTTTCTCTCCCTTATATTAATAATAACCATGACAATTCCTATATTATACGATTAAAATGTGAACTCATTCTTATCAGGGCCGTCAAATTTATCAAAATAGTCATGTTTACTTAATTATTTATTTACCGAGTCAAAGACTGAGTTTTTGAAGCTATACTCTTTAACGCAGGACTGGCAGCTGTGATTTTAGAACGGCGAAAAAACGAGCGAACGAGCGTCACGAAACAAAGGTGCATAAGTATTTGTGTTCATATTAGACAAGAAAAGAAATGTAAAAACAAAGAACACGTATATAACTACCTAAAAATTAATTCTAATTAATTTATTCTACATGTAAAATTTTATATATCGTTTTTTCCATGCAACCGACTTAAAAAGTGTTTACACCACCGTGAATCTATTATTTGCATTATATTTTTATCACTTCAATATATTTTACAATTACGTAACGTAACACTAAGTACATGCTTTAAACTTTTAAGAACTTTAATAAAAATGCTCATTACTCTCTTTTAATAAAGTTTTAAAACCTAGAAATCATCTCGTAAACTTTATTTCATGTAGCAATTGTTAGTAAGTTATTTCTACTTGCAATTGTTCAAAGTAATCTATTATCTATAAAAGTTTCCTTAGGTGCAGCTGAGAACAATGAGATTTTACCACTACACTACATGTCACCAACTGCAGAAAGTAATTTTAACAATGCATCAACCCCTATGTTAAATTCACCCTCATATGTTAGGAAATGTCTATTTTCTTTTATAAAACATGAAAGGAAAACGCTTCTCAAGTTTATTACAGTTGTAATTCTTTTCAAAAGAGTTACAATTTCAATGGAAATTGCATTTTCTGGATATTCATTATGAATTTACTTCTAACTCGAAGCTCCTCGAGCAGTGATGCCATATTAGGGATTTTTTTTCCTAGATCTAAGAGTGCTTCTCGTAGATAGGGAAATGATACTTTTGAAAATATATTTTATTTTATTACAATTACTAGTTAGGTGGGTTTCCGTCCAGGCATTAATAATAATAAATACTTAGCGAATCAGTTTCTGTTTTTATTAGTTTGGTATAAGACTCTGCGTATTTAAACTGACCCTATTCAAAGATGCTTATGACATTTGTTGTCGAGCGTCTGTAATTTACAATATATATCTACATATTTGAATATCGTTGATGATCATTCCATAATTTACCATAACATATCGAAACCGTTATGCTTTCGGAAGCAAATCTGCATGTTATAAGGCAATATCTGGGAACACTTACAAATTTTGGAATATTTTAATTTTTGACATTTGCGGTGTCTCCGCAAATATTTCAAGAGTTCATATTCAGAAAATAGTAAACAAAGTGAACAAAACAAAATCATTCCAAACAAATCAAGACTTATTGTTAGATTGTACTAGTGGTTATTTTTTATTTAATTTTATTCGAAAAACATAAAGTTATATTTTGCTTCAATCTTAAGATTATTAGCCCTTATACAGAATATAGATGGCTAGTGGTTATTTGATCTAATGAAAAATAAACTCTTTAACTTTGTACTTTCTGCTTAGGGGAAATCCTGAGAATTTTTGAAAAGTAAAATCTAGGGACTTTTTGGGTATTACCCATCTAGCAAGACTATTCTCGAGTTCCCGAAGTTCTGGAAAGCGAAATTTTGACTACTGCTCAGCTGGGGGTTGTAACAGACATTTAATAAAATTCTTAGCGTCCAGAATTCTGGTTATGCTCAAATTTTTTACTGCTAAAAATTAGAACCGGGGTAGCAACATGGACCCTTACGATCTCGATTATTCTTAAATCCCTCGTACAATTTTAATACTTCTCTTAAATAAGTAGGTAATTACTAATTTGTAAGGTGAGTCAATCGGTCATTAAGTGTATGTTTGTAAAAACAAGTAAACACGCCATGTTGGAAAACAAAACACGTAAAACGCATTGCAATTTGTGTTTATTAACATGTCTGTTATGGAGCCTGCAAAGTGTAGACTGTAGTTAGTTGTGCATTTCATAGGTGCAATTCTGTACTTGTCGCTGTTGTTCACTCAAAATATTCTTTCTGGTACAGCCAAGCATTAAATCCTTACAATCTTACAAATTCATGTTTCAAGGAGGTATGGGATTGTCATCGAATACTAAATAACTTGAGTGTAAGAAATAAAGTTTATTTAATGTGGACATCAGATCATGAAGGAATCAAGGGACAAGGGCACCCTTGCTAGACACGGAACATCTGCGAAATTCATTGGACCCGAACCAGTTTGGGATTTCCTACAGAACGGTTCATCAAACTGTCAGGAGATGGAACTGCAAAAAACGTATCTCTAATTGGACCTTGATTTCAGGTCCCACATCATGGGAAGAAAATCTTCGTAGATAGTTCCCCAAGGCTCACTGAGGATGTAATTACTCAGCAGGCTGACATTCAGAAGGGTGATTGAGCTTTCGATCAGTCACTTGAAAAATGTGATGGAGATACATCAGGAATTATAGATTTTCCAAAATGAAGGATGAAATAGCCACCAAGGCCATGTTCGAATCTGAGACTTTAGTCTACAGGAAGACAACCATCTTTGATTATATAGATTAGGACGGAATAAATCCACAAGCGAATCTAGTAGCCAATCTGCGGGATAACCCATGTTCTAGATTATTTGCCGTTTAGAACCAACATAAAAATAAGAAGCACAAAAATCCTTAAATGATTGGTCTCTACGAAAAGCGCTTTTACTTTAACGTGATAATATATAGCCTGTGTTCATCCTGAAGGTTCATTCTCAATATTGGTGAAAAAATTTTTGAAATCGGATGAGTATTTTCGGAGATTACCTGCTACATCCAAACTTTACCTCTTTATAATTTTAGTATCGATACAGCATAGGTTTGTCCGACAAGTGTGAACAGAGACATAAGAAACTATATTATATCTAATCGAACGGGTCGCGGTGACATACCACTCGTTTATGTGCCGAAGACGAATTTTAATCATATCGGATAAATGTGAAGTATACCATATAAACTAAATACGCCACAAGCCATCCGATTAAAAATCGTTCAAGAGGCCAGCTAGTGTGAAAAAGCTCTAATGCTAAGTGTTTTATTGACTTTGTTGATAATAACTATAACTTTTGATGAGGCGTAAAAACGTCATTAAAGAACTCGGCAGTGGAGCCTACTGACGGTATTTGTTTAAACAGCACAGTGATTTTAGTAAATGGTTGTGCTTCAACAAATCGTTAAGTATTCCTGAGATTTTAGAGTTTTACGCAAATTGACGTAGATGTTCGTTCTGTATAATAAAAAACAAACATCTTAAACTTTGTGTAGACTTGTGAAAGCTACAGAATAGGTCTATTAACATGTTCGGAATAATTTGCAACAGTTATTGATTAAACCATCGATCAGCGGGAATCGCTACATGATTATATAGTTGGAACAGTGGCGTGTTATTTTGGAAAAGCTGTTTTTGTGTCTTATTTTTAAACTGCGTAGGTATAAAAGAACTAATTCATTTACAACTAACAATTCTTGAATAATTACACCTCTTGTAACCTTTTTAGACAGATCAATGTTGCATATACATTCAAGCAGCTTAAATAAAAACAATGCTAAAATAATACATATGTTTCCTGTGTGTAAAAGATTAACTTCCTCTTGAACGTTTTATGTTCATTGTCAGTTATTTAAATTTTTGTACAGTGTGTCAAATATTTCGATACGATTTTGTTGTCATTTCTCTCATATTTAACAGTTGTAAAAAGTGATTGTTAAATACTCAAAGATTTTTTGGTGTTCATATATCAAACAAGTCACCGCATGTTAATTTTTTAAATTTTATTTTTATAGTATAATATGTCAAATATCAGTTTTTGGAGTTGGAATGGCCCTGTCGCCCAAGTGATTTTTTTCTATTTTTTAACATTTTAAATAATGCCAAGGTCGATTTGAACGATTTAGAAACAAACATTTTAGTGTATATGAAACTAATAACACGGTTGTAAAGCAGGAAACACTTAATTAGCATCTCTAAAACAGTATCAACTTTAGAGAAAAGGTAACATTATAGCGTCTTCAGAGTGATTCGGACGCCACTCTCTGTCAACATTTTGACAACAAAGCTAGTTTATTACAACAGCTACATTAGTTGCATCTGTATAATCAGTATAAATGTGTATACCTATACGGCGTTCCAAAATTAGTTATTGCGAATGGATCCGCTGGTAAAGGCTAGTAAATAAATATATATGGTCAACGTAATAATTTACAGTGCTGTTAATTTTCCAACAAAAACATTACATAAGTTAAAGTGAGGCACACTTAAATCAACGCTCATAGCCCAGTAGCCGGGCGTATTATATAAAAAGAAGTTTAACAGTGCTGTTAAATTTTACATCGACCGTACAGAATAGGAATAGAACAGTTGACTTACGTTGATGTATAGGGTTTTTTATTCTTTGACGTTGTTTCATACTCAGTGCAACTTTTCTGAAATGGAAAAAAAAATTATTAATTTTGATTGATGGTTTAATGTAGATTTTCTTTGTTTAGGCTTAAGGATAAAAAAGGCCAAACTGATGTTTTAAATTCACATTTATACTACTTACGTTTCTAATGATTTAAGTACTTTCATCTTCAAAGCTCAAATGTCGTCTAGATAATAATAATCAGTAAATTGTTAGTGAAGCCTGACTTATTGAGTGAATTTTTATAGATAAATAAATATTTAAATATTTTTTATTAATTCAGAATCTTTCACTTTCGTTAAAGCTAGACGTTATTTTTATGTGTCAATTTAATTGTTGTGAATATTGTAAAATTTAATTTAATATATAACCCTGGCAAATGAATATCAGAACGAAATTTGAGCTCTGAAGATGAGAGAAAATCTCTCGAAACGTATGGAATAAGGGAATGCTAAAATATATTGTAAAGTTTACCATTAGCGTTATTATTTTAAAGAATAAAAAATTTAAAAAAGCGTAGTCATATTTAAATTGAAATTATAATGTTATACATAATACAAGGGAGGGGTGGTTTGTGAAAATGTTGTGATGTTATGAGGGTGTAGTGCGGTTCAAAAATTGCAATAAAAATAATATTACGTAACATCTAAACATTACATAAATGCAAATTTACAGCCAAAACTAAGAAGAATTTCTTTGAAAATTCACTTTTCATTAGTATTAAGGTGATAGTTTACCAGCTTTATATATTACGTTTCGGAAATCTAATTTTTATGAAAAATCTTATTCAATCTTTGATGTTTATGCTTCAAAATAAATTAAAAATATGTGCTATTCTTGCCATATAACTTTTAGCCAAGTTTTTATAGTTTATTTGATCTAAATAAACGTTTTAAAATTAGATAAACATGAGAAAATTAGTATACGTTTTATACAAATTTTTGTATAGAAAAATTAAATTTGAAAAAATTATTAACCAAGCCAAATATCTCAGTATTTTTAACATAAGTTTGTAAAGAAAAAGCTGCAAAATGTTTATTTGTCTTCCCGTAATTCGAAATCTCGTGACGTGCTGTAATGAAATATTGCTGAATATCACGTTTTTTAATTCAAGTTTTAGGGCAAGTCAATTTTTGTGAGGCGTAATGCCTAGTCAAAGCTAATAAAACAGTAATAAAACGAATTTTGCGACCACAGTTCGAAATTCCCCGGTAGAGATCAAATAATATAAATTGTTTGTTATTTTTTTTTAAGAAAATTACGTAATCTATCCCGGTTTACCTGATGAATGATATTATTCAGAAACATTTCGTATATCTGGGTATTAAATATGTCAACAGTTATTATGTTAACAGTGTGAAACATTTCTCTGATGGGAGTTGAACTAGTGAACTGTTGGTCGGCCGTAATTATGACAGACTGATATGAGCCACCACGGAGACAGAGGAATTATTACGATACCTAACACATTATTATAGTATTAATGTGCCGCATCGCAGTGTCGTACGTGCTCAGAAATAATGCATTACGCACTAAAAATTAAAAAAAAGTATATTACACCACAAAAGAAAGTTGAAATCCCTGCACTGCGCGACATGATACCCGAGGGTCGAGGCGAACCCGAGGCCATCATGTCGCGCAGTGCAGGAATTTCAACTTTCTTTTGTGGTGTAATATTTTTTTTTTCTTTATAGGGTAAACGACTAGTCATTGGACATTACTAGTCATTGGACAGAACACATTTTCATTAGCTATAATAAGAATAAGAACGATACTAAAGCAGATTTCTTTCAAATCTGCTTTAGTATCGTTCCTATTCTTATTATAGCTAATGAAAATGTGTTCTGTCCAATGACTAGTAATGTCAAATGACTAGTCGTTTACCCTATCTGGTCGAAAGTGCGTTTATTATCATAATTTTTAATTATCATAAAAAATAGAATCAGATTCCAGCAGGCAGCTTGTCATGCGATCATGCTTAACTTTTGTTCCTTATTTCAGCGCTTTTTTCGGATATTTGCAATGCATTGGATTTTTTTCTTTCTCCAGTTTACTTGCTGGGTCACAACACACACAGTTTTTTTTCACGTAGCGTATATACATTTGGACGTTTAACTATTTCCTTGATGTACTTATTTCTAATTTGGTGTAAGAAGTATAACTTCAGTCGTGTGTACTACGACACATATACACACACATATACACGGTTTGTTTAAGTAGAACAATACGCCGGCTCTTGGCTGCTAATTCGAGTATTATAACGATACCTCATTTGTTCAAATCCGACCACTGACTTACTCTGACTGTAGTATATTTATTGAGGTACACCTTAAAAATGAATTAATCTCAAAATATTAGCCTTCACAAAATTCTTGTAATTTTTGGCAACAAGCTCTTGAACTATAAAGTCCCTGCGAAAGAGCTGTTCGTAGCATCGCGCGTCGTGGTACGTCACTGCGGTTAATGATTGAAATGACACCTGAGGCAGTCAAGGACGCGCACCGTACGCCCCGGGGCCCGTTGATCATAGTTATCATGTATTTGAGTAACTTACGTGTATCTCTGAGCAGACAGACTCCAGTATTTCCTGGGAGGCCGCAGGCATTCACTTGTTTCTGTATTCGTTTTATATATTGTCTTTTCATTGGGGACGCAGCTGATATTATAAAACGCCCGGTTATTATCTATGGCTACGATATACTGGGTGTCCACGTGAAAACTTTCCAAGCATTTCATTGGTTTGCCTTTTGAGGTAGACATTGGAAATTTTGAGAGGTTGAAAAAATTATATTGATAGGGTAACAATTGACATCGGTGCCCACGTCTAATACACACAACGGTGTACTTTGTATTTTAAAACACTTTCAAAATTGTATTTTGGTTTTTACTTTTTTCCACTGTCTCTTGATTGTAATCAAAAGTTATAGTCGTCTAGTATATTTTCCTAATGACAGAAAGTGCATTGATTTCAGCGTTGCCAGACGTCCCGATTTTGGCGGGACGTCCCGATTTTTAAATCAAAATTAAATGTCCCGCGCGGGACAGGCTCAGTCCCGCTTTTCGAGGATAACTCGACCGTGCGTAAATAATTATTCTCTTTTGTAAGTTGCAATTTGTAACACTTACTTCTCAGACTATTGTTTGAAACGCCATATTTTTCTAATGAATAAAACTTTTTTGATTTTGATTTCTGTTTTTTTTATTTTTTTTATATTCAGAAGACGAATAAGACTCAATTATTTAACGAAAGGGTAAATCTGATTTAAAATATCATATTTTTATTAAAATGCATTTTCTATGGCTATTTTTGCTATCTATTGTCACGTAAACGTAATTTGAACTCAAATAAAAAGATAAATATTTAAAAACTTCTGATTACATACGTTTTTTACTATGTCCCGCTTTCGACGAAAGAATTCCGCTTTTTTCACTCAAAAAGTTCCAAAATCCCGACTTGTCAAAAAAAAAATCTGGCAACTCTGATTGATTTCGTCCGTCTGCCATTTCAGTCAGGGTCTCTTATATACATATTTTCGAATTTTCATTTGGACGTCCAACTTCATACTTTCGAATTTCCTGAGAGCGCACAACTTCCGTTGCCTGCTGAAATTTTACTCTTAACGCGCCAAAAGAAGTATAATTTCAAAAAAAAATAATTTTCCGCTGCACCTTTGAATTTGGAACTCTAAAAATCGCCTAGTTCCGTCCTTACCTCCTTTAAGCCGGCAATGATTCTGAGTTTACACATCTGATCGTAACTATATGTAATTTGACAGTTTTTAATATGGGTGTGTGCAGTCTACCCATCAACGCTTTATTTTATTTAACTGAATTAGACTACACTTCGATGGTTCTCTAGAAACAGTAAAACAATGAGTAAGGGGAGTCAATTGTTGACATAATACGGTTACCGTATTATAGCGAAACACTACTTTATTATTCTTCGTTGAATTATGTATATTATTATCATAAATATTACGTTTAACTTTAAAGTGAATCCACACTTAGGGTTATTATTTTAGGAGCAAAAGTTCATCGGTCATCAAAAATGTCGCAACAAATATCACTGGTTATTAAAATGACATTCTAGATCGTTCGTAGCACAGACAGGGTGGTCAGGTGTTCGGTTTTCACTCGGACAGTTCGTTTTTCGGATGTCTTGTTCGGGTGAAGAATGAAGAGAAAACCACGCGACTATTAAGTGTTCGGTTTTTTTAAAATCGTAATGAAATTAACGAACCTACTCCTTGCGAGATTTATAACGTGTACAAAAAAAAATGGCTCTCACATGAAGTGAATTTAGTGTTGCAAAATGCTTTATTATGAAGGATCAAATATTGAATTGTGTGCACCGTAGAGTAATTGAAAACTCATTCCGCCGCGAAAGTGGACAGTTTCGAGTTTGAGTCCCGACGGTGACAGGTGTTGGAAAATTAATTTTTCTAATATAACATTGCAACAATGAATGTCTCAACAATTATAGCAGACGATAGCTATTATACTGTTTATGAATTTAGTCGAGTACGAAGCTATAACGTATGTATGTTTACTAAAAAATTATGATAAGTACACGTGTACAGAGTGTAAAAAATACCGTTTCAGTCGATCAATCATTTTTCAAGCTGGATCGATATAAAATTCTACTATACTTTTCTTATGAAGAAATATGTGTGGTCACATTCTAAAGTCATTGTCAAATCAGATTTTATGATAATGCTTTCTTTAACTCTGAGCCCACACTAGTGATTAAAATCAAGTGGGTTTTTTTGCACGCACTTTTAAATCCTTTTTAAGACATATACACATGAATTTACATAAAAAGCTAACAATTGACGTTGACAGAAAGTTTGGTTGAGAAACATTTTAAAAGAAGCTTTACTGATGTTTCGTCTGAGACTCTGAAGATGAAAATATTTTTTTCAAAACGTCGGCTACAAACAGGGGCCTAGAACTTATTAAGTTTAATGGAATCCCATTTTATTAAACTTTCCCTCAACGTTAGTATGTATTTTATTGGAACAAAACTAAATACGTCACTTTAGATCTGTTTAAGTCTTATCTGGAACAGAGAAAGCAATGTGTTCAAATCCAAACAGATAATGGTATTTATACGTCGGACTGGGAATTAATCCATAGAGGTGTGCCACAGGGTTCAATATTGGGACCTATTCTATTTGTAATATATATTAATGATTTTCCAAAATCAATGCAAGAAAAATGTTATCTATTTGCTGATGATACCTGTGTGATAGTTAAAGGTAAAAATTATGATATTCTAAACAAGAAAATACCTAAAGTTATGAATACTATTACTGACTGATTTATAAAAAATGAATTAGTCTTAAACATAGAAAAGACACAAATTTTCAGGGTTGAAAATTATGGTTTCCAAAATAACAATATTCAGTTTGATGATGGACTTACAATTCAAATAAAAAAAACTGTCAAATTTCTTGGAGTAGAATTAGATCATGGCATGCTATATAGAACACATACTAACACTGTAGCAAATAAACTACGTAAATCGTATTACCTAATACCAAATTTGATTCACAAAGTATCTCTGAATACTGTTATTTTGGCTTACCATGCTTATATCAATTCCCATCTTGTGTATGGAATTATTTTCTGGGGAACATCTACACATGTAAAAGAAGTATTTACCACACAAAAAAAAGTTATTAGATTAATAGCAGGCGTCAATTCAAGGCAGTCATGCAGACCGCTTTTTAAAAAGTTTAAACTATTAACTGTTTATTGTATTTTTATTGTAAATTGTATTTTATTTTTTAAACAAAATGTACAGTACTTCAGCAGAAGAAATACTCCATATAACGTTCGTGGTAACAAAAATATTGCTCACAAATATAGTAACTTAACATTAATGAACAACAACACCTATAACACAATTGTCCGAATTTGCAATAAGTTACCCCCGGCCATTTTGGAAATGAATATAAAAAAAATTAAAAAGACACTAAAGAAAATATTTACTACTGAAGTACTATATTCTACTGATGAATATTTTAATATTGATTTTAATGTGTATTGTGATATCTTTTAATATCTTTATCGATTTATTGTACCTGACGCATTCAATACTGCTCAGCAGTAACACGAATAAAGGAAATATTATTATTATTATTATTAATAATAATAATACTCCACGTTCTCATTAATACATTCCCATAAAATAGTTCTTCTATGTTTTGTTTTGATATGTCCACAACTTGTATAATAATCACATCCGATCTTTTTATAACTATTTGAAAAATTCTGAAAACGTTTATTTTTACGAAATAGGTGGTCCGTTTTTGTAGGATTAATGTCCATAAAAATGTAAAATTTGCATAGCGCCAACAATATAGCCTCACGTATAGACAAAAGAATGGAGTGTTGTGTAGGGAGAAGGGTTGGGATATGATGGTGAAGGGGAAGGGAGTGGTATTGTAGTGTTCTATCGCGTATATAGGTAAAGGTTGTACAAGAGTACAGGCGCGGGGTACCGCATAATAAGATTAGTGCGCGAGGAGCTTAACGTGGTTAACCTGTACCACACAGACAAGTTCTGTGACAGAGACGAACTAGAGGTGAATTATTTTGCTTTAGGGGACTGGCTCACCTGCTCTTCAATATGACTTCTTATTGCAATAAAATGCATTAAAAATAGTTCTGAAAATTCTTTAATTTCTCTGAAAAACTTTGTTCAATCTCTTATGGTAATGTTTTCAAAATAAACTAAAAGAATGTATCATTCTTTCTATATGAGTATAATATATTTGATCTAAATAAATGATTTGAAATAAATATTCTCAATATTTGTTTTTAAAGAAGTTTGAAATGCTAATGAGATTTCCCATAATTCTAAATTTCGTGTCATGTCATAAATAAATATTGATAAATATAGCGGTTTTTATACAATCTATCGAACAAAAAATGGTTACGTGTACACGCGCGCGCTAGAAGTTATACCTCTTTAACTTAAAAAAAAAACAAAATTTTAATTTGGATGCAAATAATTTATTGAAATCAAATAATAAAAAAGCACTAGAGTGGGATTAACATAAATATTAAAGCTATTAGATATTACTTGCGTGCAAAAATTGTCTCTATCTCAATTCTATTGGTAGCCTTTTTCAACGAGCAACTTAATTCTGTATTCGCGCGCATCTTAAAAATTACTTTCTCACCATTTTTCATAACTTCAGCTAATAAAAACAATAGTAAAACATCTTTTGCGATCACAGTTAGAAATATGCCGAGGCTATTTATAATAATTTATTTTAATGGTGGTCCGCGACAATTTTGCAAATTTTCAAGGAATCCGTAGGCGAAAGAGTTTAAATTGAAAGTACGGGTCTGATATTAATATATTATTATACAAGAATATAGAGATGCCAACATGAGAGAAGACGAGGTCCTTTCTTTCATTTTAAATTGAATATAATGCGGCCTAGCGTAACGAGATGTTTGCTACAGCGAGTCAGTGAGTGCGGATTATATATATGCATACATATATTATTACAGAAACACTTATACCGCAGCTTTAGAATAAATAACTGTACTTGATTACATCTCCCCCACGTTGTCACAAAATAACAGATAAAATAACATGTTAAGGTACAACCCACACACAGCGCGTTCAATATCTTCTGTCAACGTATTGTCTCAGTAATGCATCGTTGCACAACGAAATCGTGGCTTCTTGAAGTTGCAAGTGGAGATTCATTTATGTAGTCGTTCCTTGCTCATTTTCTGATTTTTACCTCAATTAATCCGTATAGAATTAGTAATCAAAGCTCGTAAATTCTAAAGTACGAGGTTAAGAAATCTTTGTCTGTAAATTATTGATGGGAACTAAATAATACCTGATTACAATAATTTTATCAACTCTTTGTTCTAAAATCTAATTTTCTTCTTTCTTGTTAACGTTTCTCAATATTTCCCTTTTCCTTTTTGTTATATTTTTCATTTTAAGAAAAGTTCTGAATAGAATGTAAAAATAAATCATGGTTTTCTTTATTTCAGACACAACCATATCAAACATTGCAGTAAGTGATCTGCTCTTGTTCAACGTATCATGCCTACTTGAGTCACGCCATACAGAAGAAGTGACTAACGCGCGTCTTCATGTACGCAGGCGTAGATGGATGGCACCACGTCACGCATATCACGGCGGAAGCGGTGGTCAAATGCTAGCGCCGCCAGCTAGGATACGCGTATATAGAGTCACGCAAACACAAGCCAAGGTCAAGATGGTAGCTCTAGCGTCTATTCCGGTTCTCCAGGTATGTTTTCAAAAAAATAGGTTTATCAAAAGTGTCTTATCGTTTATAATTGCTATGTATTTTATTCATTCGATTTTTCTTACCCATTAAATGCGAATTTTTTTTGTTAATGTTTGTAACCCTCAAAGGAATGCATAATAGTAGCTAAAAAGTATATTATAAAAAGATGACTAATCCCTCAGTGTAAAATATGCTCTCTGGAAATTTCGAATTGTGATCGCAAAATTCATTTTATCACTGTTTTTATTAACTATGATTAATCGTGAGTTTTTACAAAATTTGGCTTGCCGCTTGAAAATTTAAAAAAAAAATATTTTTGCCATAAAAATTGGTACAAAAAACGAAATATTAGTCAAAATTCCTTTGCAGCATATCACGAGATTTCGAATTACGAGAAAGAAAATTAACATTAAGTTTTTTCTTTACAAACTTATGTTAAAAATAGCATCAAAGATTGCATAAGATTCTTCATAGAAATTAGAGATTTCTGAAACGTGAGTAAGTGCATTTTTCATGCACACATGCTCGTAAGATGGAACTATGCGGGTGATAAAAGGAAACGACAAAAAATAATTACTACGATTAGTAAGTGACCGTGAATTCCATAATTTCTAACGGAATTCAGAATTTCTAAATAATTCAATCATGCTAACGTAAAATGGTCAAACCTAGTTCTAAAAATATTTATTGTTTACCTAGTTCTTGGTGAGGTCTATTTGTTTTTCACAGATCGATTAGGCCACAGTAAAGAAGATATTGCTAAGTTAACAGGAAAGTTAAATTAAATACATTTTTTGCAGGCAACAAAAGGCGGTTGGCATTCTTTAGACATAACCTCAGCCGTTCGCGAACTGCTCTTAACTTCACCGCCTCATAGTCACACCGCTAACGTAACCTTAGCGGTAAGATTCGATAGTCCTCGCGGAAGACCGATACCTCCTGACAACTTCCTTCTGCTTGATGACCGTCAACAATCCGCAGCCTTCTTGGTTGTGTTCTGTCGCGATGATGACCAACATGATAACGAACTAGTTGACGATGACGTCGAAGGAAGAAGAAAAACAATCGATATCAGTGCAGAGCACGCCGAGATAATGGCGGAGTTGTTGAGTAATGCGGCGCTATCAGCAAAACAAGCCAACAACAAGAAAGATGTTGATAATTCTGGGAAACAAAGACATCAGGTAAATACAAAACTTTTAAAGAAAAGTCACTCCGGAAGACGAGAATATAGAGGACGCCTCTTTTTCCTCAAACATGAGAAATTTTAGGAGTTTGTTTGCAAGGCGAATGCCACTAAAATGTATGTATGACGTTATTGCAACACGCTGGTCTTTTCTGACATAAAATAAATGATTGATTAATGTTCATCAAATAGACATTTTTTTATTTAAAAAGTGATTTACAGATAAGAGATCCAGACTCTTGTTTTTAATTTGTCAATAATAATTTTGCTTGATTTTCATTACATATTTTCGTTAATGGTTGGAAATAGAAACAAACTATAGAAACATAGGAAATTTTGTCAGCTACAATTTTCAGGCATCGATTTTTATCGTGGGACCAACCATTTTCGATATAGATGCGAAAAACTAAAAAAGGGAACTTTTATTATGTTTTTTTACCAACCAGTGCAAACAAAGTTCCAAAGTCTATTTTTCTCCTTATTGACCTTCCGGCTTGATCCCTCTTTAGAGCACTCATTGACTGGGCTATTAATTATTTTAATGTGTTCTTTGCAGGTGCATTATTTCAAAAAAAATGTTTACGCCAATAAAAAACGCACCTCAAAAATACGTAATAGCAAAAAATATAAAAATAAACCACTGATATTGATTGAGAGTAGTAGTGCCGCAGACGGTGATATAAATGAGTTAGTGTCTATGAGGAACATGAAGGCTTTTAACAAAAGACACCACAGAAGTGGTAACAATCTAAATGTCCGGTACGACGAAACGAGTGACAAAGCGATTTCAAACGTCAAAAGCGAAAGATCCAACCATGTAATGGAACATAATATACTCGACGACGGCAGTACCAAAAGAGTGTTAAGATCGTCTGATGATGATGACAATGATAGTAAAAGGCGAAGTATCAGATCGATTGAAGATAACGAGTTGCCCGACAGTGATTTAATATATTTTGACGAAAAGACCATGCTTTCCAAAATACCTTTGGAAGTGATGAAGCCTACGGAAGGAGAAGATTCCAATACGATTCCGTATCCGACTGGAAGTGAGAAGAAGAGCAGAAGAAGAGGAAGGAAAGGAAGGAAACGAGGAAATAAAAATAAACGGCATAGGAAATTACCAGAAGATTGGGATTATTGGAAAAAGGTATATCTTGTTTTTACATTTTTATAGCTTTGTTTGGTATTGAGTAAATTTTTAATATTATTAATCAAGGCATCTTACTAAAACTATCCCGTTAAAAATGATCAATCTTAAATTCCTGAAAGTATGGATTTCTCAAATAAAGAAAACCATTTTTATATTTATGTTAGGATATGTTAAAGATTTTAGTGAAAATTTAAAATGAACAAATTTTGTCAACAAATTTACTTTTGGCACCTGGCGCCATACAAAAACTTTGCACGTGACCGCATAAGTTGATCGCAAATTTTATTTTTGGATTTGTTGATGCAAGTTACGCAAGTAAAGTCGGGGTAAAAAATTAAAATTAACTTGGATAATCAAGAAAAGTCAGAAAAATTTGTTCTCAAAAGTGGTCACCTTGTAAAATGACTCATTGTTTTTGCTGCGTGGTTTTCAAATCGGAACTTTTGCTTTTATTCAAATATTTATTCGGGCGCCATTTAATCATATAACGACTTTTTAATCGCAATAAAATTCAGTAAATATTTTATTTCCTGTTATAAATGCATGTTTATTATTTTCTGAAATAGAAACAATACGCGTGCAAAAAATCGTTGTGGAGTTTTTATTTCATTTTAAATACATTCGAGTTATTTCGAAGGATTTACCCTCGTTATATTTTGACGACTGCTGTAAAGCTAGTGCAGTGACCCCTATCACTGACACTTGCGTATCAGTGAGTAGGGAGAGTTCACCATCGGGTGCTAAACCACATCTGACCGTATAGGTCAAAGTGACCGTCAATTACTTTCGTACTTATATTATGTCACATTACTTCAACTAAACTGACAAATCCGTTTATGGCAGGAAAACCAGCGATCTCCAATCGTATAAGAAAACAATTTTTTATTCATGGCGGTCTTTTTATAAGGATCTCTCCCTCAGTTAAAAATATTTGTTATAACGAGCGCTTTCATTTGATTATGATACATGATGCAAATGGATTTTTTTAATTGTCAAATTTGCCTCCAAAATTAACCCCCATTTAAGACTTTTCGTTTAGATTTTCCTTAAACTGTGAGTGAGGCTTTATTTTTTTAAAATTTTACTACTTTCGGCGGTCAGGGAGGGACGCTCAATTTTCGTCTGTTGGTTTTAATATTTTTTAAGCTATGCATTTTTAAATTATAAAAAATATATTTCTCTTATATATATATATATATATGTATATATATATATATGTATATATATGTATATATGTCTATATGTATATATGTATATATGTATATGTACTCCTAGAGGATTTTGGAAATATATTATTATTATTATTATTATTATTCATTTGATACGTCATTTCACAAATATATTTTTTTTAATTTTCTAAATTAGTCCCAAAAACTAACCCCTTAAATCGGAATTCGTTTATTCACGCTATGCGTCCATGATTGCGTCATCAAACTCTATATACCTATCTACCAAATTTTCGTCTAGTAGATTTAGAGAAAATAAAATGTGACAGACGAACAGACTCGAGAGTGATCCTGTAAGGGTTTCGTTTTTTCATCGAATGTACGGAACGCTAAAAAGCAGGTACTCTAATGATAATTTCAGTACTTTCGTTATAAATTCATAGATCCGTTTACAATGAAATATAATTTTGATGTTCGATATGAATTGACACGATTTTGAATTGAAGAAGCTTTTATGCATGCATATTATAGGCAGGTGGTGGGGCGAGGTGGGGTGTCCTGGTTGTGTTGTCTGCAAACACAGGAAATGCATTAACACGCCGCCTCCGTCGCGGGGAAGGAGGTGTGCTGCGGCGAAAATACATAATATATCAGTCTTTGTGACGTTGTGAGATTCTACCTATGAACTTTTAAAATAGTTTTCCCTGAAATCAGGTCAATTAAAATGATATAAATTAAACGCTTATTATTTTTTCTAAAGTCAACAGAGAAGCAAGTCTCACCTAAATATATTTAAAATTAATCAAGTGTGAGTCGAACTCGCGTGAAGAGGGTTCCGTATCTTTCCGTTTTCCGTGAGAACTTCAAGACTTAGGATTTTCGTTTAGGTTTTCTTGTAAGCTATGAATGTGGGCCTATATCAGCGACTGATCAAGAGTTCTGACCGCCCTAGGCTAATTATAAGGAAGCGCCCTCGCCAGATGTGTTACGGAGTAACAAGTCAGTGTTTGTTTTACGCGCGTTTTTTAAAATTTCAAAATTTATTGTTAAAATCAGGGACTCTCAAGCGCATTTAGTTTTAGTGTTTTGTCTCGGTTTAGTTGAAATATGTAGGCTAGATGCAATGACGCTAGATTAGTGCGCGCCCCCCCGATCCTCGCGCCCTAGGCTGCAGCCTAATTAGCCTAAGGGTTAATCAGGGCCCGGCCTATATATCCTATTTTTTCATTATTTCGACTCACTAGTTTCGGGGATAAGGGGAGAAGATATTGCTCGATTTTTGTATATTTACTTTTATATCTTTTAAACTATGCATTTTAAAATTATAAAAAATATATATTTGTTTTTGTCATAACGAACCATTTTATTTGACACAGAAGTGTTCTGGTACCGTTGGATAGTAGTGGGCTATGAATTGATATTGTATTGTTGATAAAAATATTGAACAGTCTCCCAGCTGACATCACTCATTAACGAGGTAACCTGTGTATGTATTGACATTACCGTTTCATTTAATTTATAATTAAGATTTTTTATACTTTTCATATCTTTTGTTACTTAAATATAAAACATGTTATCGATTTATAAGTTTTATACATGTTTCCCATTCATACACTAATTTATTTCTTTTAATCGACTTAAAAAAAGAAACAAATTTTAAATTGTCCTCTGAAACCAAGCTATCCAAAATCAAACTATAAAAAATGACTGAAATAGTTGGCCATGATCCAACTTTGCTTAATCAAGCGGCAAAGTAATGAAACAATGTAAAGCATACCGTTGGATAAGTTTGGATAAAATCCGTGGTACAGGATCAATAAAACACAATACTGAAGTTAAAATTGCAATATCCCTGACATTTCGATGTGCTTTACACCATCTTCAGAGTGTAAAGCACACCGAAACGTTAGTGAAAATGCAATTTTAACTTCAGTATTGTGTTTTATTGATCCTGTGCCACGGATTTTATCCAAACTTATCCAACAATTATCAAGGATCACAACCACTCTAACCTCTTTTAATTAGAGTCAACCTCGTGTAAAGCATACCCGTCTCATACATAAAAACTATGCCGCTTGCATTGCATTGTGAAATATAAGTGTATGACTCACTCCTTAAATTTTGAATGTATTAAAGATAACGCGGTAACGACAATGGGACAACGACAGAACTGCAATGAATTATCCGATCTTGCATACGCTAATAGTCCATTTTGCAGATAACAACGTAGCTATACTGACAATACCAATCAGTAACACAGAAGATATGTCAGTGAATTGTCTGCAGCAGTCACTTATCAAAGAGCTTTGTTTGCGGTACTTGGTTCGATCCTTGTGTGGTACACAGTTGTGTTTTTAAAAGCATTATACAATACATACAAACACGTGAGGTTCGGTAAATAAGGATTGGACAGTATGGCTCAAAATAATATCTATCTAGGCTATGATCAAGTTTATTTGAAGTAAATAAGCGGTATTACGTTACATGAGACATAAATATTTATAGACCAAGGTCACTTCCTTGTAAATGACTGACGCCAGATGGGAGACCGTTCTATATTTTTATCATCCACAACCATGCAATATCAATTGACAGTCCACTGAATGACTCCCCGTTACTATACAATGGACTAGGTCACCTTTGTGCCTAATAACCTTGTAATTTATGCCGAATGTAGAAAATTAAAGGACTTAAATATGAAAAATTCTTTCAAATATGTGTCCAAAAACGTATCTTATCTTCGCAGTAATTCAATTTATTAAAAATTTTGATAAATCTTGGGAAGTTAATTTCATTTCATTATATCGTTGCACTAAGTACGAAAATGCTGAACTCTCATAGTTTCATAACTAAATAGAAATATGAGTTTTTATCCTCAAAACGACTTTACCAAGAATAGATTATTATATAATCAGCAGTTAAACCATTTAATTTAAACAATCGCAACTTTAATGTACGAAAATTCCAGTACACCGATAGTTGACGCATCCCTGAACGAGACTTCACAGAGACGTGGCTTATCTGACCGATTTAAATGGGTAGCTCTCTAGCTTTGGCTTAATAAACAGATAACCAAACAATACTGTAGCTCACTAATAACCCGAGGCCTATCTGCTTCTGTCTTCAATAATTCGTACTTTGTTTCGAACAAATTGATATAACAATTTTTCTACATTCACGAGAAAAACTTAAAAAACAACGTGCTTTCAACTACTGTTACGCGTCTTGTCTCAATTCATATATTCAGTTTAACGTTTGCAAAAAACTAATAATTTTCTTGTAAGTTATGTTTTTTAAAGAAATTACATTCTTTTTTATGCACGATTGATCACTCGACGATTTTTTTCTATAACTCTTAAAACTCTAATCTGTTTTCACTGAAATATAATTTTTGGTATATTCGGTTTCTCTCGTGTTGACATAATGCAAAAAGATTCTTTTAAGTTTCAGTCAGAACTATTAAAAAATAATGTACAATGTAAACGCGATTGAGATGAAACAATGTTTATAACCCGTTCGGCAGCGACACCAGTAGTGGAACCTTTGGCTCCACCTTATTAATGTCTTGCCTCGCGGCAACAAACATTAATTTAATTACATTTTTTTAAAGATTCATCGTATTCGGATGAATGGTATAGGGACGCATAGAAGACGAATAGACTGAAATACAAACGAATATTGATGTATATAGAGGTTTGTTTCTAAATGATTCTTCTACACCATATATCCTTTGTTGTTTCGTTTCTAAACCTCTTTCAAGGTACAAGCTCGGTGAAACACAGTATGTCATTAACGACTACGTCTACAGACCATAGCAGCCACCTCTCTAATCTATTGTTGTTTTAAGAGATAAAAAAACAACGAAGGGTAGTCGTTTTTAAATTCAAGTTTATAGCACATCAATTTGGATTAAGATTCTAAACTATGGTTTTACTTGAACAGAAAATTTTAAAATAACTCTGAACTGTAAACCAGCAGTTCTAAACTCAATATGATGAAATCAATGATTCATTTGGATCTATATGATAAAAAAAAGTTATTATTAATTAAATTTTAATCCTTGAGAAAGTAAGGCATAAAAACGCGATTTTTAAATATTATATTTCGATGATTCACACAAGTAATTATTTATTTTACACGTTCTGTTAATAAGCTGTATAAATTAAAAGTAACAAAGTTCTTCATAATGGCGTACTAAAATGCTTCCTAGTTTTTAAAACTGACCAACTAAAAATCAAACTGTACAGAATACTATTGCTCAATTTCTGATACGAGTTTCTACACAAATTAATCTATTTTCAAAGTCAGTGCTAAAAGTGTTTTTATCTTAAATCTACTTTTGAAGTCTTACCAGAAATCGGCCATCAGATATTTATTGTGGAGCAGCGTTTTGGGGGGCAAAATCCCTGGCGGCGAGCGAGCAAACTTATAATTTTGTGATTAACTCAAATACTACAAGAGACAACTAACTTAAGATTGTGGAGGTTACAGTACTCCCCCCGCTACTATGATTTACTCTTTAAAGAAAGAATTGAGAATATACTCTTATAATTGAATGCATTCTTATCGACAACTAACCGTGCTTCGAATTCGATGTTTGAAAAATGTATTTCTGTCAATTGATGAATACATTTTGTTGAGGCTTTTATTTCTGAGAAATTTGGAGGAATACCATATTCTTAAAGACTGTGGCCATACTTCGAATTTGATATTTCAAAAATGTATTTCTGTAGATCAATAAGTAAACTTTGCTGACACTAAATTTATTTCAGGGAAATTCGGAGGAATCGGAAGAGCATGACATATCGTCTACAATGACTCAAACAAACGCTACCAATAACAGTTCCTTTGCTGCGGCGGCCATATTGCAGACGTGCCATCGTCGAAGATTAACAGTAGACTTCTACGACATAGGATGGTCGGATTGGATCATCGCCCCCGAGAGTTTCGATGCTCACTATTGCACAGGACGATGTCCATTTCCGTTAGCTGAGGTAAGCATTATTTTTGGTTTGGTTTAGTTTTCAGAACAATAATATTATTGTAAAGAAATTGACGTTTCATGCAACCATGTGGCATGTACGTATTAACAGGTACTGCGGATAGTACGAAAATTGCAATCGCACGATTAGGGTGCAAACATATATCTGTCTTTTTTCTGTGGTAACAGTTTTTTAGTTCTGATTGGCTACTGTCATAGATTAAGACATAGAACTTTTGCTTAATATATTGTCGACATAACCAGGGAATTACTTCAAAAAAAGGGACGGAGGTATATTTTTCGCGTTCTTTGTTGCAAAATAGAGACATATCCACTTAGGGCAAGCGAGAAAGATAAATACAATATAGCTCGTTTTGAAGGAGACAGTGAAACGGTGCGAGTTTCGTTCTGCGCATTGTTGTGGCCGTGAAGCAACTCGCCTGGATAAGTGTATAGGAAACCAAATGCAATTTGTATTGTTGTTTGTGCAACAAAGATGACAATATTTGGTTTATTCTTCTTGAACATATTTCGGTAAAAATTGTAATTGACTCAAGATAACAATCAAAACCCAAAACATTACTTTAGCATTTTAGCCATATTTTAAACAAAATACAAATAAAAATGGCATTATTTAATAGCCTATAAAGTGTTTTCGTTTTGCACAATTGTCAGGTTTTTAATATGATCATAATTAAATACTGGAAATTCAGATTCGAGTGCCAACTATTTTTTGTCTTTCGTATTACGACCCTTATTAATGCTATTTTTTTTTTTAACATTTTGATCTTAGAAACACGAACCCATAATTCGCTCCTTCAAAATGAATACGAATTACGATTCCATTAATATAGTATTATTTATAGATAATTTAGATTTTTTACTGTAGTTTTGGGCTAAGATTTTTTTTAGATTTTTAGACCCATTTCTTACAATTGATGGATAAATTGTTTAGTTGTTATATCATTCAATTGATATTAGTTTCATTTATAGAGTATCACTGATTTGAAATTAGTTTTAACTATAGTTTTGGAACTAAGGTTTTAATCCGTTTCGTAAGATCAGACAAAAAATAAAAGACAAAGGGGGTGTCCAGTGTACAATAGAAAATAAAAAAACGATAGCTCAAATTTCAACAGCTTACCACAAATGTTTTTAAAGAGGTTGATGATAAAAATATCTTATTTCAAATAATAATCCATAAAAAATTAAGCCATGCATCTTAAAATTATTTTTTCAATATTAGGTATGTATTCCTTTTGCTACCTGATCTAGTTGACTAGGGACACGTTAATTATTATATATATTTCAACATTATCTGATGAAAACGTTTTTAAAGTGACAAACATTTTGTACAGAAAGATTAATATTTCTACAATAAATTGTCAACGAATATATTATAACTACTAGGAATAGGTTTGATAGGTTCACATTGCGTAGCGTTTACTATATATATATGGGTAATAAATTTTCATAGAGTATAAAAGTCCTGCTTTTATAATTATGAACCTAAATTAATAAAAAAAAATCTTTTAGTATATTTCAATAAAAGTTTGTCTTTGAAAAGTTAATAGTGTTTCTTTAAAAATCTCAAGAACTATTAGATATACAAAAAAAATTCAAACAAAAAATGTTCCATTGTCTTATCTTTAAAAATTTGGTTCTTACACAATATTTTCGAATATGTGAGAAGGTACAGCCAGAAAAAAGGCCATAATGTCTAGTGCTTTTGTCGCCTTGGAAACCAATGGTTAAAATGTAATATTCTTTTCAACAGTTTTATTTATCATGTTCTTTATGTTAATAGAAATTATGTGTGGTCATAAAACAAAGAACGTCCTAAGGCGTGTTTTTGTCAAATATCAATATCTTGAAAAATTGAAAAACGATAGGCAGTCAGAGTTTAAAATTTACAAAAGTTAATAATTATGGATTAAAACATAAATACATTTTCATGTATTTCGGATTTTTTTAGAAAAGAAATATAAGTACATAAGTTTGATTATAATAAATTATAAACAATATCATAAATATATATTGTTTTACATTAAACTAGTCAATAAAACACGCTTTCTAGCAATATGTTAAATGTCAGCTAATGAAAATATAACACACGGTGAGTGATGACAGTTTTTTTATTGTCCATGTTCTTATTAAACATCTAACCATCGTAGCCATGCGTATTAGATTTATATTACAGTGGCGTAGTTAGCGGAAGAATATACGGAAATAAATGTGAATCCAGCCATTGTATGACATAGAGGTTCTACAGAACTAGAGAATGGATTGCGAAACATGCCAGAAAACTTTCCAGTATAAGGAAATAGGTGGCTGTTTTTTCCCTGAGATAAGAAATTCGCAATCCATTTTCTATATATCAATAGAGCTAAGTCTTTGATGTGTCATATTCCAAGAATGATATTATTCCCCATTTCCGCGCAAAGTTTTAATTTTTTTAATGCTTTCTAAGTTTGTAGAAATAAAGGAAAAAAACAACTATTTCAAAGGAGGTACGTGAAAAAAATACCGTAATCTATATCCCGTACGTAATAATTAATATTGACACGCGTGAATAATAAAATTCACTAACACTCGTTTCAACATATATTCTATAGCTCCGTGTTGAAACCCTTCAGTTACTAAATATATGTAATAGTCCTTGAACTTGTGAAATTATTATTAATCTAAGTTTCATTTTGTTATTAAAAAAAGCAATAAATCGAAAGTCGACAGCCTTTATAATAGAAATAAAAAAGCCAATATTCAATACACTTGTTAACATTTAAAATATTCAAAATTAAAATTCTACTTTTTGAATGTTTCTGTACTCTGTATATTACATACGCCACTGATAGGCCTAAATACAACAGGTTCTAGTGTAGGGCGCCAGGCGCATCACGGGAGGTCCGCGGTCCGACACCGCCCTTCGCCCTGACAACTTTTTTATACAAGCATTAGGTTATCCAGGGTTATACATTGTACCATAATCTATGAAGTCAACCAGTGAAGTTACATAAAATACCTTAAATCCACCATGGAGCTGTCAACGAAATTTTAAACTACTACAGAGCTTATCTTGCCAGAAGATTCTACAGCTGAGAAATCACTGTTTTTTATCCTCTTTTTTACAGTGGAGCTAACATAAGGTTAAAGAAAGTCTTGACCAAGAAAATCAAATTCCACACGAGTTTTGGATGCCCGCCCATTCGTCTGTAAGGTAGTCATCATTGCCCGGTGTGGCAAATTATTGAAATATTGTAAAGTATACCCGTCCCATGCATAAGAACTATGCCGCGTATATTACATTGCGCAGTGTAACTCACTCATCAAATTTTGAACGGATAGTATCTTGTTTCCCCTGCTACATAACCTGTGTAGTTTATTGATGAACAAAAATCGAAAATTGCGATTTTATCGAAAACGATTTCAACGACTTTTCTCATATACACCCGTTCATTTGTCAGGGCAAGAAAGTGAAGTTTACTGTGAAAATCAGCAGTCGATGTAGGACCTATATACGAGTATGTCAATGCGATGGAGTTGTATCACTTTAGGTATAATTAAAACCTAAAATAACAATGCGTTGAATCATTTGGGATTTCCAATTTTGAAACTACAAAGAATTCGGAAAATAGGGAACGTTCATTTTGAAGAACTGTCAGTAGAAAATGACTGTATTTAATAAATATAGATACCTATTCATTTTTCTCGATTTGGAAAACCGAGCCATAATTTTATAGAATACAAATAGAATTTTTCGTTTTTTATAAGCATAAATTGAAAAAGATTTGAAAATCATAAAAAAAATGAAATAAAAAACATGTAATTCTGGAGGCTTGATTATTGTAAGGCTTGCATTTTTTTAAGAGGCAAATTTTACTTTAAAGTTAAAACCGACATTAACGGAAAGTGATCTTTGAGAAAAATGGACGCTTATGCAGAACTATGAACAAAGTTCTCTTTGAACTAATAGCTCCATGGTTGATATAGTTGTTGAGTCCTACGTAGGCGGTAACATATGTAATTAAATTGTAGTTGGACGGAGAACGTTTTATTGATATCTAATCTGTACGTGTTTCATGTTGTAGCTCCATGGAATGATTTATCGGTTTGTTAGTCGTGTGAACGGTCAAAGGGTTATGTATAAAAATTCAGAATATGATTAAAGACTCTCATATTTTGGAATTTATAATTAATAAATAGAATTGTATTTAGTGAAGAGGACGTCCCAGTATGAACTGGCGACGGACTGTCGAGGCAGAAGTTCACAACCTCGGGAAGTCCTGGCAGCCCCGGGTCTACGGTTCTGGTTAACCACGTCGTACAAAACCTCGTGAGTTAGCGACTCTTGTAAAAGGCCTATGCCCCATTTAAGAGCGACTAAGAACTGAAGGAACGAATAAATTAATTATATTTAGTAATACAAAATCTCACTATAGAATATTATGATATTTAGGGTTTAAGAATATAATAGTTGTAAATTGTTTACGAGAGCTTTTCTGATATATTTTTAAAAACTTCTTTTTTCTTCTTCATGCCTCTTACAAAATGGATAAGAAGAAATGTGTAAGTAGAACATATTTTTAAAAAAATGTCTCAAAAGTTTTTGCATTCCTCTTAAAAATTTTCAAATATTTTTTAATTATAACTGAGAAATCAAAACTTCCAGACTTTGCTCTTAAGCTTACATAATTCTATACACATTAATTACCTACTAATAATTTAAATATTATAACATTAAAAGAGTCATAAGTCTTACTGAAATTCAATCAAAAACAGTTAATTTATGGGGATACGTGCAAAAAATATAGTTTGTATCTCGGACGTAATGATATATGACCCGCGTGACTGTTAGAACACGCCGACCCTCATTTCAACATTTCAATATTTTCACTTGCTCGTTATAATAACCTTCATTACTACATAGATACATAAACTACTATTCTAAACCAAGGACATATAATTCGCACCTAGATTATTTTTTTTATTTTTTTTTTCAGACTCTCAAACCGACAAACCATGCAATAATACAGAGCTTAGTTCATGCAATCGGGCGTCAGATGGGAGTGCCCGCGTTGTGCTGCGTTCCTGATGCAATGAGTCCGATGCCGCTACTATACATCGACGAAGCCGGTAATGCAGTTTTAAAGAACTATCCCAGTATGACTGTGGATACGTGTGCTTGTCGATAAAGTCGCATATCGCTGAAAGATGACAATATACACGCACCGATAAAGTAGTGTTCGATAGTAGATGGAAGCATGTATCGATTGTTATTAGTTGCGTATTTTGAACTGTCGATTTGTAAAATTGAAAATGTGTTTTAGGTATCTATTCAGTTTTATTTTAAATAAAATATACGATAGCTAAAAGCAGGTTGAGTTATTCCGTATTGTTTTATTTTGTTGTTGTAAAAAAGACTAAATAATCGTTTTTTTTTAATTAGAATATGAGGACATTGATAAAGTTAAATTATTTAAAGCTTCAAAAATGTTTTGACTACATTATTTATGGGAGAGGTAAATAATAGAGATATCACTGTTTTCATATTTCTAGGAATAATTTGATAAATCATTTGTGTAAACATTTCGTCATAATGTAATTGTTGTGAATTTTATTCTAATATTACAAATTCCAAAAATAATTTGTAAATACTATTTAATTATTCAGGTTATTATTAGAATACTATTAAAATAAAGATTTTCACGTAAATAATACAACGTAGAAAATGTTACAATATTGTCACATAAATAGATTAGAAAAAAATGTACATGTAAAATCAAATAATTATATCATCAAAACAAAAAAAAATATTTTCATGAATATTTGCGATTATTACGAAAAAACTGTCTTCAAATAGACAATTTTTTTTTCAAAATACATATCGCTGATTGTTTATCACTTACTAAACAGATCGAACATTCTTTTAGTTAAAATTCAATACGCTAGGGGTGGCAAAACTTTATATATTCGCGTGCCAAGAATAAAAAAAAATACTCACGGTAAAAGTGAAACTCTCTCAGTGTTCTTTCGCGTCTTCTCTCAATCACATAGATTATAAACAATGCGAATTTTTAAGTAGGCGCCATCTAGTACAATATTTGTTGGAACAAAGGAAAATGTTTTTCATTTAATTTTTTACTGCCATCTGTCAACGAATTAACTAATTGCTCTATGCTAGTACCGCTGTTGTATTCCTTTCTCCTAAACCCCATCACCACTTCCGTCACGCATCGACCGAAATCATTCCTACATTCCTCACTTAAAGAAGTTTTACATCAAAAAAACATTTCTCGAATTATTGACGTGCTGAGGTTAGTAATAGAGAACGGCAAACTTTTATAAAAAGATTAGTTAAGTGTGAGAGCGATAGAATTTGTAATTCTATCTTTCTCACGCGATTCCTGTGAATCGTCTTCGTACCAGGGAAGTTTTAATGTTTGCCATTTCTGGCACCTATTTCATATTTTTGTCACCCCTGCAATAGGACAGAGGCATTAATTATCAACCACTTTTTGATTTATAGTTGGCAAGCATTATATCGCGATGCAACGTAAAAGAAGCGTGAAGAGAACTATCAATTAATGTTCTACTGAAGTTGCGAGTATTTTACACTGAGCTGTATAATATAAGTACGTCTCGAAAAAGCGATAATCTTTATTGAAGCCAAAATTTTAGTACATGATAGCGGCGTTACAATCAGGAAGACAACTGTAAGACAGAGAAAAACAAGGATAAGAGATTTAAATTTGTTTACGCATTATCATATATATTAATACGCTAAGGTTAAGATGTTTGCCTCCCTTTTTCGAAAAAACCTCACAATTACTTCACATAAATTTTGTATCATTTTATAGATAATTACTTGGTCTATATGTATCAACAATTAAAAAAATCTATTATTGCTTTTGTTTTTGCAAAATAATTAATTATAACAATTATACATTTATTCAGTATATGCAGCAATGCTGCCATCTGACGGTTCTAACTTTGAAACAACGTCAACATGATTGACGGTCGGTAAATTTTTTTTGTTTAATTTTTAATAAAAATTCACGTATAAATACTTTTCGTATGACAGCGCTTCAGCTCAACGGTTTCGATACTTGCGCCTCTATATGACAGTTTTAGAAAAATATTTTCTTGAACCGTCACTGAGCTTCGTAATGTAATACAACAAAAAGAAGAAAGTTATAAAGAGTGTGAGAAATTAGAAACGAATTTTAGTGCGAATTATTCGCACAGGTACCGCTAGTTCTTTTTATTATGATTGGTTATATGCAGGTATCAGTACAATAAATTAATTATTTATTCATTAATCACGTTTACATATTTATGCCGATGTTTCGATCAATTTTTTTGATCCTAATCATGACAGATAAGTATGATAGTGATTAATGTCGTTAATATATATAGATGAAATTTTATTGTCATTAAAAACAAATTTATTTCCTATGTTAGATTTTTTTTTTATCAATTGTGTCAATTTATCGATATTGGTATTCGTCCATTTTATTTAACGGTCATGTCTTTTTGGGTATGCGCTTGTTTTGGTTTATTATCTCTTTTATTAAAATTATTTCTTTTTTTTACGTGTAATAATGTATGGGTGAACTAAAATTTGGTCTACACGAACCAATGCTAACTGGACCTGTCTATACGATCGTGGTCTATACTCTATAAGTCTACAGGTGGTTGGGAACAGGTGCCTTCATCCTATTTAGACCTCGTAATAAATAGACAATACTGTATTTTTAATATTATAATCGCATGTTTATCAAAAAGTGATTTTTTATTTTTAATTTATGAAGGTCGAATTTATGTTGTATATTATGTGTGTTGTAAAAATATTAATAAAAAATAACTTACAAACTGTTTTTTAAACAAAGTTAATTGAGCCGATAATTGACAATTTAAGTAACTATAGATTTCTTGTGAAACATAACATTGCTTAAGTTTACATAAATCCATATTTATATTTTAAGCTGTAAGAATAAACTAATATATTTAAAAAAATGTAGAACAGAAAGTGTTATATTTAAAAAACTATGTACTGTCAATAAATTATTATTAATTATTCCTTTTGAATTTATTCCTTTTGAATACTATTGTTGACATGTAACCAAGAAGACTACAGACCAGGAGAAGATATTCAAGTAGAGAGGGTGGGACGAAATGCCTCGACGTGCCTTAGGCTTAGTCCAGAAAGGGCGAATTCGCCGCGATTATCTCGCGCGTATTTCGCGCGTACGTTGCGTTCAGAAAGAGCGTACCAACGCGCGAGCATTTAGGGACGTATTCAGTAGAAAACATGGAGTTAAACGAAGCAATTCTTCACAAACAATTCTTCCCAAGCTATGCGTTTTAAAATTATGTTGGCATAATCAGGTGATTCCAAATCCCATATCGCCGGTCTTTTCTCTACTTCGTCTATAAACAATTCAGTATCAAAATGTTGCCGCTCCATTTCCCTCGATACGTGCACTCGCTCTGAGTTCGCGCGTTTACTGGACGCAAACAAGGCGTTCCTAGTATCTCGACTCGCGCGCAATACGCGCGAGTCGAGAGTCTGGCGTAGTGCACGCGATTTACGCGCGAATTTTAAATTCGCGCGATGCTTGTGGACGCAATATATTGACGCCGAGTTTCTCGCCAACGCGCGTACAAACTCGCGCGTAACGATTCGCGGCGAATTCGCTCTTTCTGGACGAGGTCTTAGCGTATATTGCAGTTATTTTTTGTATTCATATGAGTGACGAGGACAAAGTATGTTTGTGGCTTATCTCCATCCTTTTCTATACAAGCGATTGGCTCTCGATGTTCCTGACCTGATGTCACACATTTATATTCTATCTTTTTCTTTCGAAGGAATAATATTTACACCGCTAGGACACGTCCACTAAAATAATGGTAGTGTAACATAGTGGTCGTAATAGGAAAGTGACTGACGCCACAAAAAGATTTGAGTCGATGAACTTAACCAATCACGGAATAACAAGTTTTCTCTATTAGTCTCTAGTCTTCTTGATTGTAATCACACATCTCTTAAAACACGAGAACCACTGAACCGATGTTCATGCGGTTTTCTTTCCCATGTAGGTACTTGTCAGGCTACTTTGGATTGAACTTTCGTAACTCTCAAGCAAATTTTTACTAAAACGGGTAATACGAAATCAAAAATTTAATGTTGGGTTTCTGACAGCTTAAGTAGGAACGCGATGCTATAATATAGCCTATTCTGTTGCCTGAATGCTAAGCGTCTATAATCTACAATCTCTCTCTATCGCCTGATGTACAACAAACGCTGTAGTGAAACTTCAGTCCAAATCGGTTTAGTAGTTTTTTTTACTTAACACGGAAAAAATTCCCTGCCGGTTTGTGTAGTAAGTCAAGAAGTTTTTTCACTTTCTGTTGCCATCATTAGTGACGAATTTAACTGTATATCGCTGGGTGTAATGAAAAATAATTTAATTCAATCCCGATATAACAAAAAAAATACGTAATTACATAATTTACAAAGAAGTTGCATCTATATCCAGCCAGTTACGTTCTCAAGAAAGTTAACAATTATACAGTAGTTCCTTATTAGATCGTTGCGATCTTTTTTTAACTTGATAAATATATTTACAGAATTAAAATTTAATTACCAGGCATAAGTCGATGATTCCATTATGATAAGAAAACTGGTTACTTAAACAACGTCATAAATACCCAGTGCACCATAAAGACCAGTTTCTATACTATACTGTTTAAGCAAAGCGGATGTATTTGATTGTAGAATCAATATTCGAACTTACTAGTTACTGTGCTTTAAGCTTAGTTTAGACTATGCTAGTATTTTAGTCGAGTGGCGAGTAGCAGCTAAAAGTTTAGCTACTGAAAAAAAACAGTGTTCTTAGTACAGTCGAGTATAGTAAATTAGTAAGTGATATATTGCTAGTTGATCATACTGCAACGCAACAAAGTTAAAGCTTATTGCAATGGCAATTTTAGAAGAGGTGGAAGAAGATATTTTCAATTTCATCTTCTTTTCACTAAATTCAGATATGTCTGTTAATTATAGATTGCTTAGCTTGTTTAGTTTTAATTATCGGTAAATATCGCTTCCACGAAACGACTTTTTTGCGGTAACTAATAACCTGAAGTAAAACAAGAGGTTCGCACAAATCCTGCTCAATTTGGTAAACAGTGAGGCGTAGTGGGGGTTGCTACTCAACCAAAAAAATAGGACAAATGGATAGATTCGACTAAATAATTTCCTAAAGTATTCAACAAAATTTTCTTTGTTCAGTCACTCGAGTATAATACTAGTATAGTCTGAACTAGGCTTTAGTATGTTATAATCAAAACTAGCCAATAGACTAGCCTACCCATCGCCTAGGGTAGTAATTTTTTTATTTTGGGAATAAATACACTCAAGTATATGGTAAATCATTGATTAACATATTCCCATAAGTAAGATGGTAAACATTGGCTGCATTTTCTTTTATTTTCATTCTTCTTTTCCAGTTCTTGTTTGTTAAACGGTTGTATATAGAGCAAACAAGTGCACTACAAAACTTTAGAGCGTATAGGGGCAACGTATATATTTTATATTCGCATTTCGAAAGACGGCGATTTCATTTCAATACGACATTGAGAGTGATTTAGACATTTTCAATATAGCACGTTACATAATTACAAATATCTTCAAAAAATCATTGTAAGATTAAATATAAGTCAAAAATGATAATGTTGTAATAGAGATATTATTTTTGACGGCAAATCTTTCAATAATTCTCAAGTTTTATTTACATATATTTTTTGGATTTGCCCGTAATAAAAAAATTCCATGAACATGAACTACCCTATTATAATAATTTATTTTATTATTTTTTAAGTGAATGGCCTTTACTTTAACAAGTAATTAGGCAGGACTAGTTTTGATTTTTCATTGAACTGTGTCGAAAATTTGACTTAAACCCGGATAATTTATAAATAATTTGAATGAAATTACTCACCTTAGTTGATTTCAAATCTTGGGATTGCTCAATTGGCAGGAAGACGATCGATGGCTGGAAACATCGTTGCAATTTTTAGATTTATTCACGGCACAAAATATTGTCTTTCGTTACTTAAAACACTACAACTCACAGCTGCAATTTACATTTCAATCACTTCAAAACTTACTATTACGCAACTGAATTATTATAAAATCGGCGATAAAATGTGTCTGTAAAAATGACCAAGTTATGCTGCATTTAGATATAACAAAATACAAAACATATTTTATGAGTCACGAAATATTGTTATTCACACAAAGAGAAATTATTAAAACATGTCTGAACAATTTTTATTAAATTAAACTCGATACTTTTAGGTATAAACTAATAAAAATATTTAAATTCAACACCGTAATAGAGTAAATTCAGTGAATTGACCTTCAAGATAATAAACTGACTTGCATTTAGTAATTTGGTACAAATTATGTAACACTTTTTGTGTTTATCGAAGACGACCTGGATATTTTATTTTAACAAGAATATTTTATTAAATACGCATTGTTTATCAAAATAATATTTATTCAAAAAATTCCCACTCTTTTTTTGAAAACAAGAATTAATTATATGTCCCATAACTGTAAGGTCCGTAGATTCTATAGTTACATATATTTTCAGTTTTTTTAACAAATAAATAATAAAATAATAAATAAGAATTTATTCCAACTATACAATACACAATAGAAAACAGTATCACGGATAATTGGAAATAAAAATAAATCAATTAAACACTCATTGATTGCAACGTTTCGTCTTTACTTTAATTAAGACTTTTTCAAGCTCTCAATATGCTTAAATGGTAGTAAAACTATGATATAATATGCAATTTAGCATTACAAAAAATTTTGTAATCCTAAATTGCATATTATATCATAGTTTTACTATCATTTAAGCATATTGAGAGCTTGAAAAAGTCTTAATTAAAGTAAAGACGAAACGTTGCAATCAATGAGTGTTTAAATGATTTATTTTCATTTCCAATTACCCGTGATACTGTTTTCTATTATAACATATATCTGGAATTGAACTTTAAAGATGAACAACACACAATTCTAAAAAAAATCTATTTCTTTGGAATTAATATCTACAGTGAAAAATTCGACTGATATTTTTATCAGTTCTCGGCTTAGACCTAGGAACTGGGGGCTTGTATTAAGGGAACCATGGAAACTCCATATAAAATGGCAACACTTCACGTTTAGCTATTCTCAAGTCTTATTTCAATATTCAATTTATATTCAAAGGTATATTTTATAATAAATTCAAAAGCTACCGAAAATTACAAAAGTAGCAACTAATTGATGTTAATAATTGTACATTGTGGCATATTTACTTTGATGACTGTAATTAACAACAGTTAATCTTTTTCTGCCATCAACATCTACAATGTCACTTCAAAGACAACGCAAATAAATAGTTACTAGAATAATAATAATTATTATTACAGTGTTTACAAATTTTATATTTAGCTCATTTGTAAATAGGTACAAGTTGGTCTCTTATCATATTATATAGAAAGAAACAAAACCAAACTGACGAACATTGATAGTTTACTCATTTCTGTAAAATAATTATTTATTTTAGTTTTATAATTTATTTTTATTATTTTTTCATTTTTTATAATTATTTATTTCAGTTATTTAATTAATCTTTATATTTAAGTAAGCTATTTTATTATTATTATTTATTTAGTTAATTATTATCTATAAATTTATTTTTATTTTATCATTTTATCATAATGTTTGTCATGAAAATGGTTAATAACCTCAAATTCAGTCTAATTAGTGTGTACGAGGTCTGTAAATGACAAACCAGCGATTATGCCTGCGCCTGGCGACTGAGCAGGCTTGATTTTTCACATTTCCGTTTCAAAATCGAAACAGGCCCTACCGCCTTACAAAATACATACGCATCAACAAACAAATTTCTGTTAAACAAACTTTTCAGTTTCTAAGTATTAGAAAACAAAAATAAAACTAGTTTTGTTATAAAACCTGTATGTGATCTTTGCATTTATGTCAAAAAAATTCATAAAAAACACAATTGGCAGTTCCGTAGCTGAAGTCATGGATTTCCATAAAGTGTGAAATCTATATTTTGATCAATAATTTCCTGATATTTCTTTTGCTATGTGCCATCCTGTATTTTGACTGTCAGTAATATGCAGTATTTAGATAATTGTAAATATCAAACGATTTACGATCGTATTGTATTCTCTGCGAAATTCCATCGCGTAATGAACGGCTTTATTTCGTGATACTTTTTTTAATTTTTTATAAAGTTGATTTTGTGTTGCTGCTTGAGTAATATATTTATAGAACAAAATAACGGACCACCTCACTGTGATAATATTGTACTCAAATGGTTAACATTTCGCTTGTCGTCGAGGCCCGTATCACAAGAATAAATATTTTCTTGTGCAGATGAAAACATTTTTATGAGAGGGTGAATAAATTGCATATCAAGACTAAAAAGAAAATATGTATTCGATATAAACCTGAGTTTCATAGGAAATAGGGTAAAATAATAAATAACCGGTTAAATATTCGGTTAAAATACCGCTGCTATTTATTATGTATTATTACACAAGGCTGCGCAGAAAGCTTTGCATATGATTTAGTAGTTTCCGGTCGCGTATTTAATTTAATTTTATAACCAATATTTACGTAAATATAAATACATTATTTAATTAATTCTTTTGATTCTATTGTCGAAAACTGCTCTATTGTTTTGTTTTTTGTTGTTCTGAGAAACAGAAACCAGAAGCCGTCATTTTGTTTTATATATAGTAAGCATCCCTCAAACAATTTCTGAACTAAATTTCGAACATTAACCCTTAGCAAAATGGAAACATTCAAGATTTGTAAAAAAGCTATATTTAAATTTAGATCCAATCTGATGTTTTTACACTTAAGATGAATGGAGGTCATCGGGTTAAGTTGGTACCGTTGTCCATTCCGTTTTTAAATTCAAGTCGATAAGTCAGAACATCCACGCATATACTTAGCCTACGTTAATTTGAAATCAAGATATATCGAATATGGTAACAATAAAATATATCACCCACGTAATATAACAGGGATGATTAAAATTCGAATCTACGTAAATCGTATTGTTTTTCCAAGTACTTACCTACAGCTTCTGTGGCATTTCGGTTGCAACTCAGAAGTATTTTCAAAGAATAAGTATATATTTTTACAGGTAAATTCTCATTGAAAACTAGATATCTCAAAACGTGAGAATTTCATGAATTTGATTTGATTGTTGACCAGTATTTTGAATAAACGTTCTTACACATTTAGGACTACAGTAGAATTCATGAATTTTCAGTATGTCGAGAATAATCTATTAAAGTATTTTCAACTTCTCTTATCCTCATTTGGTGGCAATCATAGATCAATAAAAAAAACCTTCAGTAATTTGAAATTAAAATTTACCAAACGTATGTTTCCATTACCTGAGCAGCGCATAGGAAGAGGCACTTTGCTTGAGAAATGGGGACTAAAAACTTGAAAATACGCGAGTAAAATCAGATAATAATAAATGATGCCGACATAAGTTGAAAATATATGATTCCGACTGTAACTTGTCATTCCCTACAACTTCCCTTCCTGCATTTTTTTTTTATAATTACCAATAAGAGGAATACCTTGGCATTAAGATTTTTTTACAATTCCTGCTCTAGCGACACGCAAAAAATACATATAAACTGACTGAAAGAAAGGAGAATATTTTATCTCGAAAGTGCGGTTGATGCTAAATCAGACTCTGGCAATTTATTTTAGCTCTATATACGTATTTAATATTGTATTAAGGTCTATTAATTTAAATGCATTTAATTAAAAAAAAGTGCGGAATAATTTGATTCTTAATTATAATTAAACTAATTCAAATCGTCACGAAATATTGTTAACAGACTTTTGCTAGCTGAAATGCGTCTTTTGGGGTTGAATTTGCCAATTTAGCCACTTTGCTGTCATAAGATCCGTTTAACTCGAGCAGTTGCGGTGTTATAAAAATAAAAATTAGACTGCAATTTTGCCAGCCCTGTAAATAATACATTCAGAAACTCACATAAGTCTGGTAAGTATACATGTTGGGAGTCATGGTACTCAGTAATAATAAGTGACTTCAGTCTCACCTGAGCGTACCTGGCGAGCGGCCGCTATTATCTTAACTTGTTATCATTATCATACATTTTTGTTGTGATAACGGATAATTTTGAATACACTAACAATGTGAGGCACTACTGTTCACACATGCCGCTATTATCTTATTATTACAGATATTAACAAAATAATCGATATAGTTTTTTGGACCTGTCAGTTTCACGAAATTGTGATTGTTAATACGTCAATAAATTGTTTTCTGTGAATTCGACGGTTTTGTAAAACTTTAAGTTTGTTAAAAGGAATTTTTGTGAATATGTATAAGAAAATATTATTATTATAGTGTCGTTTTTTGGATAATATAATTATTGGAATATATATTTTTGAATGTGTTTAAGAAACAAAAGAACATTTCAAAACAATTGAACGGCTTGGGACAAAGTAAAATCGTTCAATGCGTTTCAAGTGTTCCGGTTTCTTCATCATTGTTTATTCTAAACAGACATAAGATGTGACGAGGTAAGACGGTTGGTTTATGTTCTTGTTTTGTTTATAGGTCAGTGGCTCTTAAACTTTAGTCACGTTTTATCGATAGCCATTGACAATACAATATCGTCATCGGTCATGCAATAATGGTTAGCTAACCGCTACAGTGATAACTTTTTAAAATTCGAATCATAGGGTATCTTTTAACATTTATAAGCTCCCTTGATTACAGGAGCGGGTACAAATTTTAATTTGGAGGGGCGCTCTCAGTTTTTTTTATAAAGAATAACAGAAAAAACCCGGGTCGCAGTGCCAAAACCCTGCCGACAATATAGTGTATTTGCTTATACAGGCAGTGTGGCTTCATTATGCGAACTTTAGTTGGTTTCTGGGCAAAATAAAAAATTAGACTCCTTAATACACCCCTTAAATAACATTTTTTTTTCTTAATTGCAATATTATTATCAATCGAATCTCTATACTAAATTATATACACCATTCAGTAAAGAAGTCATAATCTGCAAACTAGTTTTTTCATAAAATTTGTAAATCCGGTCCTGTCGGGCAGATTTTATCAAAATTTTAGGGACACTTTTTAATTACTACCAGAGGGTTAAATTTCAATTTTGAAACGATTCGGAGAATTTTTTCGGTATTTTGGGGCCCAAAAACATTTTTCAACCCCTAAAAACTACCCTTAAAATAGCCCGATTAGGCCCATTTTAAATAGGCTTCTTGCGGTGATGGATTTCAACACGTGGGCCAAATTTCGTTAAAATCAATTAACTCCTTCGAAAGTTATTGCCCGCACACATATATATATATATATATACGTATATATATATATATATAAATATATATATATATATATATATACATATATATATAAACATTTTTAAAAATGGTGCCAAAGTGTTTAGGAGGTTATGAAACGTCGAGAAATTTTGGTCCGACCCCTAGGTCCTGCCATCCGACCGACGCCAATAGTGTATGTTGCCATATGGCAAATACACTAATAATAGCTCTAAGATGGATCTACTGAATACACTGTTGTTCAATAATTTAGTTATAATTCTGTTTAATTCATGTACTTAATTGAAATTGGCGATTAGTTGGGGATCTCAAGAGACGCTAACATATATGTAATTTGTGAAACGTCCTTAAAAATCATTTGATAGTTTAGTTTTCTTCGTTCATGCTACAAAAAAGTAATCAACCAAAATGTCAGTTTTTATGCAGATAATTTTACGTAGTTTTGATTATGTGCAGTAACTCTCGGTTGTTTGAGAGCCACTGTTATAACTACCGAAGTAAGAGAATTCTACTTTTTGCATTCCACGGTTTTATAGAGAAAAATTGAATTATTCTCACAGTTTATTTACCTTTTGCAATACTTTCTTCAAATGCACTTATGTTAGATCTTATAGCAGTGGGAAATCTTTATCTCGAAAACAATTATTTGAGTAGTATTATAATTATTCTTGATCTTTAAAGAGTAGTAATAAACGGTCATAGTATTGGTCAAACACATTTTGCTTTTTTGATATCAAATAAAAAGTATTCCCGGTCAGCCGGACGACTACAGATTTTTTAAGAACTATAAGAACTTTTACGAACTATATCTTTTAATTGGTATTAAAACGGTAAAGGGAGGTTTCTTTTATGTAATTTTTTTAAGTTATACTTCTTTTGACATGTTAAGAGTAGAATTTTAAAATAATAAGCTTTTCGTTTCAATTTTCCTGCAAACTATGGGTGAGACCCGACATTGCCTATTTTTTTCAAAATTTTAGGCTCACTACTAGTTTCGGTGATAAAGGGGGGGGGGGACGGTCAATTGTTCATATATTTTCTTAAATAACTTTAAAACTATCTATTTTAAAATTATAAAAAAAATATATTTGAGATCCCTACTACAAGTCCTTTCTTCTGATATGTCACACGGTACAGTCTGCCAAACTTTTTTTTTTTAATTTTCTAATTTACACTCAAAAAATGACCCTCATGTTCAAAATTCATTTATTTACGTTACACGTCCGTCTTATGGTCACCGACTTACATATGTGTACCAAATTTCAGCTCAATCGGTCCAGTAGTTCGGCGTAAATTGGCTTTGACATTGGGACGGACAGACACACGAGTGATCCTATAAGGGTTTCGTTTTTACCTTTTGAGGTACGAAACCCTAAAAATTGGTTTTTAATCACGGCAAAGAAGTATAAATTCAAACGTACGTACATAAGTACACGCACCTACTTTTGTTTGAAGAAATTTCATCATTTTAGGCATTTCCAAGTAATGCGTAATTATAATTGATAATTTTTTAAACCCTTAAATGGTTGGTGCACCTGTATACGGCTTCTCAACTTAAAGGGTAGGTTACGTTGTTATATGGCTTCGTCCACGCTGCGCTGACTACATAATACCGGGTGTTTTTTTTCAAAACTTTGAATGGATTTTTTTTGTTAATACAGCGGTTGAGTCAAAAAAAGTTTTAGGTAAAAGTTGTTGGGTTTTGAGGGGGAAATAATTTACACGTAATACCAACCCCCTACCCCCACCCCTCGGCAGGGTGAGGGGTAACTTTTGTTTTTTAAATGAAAACCCCCGATTTTTATGATTTTCTTTTGTCGTCTTTTCGGCATGTTATTATGTTGTAATTCCGCATCTGATAGACGCTGTCAAGTCTTGTTATTTGTTATTATAGGCACTCAATTTTGAATAAAGTGCGAGGAGGGCCCAAACTGAGGTGAAGCTAGATTCGACGTTCGTATCAGAATGTGAGAGCTCTGATAACATTGAAAAAAAAAATGTAATGTTATCTGATTTTGTGTATTAATTTCCCTTGCAGACGTCATGTAAAATATCATATTAAACTGAAAATTCTAAGAAATTAATAAATTAGTCGCAAAAACCTTAAGAATTTTAAATACCTATTTATACTTCTTTAATTAAATAATTTTGTTGTAAATTTAAATGCAGTAAAGTTTTATACCTCAGTTGAAAAATATTAAATATAATAATATTCACGAATGATGCTATTTTTTAAGCAGTTATTATCTAAATAACTATTGAAATGATAAGAACAATGTTGATTGATTATTATTTGTGTATTTGCCTGTACATAGTATACAGGCGCCTACGTTATTGACGTTGATTTAATCGTGGGTCCTATAAGGTTGGATAATAAAAAATACAACTGAATTTTGGACCATTTGGCACTATTTCTGAAAGCATGTACCTACTCGTATACTAGAAACCACCATTACATGAAATATTTATAATTGGAGTAAAACCATTTTAAGGGTACATTTTTTATTTGATGAATCACTACTTAAATTAAAAAAAATAGGGAAATTGTTTCAAAATATAAGTTCAACCATTTAGTAAAGACTTAAATATGCTCTTAAAATTGATTAGGCAAGATCGTCAGTATAATGTAAATACTAATTGCGGATTACTTAGTATTGAAGAATATACTTGATTACGTAATTTAATACAGATGTTGGATTCATGAAATTCTTGCCGAACATTAAAATTGAGAAAAATGTTATCATTTTAAGGCGTTAGTAATTTTAAATAGTTCGGTATCACGCACATTTACACAATGCACGTATGACAAAATACACAATTTTATTATCAGAGTTTATCATTGCGACTAATATTTTTTTCTTTGTATCACCATTTTATTATTTTACTCTCGTAAAAATGTCATAGATAAAATAAACTGTCTAAAGGTACGATGATTTCAACAATAGAAATCGTATGTTTATAGAAAAATAAACTTTTTTGTGACAGATTAATTGATCTTTTGCCTTACTTTAAATAATTGTGTTCAAGAACAATGAAATGAGATTTCTTAATCTGAATGATGAGAATGCGGAATTAATCTTTATTTTTCATTATTCAAATTAGATGTCACGCTAATTAAAATATTCATCATTAGCTGATAATAATTAATTAGAGCTTTCCCAGAGCGTGTATTAAGGAAATTGTATTAGCAATGGCGGATCAACTGACATTAACGCAAACGAAATCGCGGGAAACGCAACGTTACTAATTTTATATATGTTACAGACCGTATATAGTATAAAGCAGGCCGTATATAAAGGAACTTGTCCGTATATATGTCGTAGGACAATTGAAAAAATCGGATCTTCGCAAAAATCCTAGGAAGATTGCAAAAAACCGGATAATTGGAATCCGGTTTTTTGCAAAGGTCCTAGGATTTTCGTGAAAATCCGATTTTTTTTAATTATCCTATGACACATATAAATGAACTGAGCATTTTAATTAGTTTGTGTAACCTGGAGCAAACATTTCACAAACGGACTTGTTGGCTTATATGAGAACTAGTCGATTTATATTAGGTCATGTGATAATTAGTGTATTTGCCATATGGCAACATACACTATTGGCATCGGTCGGATGGCGGGACCTAGGGGTCGGACCAAAATTTCTCGACGTTTCATAACCTCCTAAACACTTTGGCACCATTTTTAAAAATGTTTATATATATACGTATATATATATATATATATATATATATATTTATATACGTGTATATATATATATATATATATATATATATATGTGTACGCGCAATAACTTTCGAAAGAGGTAATTGATTTCAACGAAATTTGGGCCACGTATTGAAATCCATCTCCGCCAGAAGCCTATTTAAAATGGGCGTAATCGGGCCATTTTAAGGGTAGTTTTTAGGGGTTGAAAAATGTTTTTGGGCCCCAAAATACCGAAAAAATTCTCAGAATCGTTTCAAAATTGACATTTAACCCTTTAGTAGTAATTAAAAAGTGTCCCTAAAGTTTTAATAAAATCGGCCCGACAGGATCGGATTTACAAAATTTTTGAAAACACTAATTTGCAGATAGTGATTTATTTATTGAAGGGTGTCTTTAATTCGGTGTAGACGTTAGATTGATAATAATATTACAACTAAGAAAAAAAATGTTATTTTAAGGGGTGTATTAAGGGGTTAAATTTTTTATTTTGCCCAAAAACAAACTTAATTTCACATAATAAAACTATAAAACCACACGGCCCTATACAAGCAAATACACTATATTGTCGGCAGGGTTTTGGCACTGCGACCCGGGTTTTTAAATAGATAACATTTGAATGTCTCTCTTTGAAGTTATACTTCTTTTGGGGCATTGATAATAAAACTTTATCAGGCAACGGAAGTTGCGCGCGCACAACTAACGAAAACTTGAGAGTATGAAAGTTCGTCGCGCTAACGAAAATTCGACAGATGAAGCTGGCTACGCTAATGAAAATTCGACAGTATGAAGTTATACGAAATCAATGCACTTTCTGTCATCTGGAAACTATATTAATATACTATAGACGACTATAACCTTTGATTACAACTAGTTGTTTTAACTGTCATTCAGTGGTATTTATAATGTTTTATTTTTGATGACTTATGTGAGATCACCCTAAAGGTATGCCTTATTAAATAAAAAAAGAATCACTAAAGTTGCTTCACAAATGCAGGAGATATGAGATAACGTGTAAATACATAAAAAAAAATTAGTCGACTTAAGAACAGTTCCGTTCTTTTTCAGTCATTTTATTCGGTAAACTGATTTGTTCCAAACAATAATATAATTTTAAAATTAATCGCCGACATTTTATTTTTTAACAAAATGAGAAAAAATAAGCTGCAGGAATATGTCATGCAAATTATTAAATACACAACTAAATCTCCAGTTTAATTTTGTTTTACTGTTCATAAAATATAAGACTGATAAAATTATATTTATGAATAAAATACCTTTATTCTTTGTCAAATATTTTAACTCTCAGAAATTTATACTTTTTTGTACATCCGTCTTTTATATTTTTTTTAATTACTTAACTGTACAAATGTTGTATTATTATATGTCGTTGGGTAATTTGAAAATAACGACTGATGACGAGTGTTTATTTAATTCAGACATATCAAAGTGTTAAAAATAAGGATACACAGTGGCAAAATTATATTAGCTTTTTTAAGTAAATGTTTTTAAAAACGATTAGGACCTTTATGACCAAAATGGAAACTCCAATACTGAGAGAGGTTTGTTTATTACCATGGAAATAACAAACCATTAGCACAGAATTGAATATCATTGTTTATAATACTAATTAATATTTGTGGTTGCATATCAATTAAGAGTTGTCAACAAAAAAAAAGGTGTTCTTCTCGAATGGTTAAGGCTCTCCGCACACAGGTCAACTGTTTCGCAACCTGAGTTTCAAACCAGTTCAGTATGCGACTATTTTGTAATCAGTTTGCAGTTGATTGAGGTTCTTTGTCCGTACACGAATGGGGCTGAATCTGAATTGGTAAAGATGGTTGCTTCTACTTTACAGAAGAACATGCAAACATGCAACTGAAATTGCTTCTCGACCTGCGAACACGATCAGTTTGAAACTAGTTTCAAATCGGTCGTGTTTCTATCGACCCATGTGCGGCTCTTTATTCTCCGACGTACGAAAGGTCACAGAATGATTGTATCTTGAACCAGTTTGAAACTCAAACTGCAAAACAATAAACCCGTGTACGTAAGACTTAACTGATTCGTCAAAATATGGTAAAAACCGCTAAACATAGGGATATTTTCTTAGATTATGATGTTGAGGCCTACAAAAACAAAATAGGAATGTAATGCGCTGATGCCCAAAGGAGTAAAAAATTGAATTGAAAAAATAAGCATAAGCTTTTTCAGATATCATTTATGGTACGAAACATGAAATTTGGACATGAGTCTGCTTTCATCTTTATGAAAATCGAAAAGGTTTATTTTTCAATATACGTGTTAAGACTGAAAACGGGAGCTGGAACTTTCATGAAGCGTAAACGGGTGTTTCTGAAATCACTCAGTTCGGAAAAATTCTCTTTTTAAAAAGTAAACAAATGTACATGTTCGACTATTGAAAAAAAGGCCTACCCACAGGAGTGAACTTTTCAAGATGCTATCAACTATTATTTAAAATGAACAAAACACAGACACTTTAAATTACGCCCAGATGCAGCCGGGTAGAACAACTAGATTTCAATAAAAAAACTTAAATGTTTATGAACGAATAGCAAAGTAAAATTATTAATTATTTTTAAAGTAGGTAAAGATCAGCTTGCGTAATAATAATTATAAAAATAAAACAAAAGAATAGCGTGTGCTCACGAAATATGTAGTAATTATTGTTTACAAAATTATAATATTAAAAAAATAGTAGTGAACGAGAGAAGTGTACAAAAAATTAAGGATGGGAAAATTATGTTTCGTGAACGAATATGAAATTTAAACCTGAGGCTGAAATATATATGTTAAAAATAATATGTAACGTGTTGTAAAATATATCTGAATGGTATTCTCTCTGTAGATTTCGATTAATTAGGGCAAACGTTTATTTAGAAAATAAAAACAAACCAAAAAAATAATCAAAACCCTCGGCAAAACCACTGCAAACCTCATTAAGTTTGTCACTTTTTTACAACTAACTTTTGAACGATTAAAATATCGAATAAAAAATAAACCAAATCGATCCATTAAGATTGGTATAGAATTCGAAAAACTGCGGTACTCGATTTTCTAATACAATTTAAAAACGTATTATGACCTCGAATCAATCTAAAAATAGTTTTATTTAATAGAACAATATCTCTTATTTCTCGAAAAATTTGGTTGGATTTCGTGCCAAATTTTTACTTTTTACTTTTATGAGTGAAATTTGTCTCTGGCGCGCAAAGTGATATTAGAGCACATCACGCTAGCTTCGCTTATTAAGAAGACTTTTATTTGGGACACTGTTGAATTACGACGTCGTTTCCTGAAGGAACGCAATGAATTAAAGGCCATCCTCCCTCCCACGTTTATAACTCAATTAATCCTGTAATGGAGGCGCTGATCTTGCCTTTAATATATTGTAAGTCACATCAAATTGGCAACAGCGTGTTGAAAGATTCATTTTTATAATTAATGTTGCTGAATAATCTAATTTGGGAACTGCTAATTAATGTATGTACGTGTTAATAGTTTCATTCAGTGCACTTGTATTTTTTTATATTAAATCATCCTTGACTTTAGAGGCGGGAATTTCGACAGTTTGTTAACGACTTCACCTTGAGTAAACTGTGACGAATGTTGGTTAGAAATAGACAAAAAACTGTCGTCAATCAAATCGCAGACCGGATGTGTCAGTCAGATCTTGGAAATGGTAAAATATTGTCTTCGGTTTTGAAAATTAAATAGTAGTTTATGAATATAAACTATATTACATTATTTTATGTGCGAGTTCTGACATTATGGAAAAACGAAAGTTAGCGAGTTTTAACAGTCACACGTGACACGTGCCATGAAAGTTTATTTGGTCGAAATACGTACTGCATTTACCTCCTATAAAATAACTGATTTTCACTTCATAATAATATTTCTAACAGCTAGTGCCATCACTGTGCGGCCATATTGCATGTCATTTGAGTTGTTTACGAAACCTATGCCTGCTTTGTGTTGCTTTGCTTGGATTGGTAAGATCGCTTTTTTTTGTTTTACTTTCGCTTGTGTGAAATAGGTCATTTTACCATCGCTATACAGGCATGAAAAGTTGCTATTTTATAGCGCGGTAACAAAAAACTGTTTATTTAAAAATCCTTTATATTAAAAATCGTCAGGTTAGTTCGCAGAAATGATGCGTTATATGACATTTAAAAATTGTGCCATCTAGACCAGAAATTATTGCAAATACGTTTTTTGAGTTTTATAATAATTTAAAGATGACAGTTATTTTAGTTTCGATTCTGAATGACGACATTTCGTTGTCTAGATTCATCTTTGTTTGTTTATTGTTAAAACAAAAGTGAACACTTGTGAATATTTTATTCATTGTTTGCTTAGTGTATTTCCCTCAAGGGCATCGACTTGTAAAGACACTATTAATAAACAAAAATAATCACGTTATGAGACGTTTATGACGTCGAATTCAATAGTCTTCTAGTTTTTAATTTATATCCAAAAACATTATTATCTAGCAAAGCTGCGAATACATTTCTCTGTTGTGTTGTGTTGTGACGAAAATCTGGAAGCAAGGGATTCGCATTGCCTTGCAACACAACACATGCAAAAAAATGCTCTCTGATCTTATGCAACATTGCGTTGGAACACAACAGAGAAATGTGTTCGCAGCTTAGTCGTAGCTTTGATAGAAACATCTTAACTGAGCGTAGAAAGGTAATCAATACTATACCAATTGACAGTGCACCATGTTTAATTAAAATCATTCTTTTGTTTCCGAATGATAACGGTGAACGATACAAACAGATAAATAGAAAATGCGTGAGTGATGCGGTACTCATGAGAGTTAATGTGTAACATGTAGGCCCATATTGGTTTCATTTAGAAACATATTGGACGTTTACTGGTTTTAATGATTTCAAAATTTAATTGGTTGAATCAAATAATCATTTGGATATTCAACCTAAAACTTTGTTTTCAAAAAATCATATTTAACTGCTAATATCTTAATCGTTGCTTATATATTAGGCAATAGGTGTAACGCAGACACATCTACATGACTTACGTTCACACACACTAACTTAGTCACAACTACATGACTTAGTTTTGAACTCCCATGAAGTTCGTAATTACTACTTAGCATATTATTTCCAATATAATAAGTATATACCTAACATCTGCTATGTTTATTTATGATTCGTTATTAATGCAAAGGTTTGCATATTTTTATTTACAGTCAAGTTAACACTTGGACGACAGTTGCAAAAAAGTAATTTAAAGGGAACATGTAAATAATACAATCTGGAAATTTACAGTTGCAAGATGATTCAACAAAGTCTTTTGAATTAACTTAAAAAAACTATTGGAAAAGTTATTGTATTAAACATCTGATAATGAATTTATAAAGTTTTAAAATTTTATGACCATTTTCTGGTAGCATAGGTTACCTATTTTAATTATAGGTGAAAATAAACCCGATGTACGTTAAAATACCTTAGTAAGAATTAAATGAGAAGAGAAGAAAATTATTATCTAATTCATCTTTAATGAGTGCTTAAATTGATTTATTTTTATTCCAATTACCCGTGATACTGTTTTCTATTATTATTATCTAAATTCATATTCAAACTTTGAATTAATTTATGGGGAAGCGCATCAAAATTATCATATAACTTTTATTAAGATTTTGAAAAATGTATATATCAGATCCTTTTAATGTTAATAAATTATAAATATTTTAGAGGAATTAAGACAATTAATTAAGGTATGTTTAATATTTATTTGTTTGTTTTATTATTGGTGAAATAATAATTTGTCTTTTAATTTCATTGATCCTAATTCCTCTAAAATATTTATAATTTTATTAAGGTGTTTTAGCATTAATCGTCTTTTTTTTGACCTGTACTTGAAAATAAAATAAGTAGACCAAGAACACTGTATATGTCTTCAACAAAAAACATATTTTTCGACAAGATTGCACATGATTGCGCTTAGAGATATTTTCCTATCGTTAACTTTTTTGCAGGATATTTTATACTCTACATATCAGTTGATACGCCATTTTGCTTTAAGTTTTCGACTTTAAATGCCAATTTGGTTTTTCCCCAATGATTTCGGGTAATTTTGGTTTCAGCTATACACTTATTTTCAATATTTTGCGAAAAAATGAGTTAAGGTTCACACCCACTGCATCAGATCGGATCGATACGGCACGCTTGGCAATTTTGGAATACATGAAGTTTCCATGCATATACACGCGTATCCACTGCCGTACCGGACCGATCCGATCCGATTCAGTGGGTGCGAACCTTTATACCGAAACTGTTGGTTTTGTCAAAAATACAGACCTACTTCGCGAAACATACCAAGATGTAACGCTCAATCATCAATGCTATTAGAAAATAGCCCTTAAGTGTGTGCTACTCCATTTTTGGGTAAAGAATTTCTGTCTTGTTATTTTTACATGACAACATATTTAAGACGGGGATGCATTGGAAGCATTAAAGTTTAATAAGTGGAAATTGCTTTTAAGTATATTATGATGACTTTTCACGGTTCGTTCTGTTCTAATTACTTATTAATTGAACGGAAATTAATTACCAGTTATAATTAAAATATCCGTGCCAATAAGTAAACGGAACTTCCTAACTATTAACATTTATTGTTTAGTTAGTTGTATTGTTAAACGTATGTTACGTCACTCGCATTTATAGATATTTATTGACAATTAATAATAATGAAATATATCGCGTTATAGAAGAAACGATTAGATATCAAAACTTTTTTTCATGTTTCAGGTACAATATCATCTATATTGCATCGATATGTCAAATCAGAGCCAAAATCACTATGGACCATTCGGTCTTCAGCACACAGTCAGCCCAGAAACAATATGTTCTAAGGTCAACATTGGCCATCCTGGGATTCTTTATACTAATGTCAGGTCCAACATCAGGGCGCAATTTGCTTGCAACATACGATCCACCATGGTGGCCGTCTCTCCCACAAGTCATCGATATATTTCCTCCCGCTGATTCGGACTGTCTCGCCCCAGTACCCTACAAAGTCAAACCGATTGGGGGATGTCTTTGCTGTGGAACACCAGGACAATGGTTCACCTGTTTTGGTGGTTCCAATTGCACCACAATCCCGCAATTGTACAACACTAGCGTTAAGGTACTGCGGATCAAAACGACCGATATTCAAACCATCCGCAAAGAGGATATGGCCAAACTGACCCAACTGGAATCACTCAAAATAGAAGGAAATCATAATCTAGTTGATATTGAACCAGGGGCGTTTTCAAATATGATTCAGCTGACCAATTTTTCATTGTCGTTCAACAGTAGATTGCGATACCTCAAAGAGAACGTCTTCGAAGGATTAATCAATTTACGGGAACTAAATTTAATAAAAAACGATTTTACAAGTGTAGCTGAAGTGACGCCAGCTTTATCTCCAAAATATTTACCGTCTTTAATGAAATTAGGATTGTCTGAAAATTTCTTTACTAATATAAATGAGCATGACTTTGATCCGATGATTGGAACGAGAGTTATGGAACTAAATTTGATTTTGTGTCAAATTGAATATATGCATCCAAAATCTTTGAGACCTTTCAAAAAACTGAAAGCGTTACGTATTGGCGAAAATAATTTAAACGCTTCTATGGTTACTGAGCTTGTGAATCAATTGATGGATGAAGAAATTCCATTAGGATTATTGAATCTTTATGGTCTTGGATTCAGGAAACGGCCGCCGATGGAATTATTGGAAGCAGTTGCCAAATCAAATATTACACATTTGATTTTGGCTAAAAATCAGTTTGAGTATTTGGTACCTTTAACATTTCCACCGATGCCTAGACTACAATTTTTGGATTTGCGGGAAGTATTGGCCTTAGTTGTGGAACCGCGAGCATTGGGTGTAATTCGGATGCCAAATTTAAGAGTACTACTATTAGGAGGAAATAAACTAGCAGGAGTTTCAGATGGTGTATTGCTTCACCAATTGCAAGCATTGGATTTATCAGATAACTCGGGAAATCATTTCTTCCCATCATATTTTCACTTAGGGAACTATAGTTTTTTAAACATGACCAGATTAACTACGCTTAACTTGTCGTTTAATCGCATAAACGGTATTTTTAACGGCACATTTGTCGGATTGGATAATTTGAAAATATTAGGTCTAAAAAACTCAAGTTTATTACATATTGAAAATGGTGCTTTTGCTCCACTTCAAAAATTAGAACTTTTGAATTTAGAAAATAATCCTTTCCCTTCGTTTTTTGGTCTCAAAGGTCAAATATTTTATGGATTAACGCAATTGAAAGTATTGTTATTAAGTGGTTGTTCAATACAAAAATTATCAAATAATTCGTTTGTGTATTTAACTAATTTAATGCATTTAGGTTTAGAAAATAATAAACTGGTAACTCTATCTCCGGAATATTTCAGTCCATTAGTTAATTTAAGAAGTATTGATATTTCATACAACAGAATAGAATCCTGGAATCAAAGTATTTTTAAATCAAATCCCAATTTGGATCAGGTCACAGTCAATGCAAATAAATTTACCCGATTCACCCAAGAAATGACTGAAGATTTTCAACATTTATCAAAAGTGGATATACGTGATAATCAAATTTCTTGTGATTGCGAATCGATTGTACATTTAATTCGACTGGTTATTTTAGAAAAATCAAGCAATTTTTCTATCATTTTAAACGTCTGCGCTGACACAATTGAAGAATTGATTCAAAATAAAGTTGGGAATGCAAAATTTAATTTAACGACGGACGAAGAGAAACTTTTATTAATGTGTGAAGTTGACTTTGCAACTCCGAATATTTATCTTTTTTTAATTCCTTTGATACTTTTTTTTGTGTTGATAATTGGTATAGTAGGAATTACTTATAAATACAGATGGTATCTTCGTTACTGGATATTTCTAGCACGCATTTCTTTAGAAAAACGTAAAAAAAATAATAAAGTTCTCCCCTTAACTACGTACAAATATGATGCATTTGTATCTTACAGCAACGAGGATCGTAATTTTGTGGTTAGGTTAGTAGCCATGTTGGAAAATTTTGAGCCGTATTTAAAATTATGTGTTTATGAAAGAGATTTTGAAATTGGCTCAGTGATAACTGAAGCGGTTTTAGAACATTTAGCTGCTAGCAGGACAACTATTTTAATAATTAGTGACGCGTTTGCTAAATCGCAATGGTGTCGTTGGGAGACTCAGTTGGCCGAAAATCATAGACTATTTATGAATGAAGGTACCGACGAACCTTTAATTATGATTAGGCTTGGTGCTGTGGCGAATTGCCACTTGACTCCCATGTTAAAATATTTGCTGAAGACCAGAATATATTTACAGTGGGATCCGGATCCAAAGAAACAAAAAATATTTTGGGATAAGTTAAGAAGTAATTTAGCTGTTAATAAAATTAAAACGAAACATTTTGACAGTGATAATGGCAGTGAAAAAAGTGATAATAATTTAGAGATAAGACAAAAAAGAGATAACAGTTTAGAAAACGAAAACTTAGTCATAGTTCAACATAGTTCTATTATTTCAGATGATAATTGTGAAAGTTGTTAAATTACTTTAAAATGACTGACAAAATATTTCTGTAACAATTTTTATTTTACAGGAGTGATTGAAAAAACAATCTTATTTCAAAAGATTCTGAAATATCTTTTTAAAAGTTTTTAATCCACGCAATATTTTTGATTACTTGAGATTTCAATTTCTTTAAATTATTTTTTTAAGGACAGTGAATAAATATTTTAGATAGATTGCAGGTTATAGACGCTCGACAGCTAAAGTCTTCACCGTCTACATAAACGTTTTAATAATTTTGCTGTAGCTTTTTAATAAAAAAGAAAGAAATTGATGAGTGTTATTAATATACTGGAGTGCTTTCAAAAATCGCTACACTACATGTGTCATACTAATAGAAAAGTTTTCTTATAAAAACCAGAGTCGTTATTGATTCAATTACTTGAGAATAATTAGGCACAGCCAAAACCAAAATAATTTAAAATAATTCTAAAATTCACACATATCATCCCAATTTCCATTAAATCCATCTCCGTCCAACCTTATATTTTTTATGTAAAAAAGATGTAAATATTGTTTTTAGTGTAACTAAGTGTTTAATAATGCAGTGCAATTAGACACAAAAAGTCAAAAATCTTGAAACCTTTGTAATACTATAGATCAATTTTCGCGACTTTTTGTGCTCAACGAAAAGTTTCACGAAAATCCTTCCGGTATGGGTTGCGAGATAAAAATCTAATGGCACTGTACTATAATAATTAATTAATAATATTTTGTATCAGCAACAAAGCTTGAAATCATGATTCCAGACTTTGTGATCAGTGATCCTTGTAGAATGATAAATTGACGTGAAAAGGAACCAAGTATGGGCAATTGAAAAAAAAACAACAAAATTATAAATAAAATACGATAATGATTAAATTAAATTAATAACAACAATTAATTTTACAATTACATAACACATGAACAAATATACATGACCAGTCACAAAAATTATAAATTTTGTATACAGATGATCTAAAATTTTCTTGTTAAATTTTCGAATTTTTTGTCGAAAATCTATATTATATACTTCTTTTTAGCACAGTACTTATGTGTTATCGAATTTTTTCGATGGTTTATGTAGTATTACGAAATAAAAATACAAATATATCAGATTTAAAGGATAATGGTACAAAAAGTAGAATTTTGTTCGTGATTTTGATTTTAGTTAAACAACCGATTTAACAAATACTTAATAGTTATTAGAATTTTAATTAATCATCTTTTTTGAAAAATTTTATAACCTTAACAATGGGTGATATTTAAAAATATATTTGTTTAAATAAGACTAGAGTAGATACCTATTAAATTTAAACCCTTTAATTAAAACGCAGTATCTAGATTCGGCTAGGGGCTTGAGAGTAGCCGAGCGTGTCGTAATTCCATTGCTTGTGTGGAGTTTCCCTGGCTCCTTCTCTATTACAACCCCTTAGTTCCCATGTTCTAATTCAAAAACTGGCAAAACTGTCTATTGGGTTTTCAATTCATTATTATAAAAAAATTCAAATTATGGATTGGTACTATGCTCAAATAACATAGCTGTTGGTGGCCTCAAAAATAGATACGAACGGTTTTGTTTTCATCAGTTTGGTTTTAATATAATGCACTTTTGGATCAGCTGTATACTTCTATTATTAGGTACTGTATTTTTCCTAATATATATACTTACAGTGGCGTAAGATTACACAGCTAGCGAAGAAAAATTTATTGTTTAAAAAAAAGCACATGGGAAAAATTTAATTTTTAAACAGAAAAAAATAATTTGATAAAAACAATTTAATTAACTATAGGTACTTTCGATGGTTATTTCTGAAATTCTGAAAAACTTCATAACCAGTAACAGATTGTAAATAGACATTAGATTTTGACACAATCGCTTCTATCGACCGATCACGGAACTGACGAAACCCAGACATGTCCGTAGTCAAGTGTGAAATAATTTATTGCTTTCGAACAATAGTTTTGTGTTTGTGAAAAAATTAATTTGATTTTTTGTTCCATTGGCGATTTGGAGGAGGTCATCTTTCCTGACCTTCATTCAGTCGCCAATGTTGATACGTCTAGCCACAAATCAGATATGCTCTGATGTCTGTGTGTCATCAGTTCCGAAATCGGCCAATAGAGGCGCTGAGGCGAATTGCGAATCTTCTCTTCGCCAATAGTTTCTCTTACACCTCTGTATTTTGTAATAATTAATTGAAAAATCGCATTTCTTGTCAGTCTAATAATAATATATTGCAATTGTTTTATTTGAATTACAATAAAGAATACTCAATAATATATTCTGTAATTTCCTCGGCAGTCAAGGTGTTAATTATTTTAATTGTTACTATACTGTTCAAAATTAATACAATACGACTTATTATTTTTTCTGTGATTACATTTAAAAATATCAAAGTAAAATATGTTAAATTTTGGGGTAAATTATTAAAATTGATGTTATCAATTTTTTATTCTTACTTTTTTTTAAGTTGAATATTCGTATTGCACATTATTGCATTAATTTTGAACTACTATATTTTAAAAACGTCCCTTTAAACCCATTAATGTCCTTTACTTTCACAACAATTTTCAAAATTGTTTTCTAAATCAAACTAAGGTGCCGGGATTTTACATGTTGGGGGAGATATTTTACCGAGAGATGCAAAACATTTTTTTTTAAATATTATGTGCATCTAGATAGCGATTTCTATTTCTGGCAATGAGGAGGGGACACACTAAAATATGTCTCCCCAGGACCCCCTTGCAGTCACTAGTTTCCATATTGTAAAAATAATATGTTCATAAAATACCGATTTATTTTTATTTTTTAATGTGGGGCGCTAATTGAGAATAGCCAAGCGCCTAGCTCTCAGGGTCAAATCCGAGAACTGGTAAACGTGTTAATTGAATTTTACATTTATTATACTAAAAAGTAACAGATTGAAAACATGATTCGGTGCTAGGTCCCAAAAACCCAAGCTGTTGGTGGTGTTAAAAAAATTAAAAAGGTTACAAAAAAACTGTGACATTGTGAAATTTTAAAGTGATGATACATAAAAGGAAATATTTTTGATTGTTTAAGAAAAATATCCCCCACCCATACCGCATGAACCAAAAATATTTCCCTTCTTAGTAAATTTTCAAACTTTTTTTTCATTTTCATTATCTGAAGTTTATATTCTTTGGACATCAATGGGTTAAATTAATAAATAACTCGATACACAATCAATACGAACTAGTATATACACACACGACACAAAATGTTTTCAATAAGTTCGTCATATTTCGGTTTTGTATTAATTTATTAAATCGTTATCTCAACATAATAATACAAAATAAACTTGGCACTTTGTGGTCTTAAAAAAATGAAAAGAAAAAAAACTGCGATAGTCTCTTGCGTACATTTTAGGTTCCTCTAATTTTATAAACAAACGGTTCAGTCTGAACTAATTTCATGCGCCAAAGATTCCGTACATCATTCGCTGTAATATTTATATATTTCATTTAATGAATACCATGAAGCATCTTATCACAATTAATTATTTTGCGCTAAACCTTAAAAACTAATGAAAATTTGACTTTGTCGTAATTTTATATTTTTTAGATCAAATACTTTCGTCTTTCGGAAAAAAAGAGAACGCACTTTTTGGGCATCTAAAAAATCCCATCGAAAAAAATAAAAAAAATATATTTTTAGCAAATGAACCGTCAACGAAATTGTACATGCTGAACACATTTTTTAAAATTTTTGTGATACTACTGCCATCTAGGATAACACGACGAACTTATTGAGCACACAGCATATTGCAACAATGATGAATGATTAGTAGCTACTGATATGTTAGTCGAAATATTAAAATAATCAACAAAAATATTAACACTAAAATTATTATTATTAAGGGTAATACAGATGACTATAACAACAAATTATTATTCCCTTGTCTTTGGCTTTCACGGTTAGATCGACTGTCGATTGTTCAGCAATGACGTCATGAATATATCGTCATTAGAATCAGCTAAAAATCAACATTTATTATAAATTATTGTGCTGCAGTTATCAGGGTTTACATTTATTTTTGTTGTTTAGATTTTATGTGTCAATATAATTTCAAATCATTTTCAATTTAACAAAAAAAGGGGCCAGAACCGAATTAGTATTTCGAATGCACTTACCTCTTCTAGCGACAATGGATTCCCTTTCATCTTAGTATCCAGACTATGATACCGGTCTGAAAGAATAAAAAAAAAAACAGGTAGGAAAATATGTTTTTTTTCACAAATAAAAAAATCTTTATTATGTTCAGTTAACATTCTTGGGTTTGTAATAACAGATCGTATATATCTATAGTTGCCTCAGCGAGTTTTAATAGTCTCAAGAGTCGTAATACCATTACGCACGAGAAATATTATTAGTATTTTCTGTACGGACCACTCATAGAATAGCTGCTTTTCACTTCATTTTCAAAATTTTTGACAATTCAGTTTTGAGCAACCTAACTTCTACTAGTAGGTTATAAAAAATGCAGCTGACAGACAGTGATTTATTATGGAATTGGTGCAGCGCGAATATTTGGTTTTAGTTTACGCCACTAGTGCATAATGGGTCACTTATTTAGATGCCTGTACGCATGCCTATAAAACAGCTATTCTATAGGGGGTATTGCAGAAAGGATTATCGATAATAAAGGTATTTGTTATTGTTATTGCCGAAATATTTACCATGTGCTAGATGAAGACGGACCACGGCCATGATGTAACGTTCGGCCGTGACCACTCGCTGTTTGGAAAATCTCAAAACGAGGCATTCGAGTACTTTATTGCTAACGGTTATTCCGGCCGCCCACAATAAGCCGCGCAAACTGTAGCTCGATGTTTTTGAACTACCGTTGCGCTCGAATTTCTGGAATGCCATCTGTTGATAAAATAGAAAGACGTTTAATATTTGGTTATCACATAGATAACATTACAACTTCAACGATCCATCAGACGGGTAACCCAAAATTATTAAATCGGTTATAATTAATCTATTTTCAATATTTTGACATTATTGAAAACAAACTTTTTTGTTCAAAAAGGATAAGGTTTATTGGAATATTACATAAGATTTACAAAATTTCGTAAATAAACAAATTTTCGTGCTGTATCTTGTAAATGAAACTTTAAATGAAAAAATCAATAGTGTCAAAAAATGTATTGTTTAAAATGCTCTTATTTTGGTACTATGTACATTTTTCGTATTTATCATAACAGCCGAAGTAAGTGACAAAAAATGTATTAATGTGCAAACCTATATGGACAGAAAAACTTCAACAGTCCAGCAGGCGGGTAACCCAAAATAATTAAATCGGATAAACTCTTCTATTTGATCATTAGGGAAATCGAATGTCAGAGACTTAAATATGAGACTTTTCCCATCAAAAAGTGATTTTTAAGATTTTTTTAATAGTCGTATGGCAAAGAAAATCGAATATTTTGACTTCGTGATAAATGACCCCGTTTTTCTTATGAGAAGTTAAATGTAGCCTTAGAGTTGATCAACAACTCCGTGAGTTTTGGGGACCTGAGGCACTGCATCTATTTTAGCTATGCCACTATCTATAAGCGTTAAATTAACTAAGTCTGCTAGTATTTGTTTTGTTCCAATAATGTAATCGTTGAAAGGATGTTTGGATGTGGAACAATCAAGAGAAAAAAGGTTTACCGATGTTTCGCTTGTGGCCAAGGTGAAATAAAATATTTCGAAACGTTGGCCACAAGCGAAACATCGATAAAGCATTTTTAGTGTATTTGCCATAAGGCAACATACACTATTGGCGTCGGTCGGATGGCGGGACCTAGGGGTCGGACCAAAATTTCTCGACGTTTCATAACCTCCTAAACACGTTGGCACCATTTTTAAAAATGTTTATATATATATGTATGTATATATATATATATATATATATATATATATATATATATGTGTACGCGCGATAGCGATAACTTTCGAAAGAGTTAATTGATTTCAACGAAATTTGGGCCACGTGTTGAAACCCATCACCGCAAGAAGCCTATTTAAAATGGGCCTAATCGGGCTATTTTAAGGGTAGTTTTTAGGGGTTGAAAACTGTTTTTGGGCCCCAAAATACCGAAAAAATTCTCCGAATCGTTTCAAAATTGAAATTTAACCCTCTGGTAGTGATTAAAAAGTGTCCCCACAATTTTAATAAAATCGGCCCGACAGGACCGGATTTACAAATTTTATGAAAACACTAGTTTGCAGATAGTGACTTATTTATTGAAGGGTGTATTTAATTCGGTGTAGACGTTAGATTGATAATAATATTACAATTAAGAAAAAAATGTTATTTTAGGGGGTGTATTAAGGGGTTAAATTTTTTATTTTGCCCAAAAACAAACTTAATTTCACATAATAAAAGTATAAAACCACACGGCCCTACACAAGCAAATACACTATATTGTCGGCAGGGTTTTGGCACTGCGACCCGGGTTTTTTCTTTTTATTGTTCCTCATCCAAACTTCCTTTCAACGATAAACTAAGTCTACTATACTTAAAACTTCATTTTACTCTCAATGCAAGTCTTTCCGCCTGCTGACTAGCAGTCAAAATCAACGTTAGATTTTGGCTAATAACGTAAATAAAAACACGTTCGGAACCGCAAAAGAAGAGAGAAGAAAATAGTGTTTTGATACAATTGACAACGGTTTAAAGAGAGAAAAAAACATCTAAGACACCCACCCTCCAGAACTGCAAAATGTGCATCAGCACAGGTATGTCGGGAAGACTGATTCTTCCGCTGATATTGTGATCTCTCAGCATAATCAGACTTTTGCACAATTCAAGACTTGGTTTCTCCAGCAAACATGATTTCCAATAAGCGCGCAAGATTTTCTGTAATTGTGCGGCGTCGACCTCGGCAGGATATTTTGTGACTAGCTTTGTTAAAATCGATTTACCATCGGGCTAAAAAAAATGTACAATTAAAAAAAATCTGAAAATATAAGATCAGTATTTAGAAAAGTCTCTCTTACCAAAACCGGTGTTGAATCTTCTAAAAATTCAGCAGAAATGTTGCGAATTACCATATTGTCCTCGTTTACCTCCCTGAAAAAAAATAATTGATACAAAATTCCCTGATCTGTAAAAATGTTGCAGTTTATTGTAGGGTAAAAAAAATGAAAATCCGATTTTTCAATTACCCTACTTTTATTACTAAATAATACAATCAAAATTAAAAAATACTAACCAGATATTACTCTGCTCATCGGTTAGTATCCTGAGTAAGAATTTCCCATCTAGATTTGGGATGTTCGTTTGAGGTACAACAATATAATCTCCAGGAGGTAACGTGAAGAAAGTTACAACCTCTCTTGCCACTGAGTGGTTAGTTACATCGAGAGGTTTCTGTAAATAACATTGACCTGTGTTATTAGTAATAACTATGCGTCTTAAAAAACAGAAATCAGAAATGAAAAAAAAACTTCTAATCTTCAGCTAATTTCGCTTGATTTTTTAACATTATACAATACTTTCAAAATCGACTTCGGGAGAAGATAAGAAAACATTCGAAGTTTGGCATTGGATCCTTCAGTTTAACTATAACAGCAAAAATAACAGACATACCTGTTCAGCAACAAAATGTGATGTGAGTCGTGGCATTGAGTGTGGCACTTCGTATACTGCGAATCCTATGGCAAACAGCGTCTTCTTCTTTTTGGAATCGGCCGGATGCGTTTCGTAATGTTGTGTTACTGATACAACCACGTGGCATTTATTTGTTGTTGAGCGTGGAATTTGAACATGAAATTGTGGATTCATTGCTGTTGTCTCTGTTAAATGAAAAATAATCACAATTACAAATCTTTGAAACTGACGGGGTATTCTTCGAAATCTATTGCATCTAGGCTGCCACCTCTCAGCGTTTGATTCGGAGTTAGTGCTGCCATAAAATTCACTTAAGCACAAAACTGGAACTATTAAAAAAGTGTGCGTGTAATCTTTACGTGCGGTTCAAGTAAAACATGTAAACGATACATACATTGTTAGCACTGATAATTTAGAATTAAATGTATTTTTCAATGCTGAATCATGAAAGAATAAAAACAAATAATTTTGTCCAAAAAATAAAAAAAAATATTTTGGGGTGCACATTTAGGGGTATGAAAAATAGATGTTGGCCGATTCTCAGACCTACCCGATAAGCACACAAAATTTTATCAAAATCGGTTCAGCCGTTTCGGAGGAGTTTGGGAACAAACACCGTGACACGAGAATTTTATATATTAGATATATACTATATATACGTGTGTGTGTGTGTGCGGGCAATAACTTTCGAAGGAGTTAATTGATTTCAACTAAATTTCGCCCACGTATTGAAATCTATGGCCGCAAGAAGCCTATTTAAAATGGGTCCAATCTGGCCATTTTAAGTGTAGTTTTTAGGGGTTGAAAATTATTTTTGGGCCCCAAAATAATGAAAAAATTCTCCGAATCGTTTCAAAATTGAAATTTAACCCTCTGCTAGTAATTAAAAAGTGTTCCCAAAATTTTAATAAAATCGGACCGGATTTACAAATTTTATGAAAACACTAGTTTGCAGATAGTGAATTATTTACTGAAAGGTGTATATAACTTGATATAAAGGTTCGATAGATAATAATATTGCAATTAAGAAAAAAAATATGTTATTTTAAGGGGTGTATTAAGGAGTCAAATTTTTTATTTTGCCCATAAAGCAATTTAAGTTCGCCTAATAAAGCCACAATGCCTGTATTAACAAATACACCATATTATTGTCGGCAGGGTTTTGGCACTGCGGCCCGGTTTTTTTTATATGTAAGTATAGATAAATAGATACAGATAAATAAGCAGGCAAAAATGATGAAAATTTAAAATATGCTTTAGGATTCTTTAAAACTGTACAATTACAGTGTTAATAGAGTAATACGATACTTCGTAAAAAGAGTTTTAAATACAGTAAGCAATCGTTTGATATAAGGAATAAGACACATTCATTGTTGCAACGCTATAATAGAAAAAAATATTTTTATTCCACTGTAACCGTCGGGCCTCAAACCCGAATCTTTCCACTTTCGCGGATGAATGAGTTATCAGTTACTCTACGGTGTACACAATTCAACAGTTAATCTTTCATAATAAAGCAAATTGCAACACTAAATACACATCACGCGAGAGTTAATTTATTAGCTGGGTAACGCTAGACATGAACCTTCACAATAGTGAGAGTTACGAATGTGTCTAAATCCCGACGGTAACAGTGGAATAAAAATAATTTTTTTTAATATAGCGTTGCAGCAATGAATGTGTCTTATCCCTTATAGTAAACGATTGCTTACTGAATGTGCAATTATAGTCTGTGACGATTGTATTTATTTGTATCCTGCGTTACTATTTAAAAATTCAAGCAATCGAAAAACTTAAATTCAGTACGTTGACTGCTTGATTTAAGTGAATAAGTGATATCCCTATTTGTTTCCTAAATAATGGGTTTTCATTTCCGATATGAGTTCAGTATTTGATAACTATGTGAATTTGTTTTCGAATCGAGTTAAACAACGCAGGGGAAACAGTTTAAATAGTGAAATATGTCGAAATATTTGTTGATACGTAAAGTTTTCGACTGAAATTTTCAATTTTTTTAGTTTCTTTTCAATATACGGGATTCTTCTACAAACAATGTCTAAAAAAATTGATATTTGTCTCGGTTTGGGGCGTTTGAGCCCTCAACTTAATTTCATTATTATATCATTTGTAGTTTAGTAGCTAGAGAAAGGATTGTGATAACAATAGGATTTGATATTTTGGGTCCGACACCCTAAAATTTTTAATTGAACCTACATTGACATTTTTTTAGAGAACTTATAGACTACGACGCTTGAAGTTCAGGCTGAACTTAAGGTAACAAATTTGATTTGCACAATTAGGATTTATTTCATTATATTTTTCCAAACAATTTCAAATACAATTTAAAATTAATATACTAAATAAAATATTACTGCAAATAAAACTGACATAACGTGTGATTTTAGTATGGCCTTTCAGCACCCGGTCCAGTCATCTGGATGTAAGGAAGCAATTCATCAATACTCATTTTAATATAATATGGAGTTGATCTGTCATTTTTTAAGAAAATACACAACGCCTTAAAAAAATCGCCTTTGGTCAGAAGGTGTGCCCAATGAAATCCGGTCAATCGTTCTGGAGTTAACTTTGCCATAAATTTAGCTAATCCATTGTAAGCAAGTTTACCTCTCATTGTCAAAGAATCAAAATCTAAAACGTCTCTTAAGATTTTGCCCACATTTAATTCTCTTTTTAGCACAATAGTTTTTTCGATCCAATTAACTGGTCGAGCTCCCAAACCAGTTAATTTTACTTTCGGTAAATAATACCATACGGCATCGAGTGTATCCATATCAAGCCTGTTTGAAAATGCTGCTTTTTCCAAAATGGCTGTCAAAAGTAAACCAAGAGTTTCATGCTCATTTTTATTAATTTTCAATCCAATTAATTTATCTAGATTTGGAGTCGCTATTAATCTTTTTATTAACTCCAAATAAACTCTTTGGTTATAAGTTTTCGCTTTGGGTAATGCCAACGTCAGAAGTGAATAATCTGGTTTAATAGAAGTCGGCGATGGAAGTTGCGGCTGAATGAGTTTCAATAGTTCCAAATATAGTTTTATAACAGCCATATCTTGGGTCGATAAAACTGTAAACGTTTTTGGCGATGCCAATAATCTAGTAAAAATTTCCGTTAACAGTAGACCTTTAGTGGGATAATTTTCAATAGCAATATCGGGAATGTATTCTCGAATATTTCCCAAAATATCACGTATGACTATTTCTGATTTTGAAAATGTGTTGTCGGATGGAAAAACTGGAATCAAATTTTGAAGGTCAAAATTTTCCGATGGTTCATTTAATGTATCACTGTCCGGAAGCAGAAGACTATTTTTAGCTTCGTTCGGATTTTTTTTTGGATCTATTTCCATAAAGAACGGTTTATTGTTTTCGTCAAGCCTTACAAGGTAATATTTTTCGTCTTGATTCATACTTGATTGAGACGTAGTGGTAGCTGGAGTAGTTACATCGGCGGTGGTATTCCAACTATCTTCATCTAGAGTTTGCGCTTGAGTTTTCTTTGTAACTTCGGGAGACCAGGGTATAGTGGTTCCCGTTTCTTTAATTTGTTCAGTTAGCTCTATTGATGAGTATGCGGGAGTCTCTGGGTATTCTGTAAACACTGGAGGATTTTTCCAGTCAATGCCATGATAATATTCATTGGTAAATTTAGAATTTGTAGAGGAAGTTTCATAACTTGTAGTGGAAGGTTCAGGATATGTAGTGGAAGTTTCAGAATTTGTAGTGGAAGTTTCAGAACTTGTAGTGGAAATTTCAGGACTTGTAGTGAAAGTTTCAGGATTTGTAGTGAAATTTTCAGTATTTGTAGTGGAAGTTCCAGGATTTGTAGTGGAAATTTCAGGATATGAGACATTTTCTCGACAATCGTCATTTGTACACTCTAAATATTCGACAATTTTTTCAACAACTATAGCGGCGTTTGGCGATAACATCACTGCCGTTGACTGTTCCATTTTTTGTAGGAATGTCAATACACATTGCTTTGGCTGATAACATTCATTCACATCGATCTCTGCAATGATATCTTGTAGAAGCGTATTTTCTAATGCTAAACGATCAAGCAGTTCAAAGACTAATTTTCGTACAGCTAAAGGAATTGTTGGATTCAAGAAACTGTCAAGTAATATTTCCAAATCGACATTTTCTTCTGAAACTCGCACTGGCAGCGTTCCCATTTCTTTTTTAAATATCATATAAGCCAATACTGATTTAATACTATCTAGAATTTCAGCACTAGGGTTTGGCAAATACAAAACCATTTTTTGTAAAACTGCAATCAACAAATCTATGGGCTCTGTATAATGGTACTTCAACAAACCAAACGGTAAACTGATGTAATGTTCGGTTATATAAGACAAAATACGGTTTTTACTGTCGACGATATCAGCAGGATATATTCCTGGAACGATCGATTTCAACAAAGCATTTAAATTAAAATTTGTATCTGTAATAACAGGCGATATCTCTTTGTAGGAGGGATTTGCATAAGTTGGCGAAATTTTTTTAATGTGATGTATCAAATATCGAACTATAGACCGAAGTTCAGAATTTTCTTGATTAACTGAAAATATCTTTTTCAGAACAGTATGGATCAATGTAAACGGTTCCATAAAATCATCCTCCGTTAATTCTGCAGCAATAGTACCGAAACCTTGTACTTCGCCTCTATTTAACATATGGGCAAACTTTATCAAAATTTCTTCTGTAACTGGATTGATATGATCTAATGGAAGATTAATTAAAATTGCACCAAAATATTTTTCAGTTAAAATCTTGTATCCAGATAAGAAATCACGGAATAGTTGAGGAAATGGTCCTCCCATTATACGAATAACATAATTAATATCGTCATTAGGAATATCGTGGATTTGAATTTTTTTCAGCAATCCTATTGCCGATGGGGAAATTCCTTCGAAAAGATTTACTAGAGCACTAGGAGCACTAGGACCACCGATTTCTGGTAACAATATTTCATCTAGTTTTACCTAAAAAAAATATTTTCTTATTTAAAATATGCAACTAATGAACGGAAGAAAGAATAAGTGATATATTTAGTTCTGGCACTGTATTAGTCAAGTTATTTTCTTGACGGCAGACGATGCAGATAATGGCTTTTGATAAAATAGCTGTTGAGTACATCACTCTATCTCTTTACTAAATTTCAACTTCACGATCAATCGTTTATTGGCCCGTGACAAACTGGACAGACAGATAGACGGAGTCTAAAGGTTCACACCCACTGACTCGGATCGGATGGATTCGGTACGGCAGTGTATATGTACACTGGATGTTGTCGTGTCGATCCGAACCGACTAATGCGCGGGAACGCATTTAACTTCATATATCTCAAAACTGCCGATCGTGCCGAATCGATTTGATCCGATTCAGTTGTGTGGATATTTAGAATTCTATTTACTTTTTATGAGGAATCCTAAAAAATTGTTGAACAGATACCAACCTCATTTTCACTTAACGCTGTTATCCAGAATGACGCAGCGCACTTGAGATATGGTGGCAGTTTTTGTTTCAGTTTCTCAAAAATCACGCTAAATTGATTTTCAGGCGACTCAAATGAAATATTGTGCAAGTACGGCAATATGTTTTCTACATTTACTCTGCGCATGCGTAAAGCGTCATAAATATAATAAAGCGACGTGTACAAATCATCAGTAAAATCTATTATCGGTCTGTTAAGCAGATAACCAAATATTTCAACAATATTAATTCTTAATTGGTAGGCTGCTGATATTGGAAAAAGGAAGTGCTCATTATCGTCCAGTAAATCCCCACTCCAAACGAAACTACGACGACCCCATATCTCAGTTTCTTGTGACAGTTCTGTATTGTTTAAAGAAACACGTGTTTCTGGAATTGATTCGTGATCTTCTGGAATGTTATTGGAGTGTTCTAAAACATCCATTATTTCCTTATTTTTAAATGACGCATTTTCAGCTTGATCGAATTTAACATCGGATGATGAGTTTTCCGAAATCTGAATCAAAATTATTTTTAATTAATACACATACAGTGTGTTTACAGCAGAGGCCCCCAACCTTTTCTGAACTACTGTCTCCTTTAGAAAAAAAAATTCACCACACCGTAGTCCAAATAGTTAATTTTATATGAAATATTTTTCAAAAACTAACTTTGTCCAGATATTTAAAAAATTAAATTTAACAAATTTTGAGAAAATTGATAAAGTCGCTTCATTGTTTTGGATTGTCAAAAATTTGGATGATCACTTATTTATAAAAACAGAAGTTTTATAAGAGAAGAGAAAAATGTATTTATACAATTTTAAAATCTCACAAAAATACAAAGAAATCAATTTAAATCAAATAAAAAAAAACACATTTAATCGCTGAACAATATCTAAGCATTCAGGTGAAATAGGTGAACTGCACCTTCAACTTATTCTTAGAGCGTTTCTCATAAAAAATAATTTTGAAGTAAAATTTCTTTTAGCACGGAAAAGTGAACTTGATTCTTGAGATTGAGAATGTTACGGAAGTCATCGCAATGTACATATAACATATACATATTAATGTTGACAATTATCATTGTTTTTATACAAGTTTTAAGTCCAAAAATACGTTTTTGAAATTATTAAGCAACAAGTCAAATTGTGTGAGGCGTAATTCTTAATCATAATTCACAGTTAATAAACATAGCAGTAAAATGTCTCTTGCGATCACATTTTGAAATTCGCCAAGAGAAATTTTTACGATCTAACCCAGTGAACACTCGCCTTAATAAAGGTGATTGCAAAACTACGAGCAATGTTATTTTGTTTTATTAGCAATATTTATTTAGCACTTTTTTGAAGTCGATATCTTTTTTTATTAAATTTAAATGATTAGAATATTTAATTAAAAATAAAATATGTAGTACACTTACTAGAATGAACAAGCAGACCAACGTAATGCAATCATATAACGCCATAATTTTTCGTTTTTAAATAATGACACGCATTCCTTGATACAAATAAGTTAAATGAGCAAATTACAATTCAAATCGGTTTTTATATTCTTGTAAAGTAATCAATCGGTTACAGAATTTAAATATAGTTTAATGACTACTTAAAAATTGCAATTAAAACTCAGTATCTAATTAAAAAATATTTTTTATGATATGCGCGTGAGCAGATCAAATACGTTTTCTTTTTTAATTTACGTACTTGATCCTCTTTGCAAACAAAACCAGATGAAACTCCCACGTAAATTCTTGGTTTTTTATCAGATCATGTGTAAATAAGTTCAAGTTAATTTTATTATCAAATTAGTTCTACACTATAAAAACCAATCCAATTTAGTACAATTACGACCATTGTATGGAATACAATAGTCGTAACTATACTGGTAATGTTTCTAATTAATGGAGAGCTATTAAATTAATTTACTTTCAAATGATCCGGCAGAAAATGCTAAAGTTATGTCCACCTTTTTTGAATCATTGTATATAGATACATTTCTTTTTTCGTATGAGGTATAAATAACTTAAGTCGAAAAACGTAGAATTTTGGCCCCTAACCCGGCGTGAATGAACCAGAGTTTTTAGCACCAACTAGTGTATAAAAACGCACGCATTTGTCACAATTAACGGTATCCTACCTCCTGCGCCTCGGTAGCTGCCATCTTGGAAATAATGCGCCAATTGTTCAATGCGAATCAGTGTTGGGCGTGACGTCGCTGGTGATAGGAGAGTTTAAAGTGCACTTGGGCATATTTTATCCGGGTTCATAGTTCGCGTGATAAACATTTTTAACGGCATTTTTATATATTCTCAGATTTTTTTGGATTGTACGTAATAAACAACACTTGATTATTAGTGTATTTGCCATATGGCAACATACACTATTGGCGTTGGTCGTATGGCGGGACCTAGGGAGATATATATATATATATATATTTATATGTGCGGGCAATAACTTTCGAAGGAGCTAATTTATTTTAACGAAATTTGGCATACATGTTGAGTCCATCACCGCACGAAGCCTATTTAAAATGGGCCCAATCGGGTCAAATTAAGGGTAGTTTTTAGGGGTTGAAAAAAGTTTTTGGGCCCAAAAATACCGAAAAAATTCTCAGAATCGTTTCAAAATTGAAATTTAACACTTTAGTAGCAATTAAAAAGTGCTCCTAAAATTATAATCAAATCAGCCCGACAGGACCGCACTTACAAATTTTATGAAAACACTAGTTTGCGTATACGAATTTAATTACTGAAGGTCGTATTTAATTTGGTGCAGATGTTGGATTGATAACAATATTTCAACTAATAAAATTATTATTGTAAGGGGTGTATTAAGGGGTTCAATTTTTTTTTTGTTTTGTCCAAAAACAAATTTAATTTCATTTAATAAAGCCAGAATACCTGTATTAGCAAATACACTATATTGTCGGCAGGGTTTTGGCACTGCGACCCGGCTTTTTCTTATTTTGTTCGTGATGGAAGACGAAATGATAATACGCCATTCGAAAGAATTCTTTGTTACACGATTAATATATATATATATATATATATATATATATATATATATATATATATAATATATATATATATTGTACCTGTATATTGCGGTCCTCCTCCAGCATTATATCCACCACGCCATCTTCTTCGGGCCAAAACGGCCCGCCAAGGTTGTTTGGAATGCAGGGCGGGCTCCGACATCCAATCATCGGGTCCAACGTGAACTAAATCTAGTTGCGTAAAATGACGAGCGAAATCTTCGAATGACATCCTAAGAACATCAATTATTGTTTAGAAAATATATTTATTTCCAATAATATTATAGAAAAGTAACGGAACACAAGCTAAAGGAAGAATTTTTCAGGAAATATATGTATATTCTTGTTGGATATTTTTTGAAAATTCTCAAAATTCGACAAAAAATATCGAAAAACATGACATGCAAAATGTTCTACAAGGCACATGAATTACTAGACCGTATATCTAGAGCGTAATGAGGTATATTACTGACGAGTAGTGACATTACGTTAAAATGAGATATATTATAGGAAACAATACAAAATAATAGTCTATGTATCTAGAATATAATGACGTATATTATAATAATATATGAGCCGTGACAGTATGTAAAAATGAGATCAGCGAGTTTTAACAGTCACACGTGACATAAAAGTTTAAGGTCGAGATACATATTATATTTACATCCCTTTATCGATGGAAGGAAAAAATCTGATAATTGTGTAGTCACATTTCCAGGTATGTTTCTTTCCAGATCTACTCCACTTTGTACAAAGATAAAATTAAATATAACTTATGTTCTAGATATCATTCTCGCCATGGTTCTAAAAAGTTCTGAAGTTAGTCACAAACAGCGTCGAAAATGCATATCTTAGAGCCGTCCTGGTTATTTTGTGAAAAAGGACGACTCCACCACCTCCCAGTTACCGGCACAGAACGTGAGCTCGTCGCTGATTGGTTATCGCTGGTTGTCGTGTCACTTGTCGCTATTGTTAAGTTGTTTCTTTGATTGTTAATTGATCAAGATGCCTAATACAAGCATGAAAAATAATTTTTTGGATGACTTTATGCAAGGAATTAGACCTTCAGATTAAAGAAAAATTAAAAATAATAATATAGCGCGAGTTTGTAGTTTTTCAACCAACTGTACCTGCGCAAGCCTCCATTTGCATCGAACTTCAGAACCTTTTAAAACCGTGGTGCATATTATACATAAGTTACTATTTGCCGGTGACATGGGAATGCCACCGCGGCGCTGTATTAGTTTGTCGGTTTATCGGCCGGTAGTCAAGATATTTAAACGTTCTTGAGAAAGTCAGCAGAAATTCTAATAACTTACCAGAATTCTCCGTCATTGGTAACTCTAACACTAAGCAATTCCTTGTCTCTAGTCGATAATCCATCCCATTCCCAGCTTCGTTCGCTCCAGGCGCCAGTCCATTCGCCGCGACCCCATGGGTTTCGTAGTCTCACGAGTGGCGTTTCCCCAAGTGGTCCGCGAACACGCGCCAAACCAGTCACGCTGTACGCGTGTTGAGTCAATAAACCGTTGCGTAATCGAAGCTGTCGTTTATTATCCTTTTCCTGCAAATCATAATAAAACAACTGCATAAAAAACTGTAAAGATCGCCGAGCTGTATGATCGAAATGTGATTTCAAAAGATTCCTTATACGATTTCATAGTAGTTTCATGAATCTTTTGAAGCCACAATCTATGCGCGTTGCCGTAGCTAGAGTTGAATTTAAGGTAGGGCAGTGGTGGTAACAGATAGAGCGGAAGTAATTTTACTTGATCTGATCTGATCTAGTCAATCGATTTTAATCGTACTTGACTTGTGAGTGAGTGAGGTAGTACTTAATTTATTAAAAATTCGAAGTACTTCATTCACATAAACTGACATCTATGGAATTTAAGGTAGGTCATTGCCTCATAATACCCCCCCCCCCAGCTACGGTCGTGTATATATGTCATGGATTAATGCAATTTTACAAACAAACATTCGTTTTTATATATAAGGATTAATAATGGAGTTGGCCTATATTTTATCTCCTGGATTCTACATCACAAATAGATCATTATGCTACATTTTTTTGAGATTTCTTTAAAAAGTATTAAAAAAATTACCAACAGTAAGTAGGTATGTATTTTTGAATGAAACCTTAAAAATAGAATGCTGTCGCCATCGAAATTACGTAGATAATATTCTGTCTGTGATTGGTTGACTAGATCTACTGTGTCTCGTTCACTGATCTATGAAACTGATAGTGAACCACGATGAAGATTATTTATAAATATGTCGCATGGAAATGACGAAAACAGAGATTTGATCAAAACCCTAAGGTATGTAGATGATCAATTTGCGGAAGATTATCTTCCGTTAATTGACCATTTATCTTAGAGATTTGATTAAATCTCCGTTTTTATCATCTCTCTGCGACATATACATGGCACATCGCATTCAATAGGAAAAGAAGTGTGACATGTCTTCTACGTCACCATAGAATGGCGGCTGATTCGCAACGTTTCATTAATTCTTGTATGCGAACGAAAAATTGGTTTACAGTATTTGTTTATGTCCGAGGAATAAAATGAACAGTTCATAATTATCTAATTTTAAAACGTGGGACGACCTTTTAGGTTTTTTATTCTAATACTTACTGGTGTAATGGTGGCTATTAATAAGCTGGATCTTGGTACTGCACTATTTAAAACTTGAAACGTGAGGTACCTTTCCTGATGACTGAGACCAAAACTCTGTACTATTCCACCAGTGAGATCCTGTAACGCCCGCGTTGTGGAACCACTGGATAAGCTTTCGTAGCTGCCATATAGCCTGCACAAAGTAGGTATATTTTTTAATTGCAATGTTTAAATTGATTAATTATGTAATGTCATTACAAATTACCTAATTGTATAAAAATTATAAATTATTGGTTTTATTTAAAGCTGTATAGTTTTGTAAAGCGAACATTCGTCAGAAAAAAATATAGACGGTTTTTATTAAAGTACTAAACTTACTTGGCATAAGCTTTTTCAAGGAGTGCTGCCCAGAATTCCGTGGAACTCGTACAATGTAAATGAACTAAGCGACCTCTAAACGTTGGTAATCGATCATCCACCAGAACTTCACGCCATTCACCGAAGTGCCAAAAACGAAATCTGCAATTTAATAAAGAACATGAAAAAATGGACTGAAACGACCCTAAAGTCTCAAAACGTGAATATCTATCAAAATTTTGAAAAAAATCAGGACGGGGAAGTAAAAAAATTATAGTTTCACAAAAATCTAGAAAACACGCTTATATTAACGTACCAAAATGTAAAGATTACACTTTTTTCTCTCTTATAATGTTTGGGAGCATGAGGCACTCACTTAACCCATATTTCATTTAATTTATCGCGTGCCCCACGCTTCTCAACGTTACAAAAAAGAAATTAACATATTTTCTACATTTTAATGAGTTAATATACACGCGTTTCTTAATTTTTTGACATTACAAATTTTATTATATTATTTAAAATTTTAAACAGCTGGAGAAACGGTTTCCCACCATCAATATCGTCACTCCCACCACCTATCATATTTTTTGTTACAATAGTAGATGAGTAGGTGAGAGAATGATGACATATAGAAGGCGAATATGACATTATGTTAAAACGTGCTCCAGCGAGTTTTAACAGTTGCATGAGTCATAATATCATCATACAAGAGATACATATAGTATTGGTAGCACGTATCCCCTATAAAATAGCTGTTTTTCACACAATTCAAAAAAAAATTGACAGCTCAATTTTGTGCAAATTCACTAATAATTTGTAGATTTTCATACTTTTACTTAAAAAATGCTAGTAGAACGTTTATTTTATTTTAGACACTAGTGCGGCATGGGCGATTTTACTATCGCTATAAAAAGCAGCTGTTATACATCAATTGGATATTTGGAAGAGGGTGAAGTTTTTTTACGTACAGGTTGAGCTAAATGAAATTAAAAAGATAAATTGGCGTCCAAAACATTATAAGGTTTGCCATGCCTATAGCCATGTCTACACTCTGCACTCTACATCTCAGTTGTACGCAGTAAACATAATCATGTGAAACAGTTAATTATTATATAAAGACAGGGCGCAGTGTGCGGCGCAGTGCAATGCAATGTTGCAGATGATGATTGTTATCTTCAGTGTTGTGCTGCTGCTGCTTTGTATATGAAGAAGAGATAACGAGTCTGAATTGTATAGTTATATATGAAGGCCGCTCATTGATAATTATACACACACGCATATAATATATTAAGTGTTCTGCAAAACGTGAGGCTTATTTTTATTTTCAATGTAAAAATTAGCAAAGTTCAAGAATTTTAACTCCATTTCGTAGATCTACTCAAAAACACGTAACATAAAACTACATCACTTTTTTGAAGTTTAACTTCTTTAGCGACGTATCTGTTTTAAAAAGAATCACTAAAAAGATGAAAATAATGAAAATTTGAGGTCGGAGCTAATTTCATTACAAAAACTCTTAATTACATATCTACTTTTCCTAAATAGGCGCCGACCTCAAAATTTCATTATTTTCATCTTTTTAGTGATTTTTTTGAAGGAGATTATTATTTTTTTTTTAAGTTTTTTTATTTTTTACTTTTTAGAGGTGGATTTGATTTCGTACATTTTTGAAGATTTCCCTCCATTTCTCCAGGGTTCCATCATCAGATCCTGAGCTGATGACCATGGGACCACCTGGGATGTATACCCTTTCAAACAAGAAAAGAATTTTTCAAATCGGTTCAGGCGTCTTCGAGTAATCGGGGAACATACATAAAAAATAAAAAAAAATGAATCCGACGAATTGAGAACCTCCTCCTTTTTTGAAATCGGTTAAAAAGAAAAAATCGAGGGGAAGTAGAATTGCTTCCGAAAGGGGAAGTTAGGTTGTCTCCTAAATTATATGAAACTGACAAAGACAGAAGATTATACCTTGTTGCGAACTACATGTGTATAAATATTATTAATTAGTTTGACATAACAAAAAATTAAACTTAGGAATAATATTCAAAACTAAAGAAGTTAAACTTCTTATGTGAGCTTATGATGGTGAGGCTCATTATATTTTTTTTTTTACCATTCCAACTCCACAATTTGGGAATGTTCCTAATTTAGGTCAAAATTCACTTTTCAAAATTTTACAATATTTTTTTCCTTTTGAAATCCCCTGAATACGTGATAATTTTATGACTTATGTAACGGTTAAAATTTGCTGACGCTCGGCTTACCTTAATGCCAAACTGCGACATAAAGTAATAATTCACGCGCTAAATACATAACCTATTTTTTTTTTTTTATTATTTGAGTAAACTTTTGTAAATTATGCTTGAATGAAATATTTATATGAACAGTCTGTAAAATTAAGTCGAACACATTTCACAGTCTAAACTAAAGTTTAAATGCATTCATGACAATAATTATCTATAAGATTGTGATATTATACATCTTCATACTTCAGTAAATTATGTGAAATACATAAAAATACGAATTCCGTTTTATAAAAAGCAATAATTGTTATCTCACAAAAAGTACCTACATGTGCGATTTCTTGACTCGCTGTTGGTTTTAATGGTTTGAAATGAATCTGAAAATATTTTCATTCGTAGGCAGTGCCGGGATTTAGATTTTGTGAGGCCCTAAGCTATAAAATCTTCGGAGACACTGTGTAAAAAAAATTCACCAAAAGGTCTCAAAAATTCTAAACACAATATTAACAATTTTTATAGACCGATGGTGTATTCCCGGAGGGCCGCTCATCAATTTCTTTTTAGAGTCGCCAAATATCGGAAGTTTTTCGTGAACCGCCGAGCTAATTTTAATTTTTTAGAAATACCTAATTGATATTTAGAAAAAAAATGATGCGGCTGTTTGATATTTTTTTACATAATTTATGTAGAATTTTCTTTATGTTTCTTAGAACGTGTTTATTTGTATACGTTCCTGTTTAAAATCAAATCAGAAATGGATCTTCTAGACGTCGATCTACTATAAATTATAGTTATATAGCATTAAATCATTTCAGTTTAAAGTAGTGCCACAGAGTAGATACTTAGACTTCTTTCAAATCAATTCAAAATTCAGATTAACACTGAATAACCAATAAGCTTTAAGACTGCTCTGATTATATATTTAATATGTTATTGTCAATAAAGTAGACAATGTCAAGAACAAGTTTATTGGTTATGTTGGAATAATTTAAAAGATGCATAGATACCTATATTCTATGGTAACCTCCAAACCAGAATGATTTAATACTCTACACAATTTCACGATAGACTAATAAAAAAAAATCCCGGGAAAAAATTCCGACTGACCCCAATACCTCCCTTCCATAGTACAGGTGGAAAGTAAAAACATAACCAAGTTGTGAAATTTCAAGCTTGTAAACATAAATTTAACGAGCAATTAAAATTTTTCCAAGAAAAGTTTTTATCATAAGAGAAGTAAACAAAGTTTTTCATAAAATGATAAATCTGCTCTCTGATGATGAAATAAAACATTATTCTTGTCTTGGCTGTATTATTATTATTATTACCATATCTGTGATGAACCCTTATTATTTTAGTGTAAGAAGTATCGCAAAAACGTCTAGCATTTCCACAGTATGTCTATAAATCTTATCAATTATATTCTCCAGTTGTTATAGAGCCGCTCACTAAAGATGATAATCTGATGTATAAGCACACCTTCAGTATTGTGAATAATTATTATGTATAAGTATTAAGGCTGTATACACGTGCTTACGCAGAATATCCAGGAGGGGGGGTAAGAGTTATAGATATCCAGTTATCATACTGCAATTAAGTAATAATTTATAGATTAAACGTTCTAAGTGGAATTACAGACATTTTGAGACGCCAAAGTTTAATAACGGGAAATATTCTCGTTATTCCAGATCCTAGGGGAGCAGATTTACATAAATGGAGCCCCCCATTTTTTTTTCGAATTCGGATTCTCCAAAAAAAAATAATCAACTTTTGTCCGAAAAAAATTTTTTAAACCTCAATTTTTAACAGTTCTGACGTTTTACTTTTCTTGACATTTTTGAGAAAGAGATATCTCCTTAACAATTCTTGACTACTTTTAGCATTCCCCAGGAACGGTGAGAGGCGAGGGGACTCACCCAAATCCAGCACCCCGACGGTGAGAGGCGAGGGGACTCACCTAAATCCAGCACCCTGATGGGAAAAAAAACTACTACGTCCTCGTCGTTATTTCTGGGTAATGCTAAAAGTAGTCAAGAATTATTAAGGAGGTAACTCTTTCTCAAAAATGTCAAGAAAAGTAAAACGTCAGAACTGTTAAAAATTGAGGTTTAAAAAAACTTTTTCGGACAAAAGTTGATTTTTTTTTGGAGAATCCGAATTCGGAAAAAAATGGGGGATTCCATTTACATTTCTGAAGTTGCCCCCGCCCCCCGCGGGGGGAGTGGGGGGCAAGGTCAATTTTATCACCATCCTCTGTCCCCTTATAAACCTTACAACTTTTGTCAGAACAATTTTCCAAAAACACCTTCTCCAGCTCAGATATTGCTTTGTCTCAAGATAAATGCCCCACCCTGTATTGACAAAAACAAAGAGACCGTGTATTTTACACTACACAGTACAGAAGTAAAAATGGCATACGTATTGTAAAATAAAATCAAAAAATGTAATAATGGCACCGACCGCCGAGATCGAACCTGCGAACTTTAGGTTACGAGAGAAGTCTTCTACTTCGCGGTCACCTTGGCTTAATGTTCTACAGCCAGTTTTTATAGTATACTGCATACATACATTGAAAATTCAATTGACACGTTTACAAACTTTCGGGCTAGAACTCGGAAGCTGGGCGTTTCTATTAAAGGAGCTGTAGCTATACCATCGGTTATTCTCGAGTCCTTCTAATTATTGTACTGTATTATCTTTGCCAATACTATATACTTTTTATAAGCACAGTTTTACATACATAAAAATACTTGCTATTGTTGATACAGACATAATAATTTTTACGAAAAATTTTCATATGTCGCCATAAGGTTCATGATGAATTTGATAACAGAAGGCGTTGACATTTTAAAATATTCTATATCCTTGCCTGTTTGTTCTTAAAATATAAAACTTTTCACTGACCCTATAACTAATTATTGAAGGTTGTTAATCGTTGTTCTAAATCAGGAAAAAGGACGATTTTGTGTTTATGTTAACTATTTATTTTATTAAAATTATTACGACCTAAAAACTTACATTAGCAAATATGAATATGAATTTAAAACACTTTTTTACTTCGGAATTTCGAAGACCAAAATTATGACTGACAATCCCAACCACACAGAGTATTTTCGTAAAACTTACACTTTCTGATCACCTCCTTTAAGGGTTTCACAAATTTCCAGTAAACGTACAGCAACTCGACTTCATTTACTTGTATTTTAGTGCCTATTATCAAATACTATAGACATAGAATTTTAAATACATAGGTACGTGCAACTCTGGTAAAAAATTGATAATAAGTAACACTAGCATCGCGCGCGGTTTGTGTCGCTAAAAAGTTTTTACATTAAAACAGTAAAACTCATGTATTTTCAACCTGTTGAGATTAATCAACTCATGTACTTTCAACTATACTCCTCCATCCTCACTTCGTAGCGGACACAGTCCAATCAGAAAAAGATCTTTATTAATTTGAGGTTAAATGTTGTCAAACGTATTTTGCTATGGGCTGAACAGCGTAGGAGGAAACATTTTGCGTGAGAAGTAGGGATTAAAAACTTGAAAATACGTGAGTAAAATCAGTTGAAAATAGATCGCGTTGGAGATCAACTGTATATTATCAAATATTATTTACAGAAACGATATTATACAATGTAATCGGCGAACTGATTTTTTCAATTTTTTTGTTTTTCTCACGTAGCTAAAGAAAAGAATTCAGACAATATTACATTAGAGAAAGAAAGAAATAATGTTGCCAATTGTTGCTACACAGTTTTTTTGGTTGTCAAAATTTGCTCGTATTTACCAATACTTTTAATATATGAATATGAACGCCATTTTATATAAATTTCATATTATGTTTGGTACTGCCTATAAGAATTCCTAACAACAATCACGAGACATATTATTAGCATATTATTCGCGATTCTCGGAATGTAGAAGGGCGCTGGTTTCATGTAAAACGCGTACGGCAATCTTAATTAGCGTATATTACTTAAATCATGGCGTTCTAGATAGATTAACGTTATTTACATATCAGTAATATTATTCAGCATGAAATTACAGTACCAAAAAGGTAGGTACTTTGAAAATTTGCATAATTTTGACTAAAAAGAAGTGTTGTTAATTTAATGCTCATATTTTTGCATCCAATATGTGAAAAGAAAACACTATAAAAATAAGATTAAAAATTATCAGGAAATTGGACAAAATAAAAAATATGCAATCAATTCTGCGACGTTTCGGTTTTTTAATTAAACCTTCATCAGGCTTCTGAAATATACATAGTAAGAAATAAAAATAATACAATTAATTAATAAAATAAAAAACAATATAAATATACCTTGATTAAAATAGTTAAATAACAATAACTTATTATACATTACTAATACTCATAAACTTTTACAAAATTCTTTAATTTTTTATTTATTTTTATTAAAATATATTAAAAATCAATTGACAGAAAAAATGTTTTTGAAATTATTAAAATAGAAAAAATGAACGAATAAATACATAAACAAATTGACGAGCAACGTAAACTGGATTACAACAATAGTATCACGGAATTTTAAAAAACCAAAACATACACGATATCAGCCAAAATATCAAATAATATTTTAAAAATTATTTTAATGTTTAAAATTAAAATTTTTATATTTTAATAAGATATTATTGTACATTGCACTAAGATTTTGGGTATCAGTACGTTTATTTACAGTGTCATGTAATTTAATCCAAACCATTTCACTCATATTTCGTGAAACAAAGATTTTAGATTTGGAAAATAATTGGCTGAAACGAAATATGAGTGAAATGGTTTGGATTAAATTACATGACACTGTAAATAAACGTACTGATACCCAAAATCTTAGTGCAATGTACAATAATATCTTATTAAAATATAAAAATTTTAATTTTAAACATTAAAATAATTTTTAAAATATTATTTGATATTTTGGCTGATATCGTGTATGTTTTGGTTTTTTAAAATTCCGTGATACTATTGTTGTAATCCAGTTTACGTTGCTCGTCAATTTGTTTATGTATTTATTCGTTCATTTTTTCTATTTTAATAATTTCAAAAAAATTTTTTCTGTCAATTGATTTTTAATATATTTTAATAAAAATAAATAAAAAATTAAAGAATTAGTATTAGTAATGTATAATAAGTTATTGTTATTTAACTATTTTAATCAAGGTATATTTATATTGTTTTTTATTTTATTAATTAATTGTATTATTTTTATTTCTTACTATGTATATTTCAGAAGCCTGATGAAGGTTTAATTAAAAAACCGAAACGTCGCAGAATTGATTGCATATTTTTTATTTTGTCCAATTTCCTGATAATTTTTAATCTTATAAAAAATTATGGATGATAATATTAATATTGACTATAAAAATAGTCGTGTTAAAACCATAATATAATTATATAATAATATTGCTAATTGTTTTTTTTCCCAAAGCTTGTACTTAATATATCATCTAATTTGTAGGGTTAAAATTCGATTTTTGAAGACTGGTTTTTCAATCCTTAAAACATTGCAATTCTGACACCATTAACATTTTACGTCTATTCCTTTCAAATGACACATCTGTCGTCGAAATCGGTCTAGTAGTAATACCGAAAAAAAGCTACCACAATATTCGATGTTTTCGTATTAATATATAATAGATGAACACGATCGGGAGCTTTAATGCGTCTTCAAGATACTTAAGTAGTATTCATGTTCATCTTGTCACCGTAGAATCTTTCCACATGAGTAACTTCATTGCCGCTTGAAATGATTGCAGTAATCTTAAATCATAACCCGAGAAACACAGTATTTTTTCCATAATATAATTATAAGGAATATGCTATATTATTTTATCTATATTATTACCAATATAAAAATAGCTACTGAACGGCAGATGTAGCATAAGGGAAACTTGGGTAATTCGGTTAAGCTTAGGTTTCCTAAAATAGCAGTAACGTAGTATAGCTGCCGTAATATTACTTTATAACAAACGTATACCGCCGCTACCGAGAAAACCACATCCATTTATTTCTAGGCAAACGTTTTTTGTTACGTAAATCACCATCATATTATGGTCGCCTATTACGGCATCGCTATCTTAAGAAACCTAGGCTTTAGGGAATAAAATGTAGCGTCGACTTATTCACAAAGCACAATGTTAATGATTTCTTTAAAGCCATAAAATTAACACAAGGCGACATAGAACCTATTTTGGCATTCATTTTTAAAATATTCTATTTTTTAGAGACCTCGAATTTTAGTACAATACTAATCTGAAAAGTGACATAAAAGCTCTCTGATGATGTTGATATAATATACTTAGGGTAACGTATTCTGTTTGTGTTTTCAGTAGAGAGCAGTAGTGCCTCCAAACAAGTACGGTTTTGTAATTTAACTTTGACAAACACAATCGTATTATATCGCGAAATATGTTGAGTTTACTCTACACACGAGGTGATCCGCCCTCATCAAGGTCGTTTCAGCCCCTCACATTATTTAATAATTGCACCTTACAAATGCAACAGTTGCATTACTGCGGCATCGCACCTGTGTTGACGGCTCAAATAGGCAATGGCCATTGTGCAATCAGGCATTTCAAATCATTAGATTTTAATTGCAACTTTTAAACAAGTTCCCCAGGTTGCTTCTCGGCAATAAGAAATTTTTTTTTCAATTACTTCATTAATTACATGCTATAAAATTATGGTGATAGGGTTGAAATCCGTGTCAGAGATAAGGTCAAATTCTGATTTTACAATCCTCAAAACGCAATATAAGGGGAGCTAGTAATGGATGTATGAATGAATGATGCTTTGTTGCCATATTGCTTCCTTATTCCGTGATGGGGTCGAAAAATTGTATTCAAGATAAAGTTAAATTTAGATTGCACTACCCTGAAAACATAAATAAACATGGTTTTCCAGATAAATTTTCTTTGCAAAAAATCACTGATTTGACTGTTTTAAATGTTTGTATCAATGCATTTTTGTGGCAGTATAATTTCTTTTTAAATTGTTCCTCAGCCAAACGTTCCCTCAACTTTTAGTATATATTTGAACAAAACTAATTACGGACAACAATTTAACATACAAAACTATCTACAAATTCAGCTTGAGAACGCACATCGTGTGAAGCCAACACGCATACAAACCATCACAACATCCAGCGCCACATCTAGCAGCGAAAACAAGCAGCCAATCGAACGACAAAACCAGCTTCGTGTGTAGTGGACTTCAGCTAATAATAGGTTAAGCGACACCTCGGAGCAGCGGCTTCGGCTGGCTGGATTGGTTATCCCAGTGCATGTTTTCCATCTGGCCGCTGTGTAACTAAGTTACACCCGTCGCCAGCGGCCCGCGCTGATAGCTTTATCTTTTAATTCACAACACTGTTTATACGCGCTTACAGAGTCTAATTAAATGTTAAATATTGTATCGTCTGTGCACAACTGCAGTAGCGTGCGGAACATATTATTTTTAAAGTCATATCAATTATTTGGTAAATCATGTTTTTTAAATGAATGGTTACGTGGTCATTTTAAATATTTGTAAAAAAAACAAAATAGATATAGATTTTAAAAATGTTTCAATGTAAAATTCCGTAGCCAACTCATTATATATTTCTTCTGAGAGCTGTGAAGATACTAACTGCCCAGCTCGCCTACTGCGCTGACTATCATAAATCGCTATAACCTTGATTATAACCTTGATAGCGGTGCCGTAATTTAGCGACCGTAATAAGATACGTGTGTATATAAGTAAGTGGATTTGGTGTTCTGGGTAAGGGCAGCACCCCCGCAAAGTAAAAAAAACAGCATCTATTTATTTCTATGCACATATTTTTTGTTACGTCATGCACTATCATACTATGGTGGTTATATAAGGGTACTGCTATCTCAGGAAACCAAGGCTTAAGAGAACGAAGTAGCGAGCCGAACATACTTAGTCTCATTCATCCAGGGGCTTACCGTTGGAGTTTTTTGTGTGATGGACAAATAACAGTATTTTTCTGTTTGTATAGTATACTAGAGACCAGGTCCGACTTCTAATTATCTATAGCCATAAAAGATAAGAATCATTATCATAAAATTCTTAACGTATATTGAATTTGCGAGAATGTGAATGTCTAAAAATCGAATAAAAATCAAAATTACTAAAAAATAAAAAAAAATGCTGTTGATTCGATCGCTACTAAATTTCACAGGATCACCCGCCGGGTTAATCTGAAGATTGCCTGAAATTTTCATCAAAATCGGCCTAGTCGATTTGAAGCTCATAGGAACTATGCATACATACATCGATTTTTTTAAACTGAAAACCCAACTGACAAAAAAAATAAAAATATAAATAATTAACGTGTGTTATAGGTATATATGTATTGACAAATTTCATATTATAAATTCATTTTAAATTAGGAAATACATTTTTTACATCCCAACGCTAACAAAAATATCCAGTGGCAAAACATTGCATTTATTCATTAACGACACCTGCAGTTTCCCAGCCAATAGGAAGCTGTATTTATGCCTTGAGCAAATGTACATTAAAGTGGTCTATATGGTGAATGTCTAATATCTGAAAATGCATTGGTGATGTTATTATATAGTGGAGAGCCAGCAACGTTTTCAGTTACGAATTTCCATCAAGCGAATAATTTCGTAGGGAAACTCTTCAGAACTTCAATACGTTTTGTAAACCATGCGGGTGAAAAAGGTGAAATATTGAACAGCTGGTTAACAGTCACTTTAAATTTAGCTAAATATTTTCTCAAATAACGTTTTTTGCGTATTTTTTTTAATATACGTAAATGGTTCTTGGATTTTTATTTACGTAATTAGCTACGTCCTTCTTTCATTCATACATTTTTAAAATAAATCTACTTTCAGCGCGTCTTTAGACAGTCGTCTTAGAATTATGTAACACATTTTAAACACTTTTCGTAATACCTAGAACCCACAAAAATTATTAAGTTATTTCTTTTTTATATTTCAGTGTCATAGGATGTATATTATCAATGTACATAAAAAAATAATTTACATTTATTGAAAATTTAAGAAAAAATTATAATTTTGTGAAAAGAAATTTGTAATAAAAAATTTTTTATATTTTTGAGTAAATTAGTTTTTAAAATTGGATAACATCAAGACAATATTAACATAAATTGTGACGTCTGAAACAACATAACTACTTAAAATGGTTGATCGAGTTACAAACAATGCTTTATCAAGAGTTAGACATTTTGAAAATGACAATATGGATACGTTTATCAACAGTTTCTTTCGTCATTTGTATTTAACAGTTTTTACTGCTGCGTTTCATTATTTTCTAATATTTTTCCTTGTGACGTTGGTAGCTGCAGTGCGAGCACGTCGAGGCGTACTCGTAAACCTGAGTTTAACCAGAATACGACAAACTCTTCTGGTTTTTTTAGTTACGAAAGTGACGTGGGTGATATTTTCGATTTTTGTTTCTAGTCAAATACATTTAGAAGACCTTCTGATGATTATGTTTGTAGGTTATATAACGTTCAGAGTTTCGTATATATGAATGAGGAGAAAACGGGCCAAGCTATAAATAATTTTTTAAATCATTTTTTATTTTTTTATTTTATTTTTTCACCCCAGTGTTTCTAGAGACGCGATCTCATTCATTTACAAGATAGAATTAAAATTAGTAATATTTTTGTAAAAAAAACTGTGAATGATTTTTCCAAAATGTTTTAAAAGTGATTTACAGTTTAATAATTTTAAGCGATTAGTTTTATATAAACGATTCATTCAAGAGAAATGTTTAAATATTAGTTTTACATTATTAAGTCATATCTTTGTGCTTTTCTTTCTACATTACTAGATTCCAGATTATATTAGCTATAGTAATAATGCTTGATTACTTGTATTTGCATCCTTTCGTTTCATCTGGATAATTTGATGTGTTCAATAAAATAAATGTTTAATATTTTGTTACAATAATTTTATTTTTTAGCCCAGATTTTCACAGATACGTGAAACTAATGTATCTTTTTTTGTCTGTCTATGTGCCTGCCTATACGAAAGGAATGAATTCAAAAACTACCAAAGCGATTGATATGAAAATTACACTGCAGGATATAGATAAAATAACCCTGGAAGCACCTTAATTTTTATTTCATTCTAATATCTCAGACGACCCCGAATGACGATAACAAGGGATGTAGCTTTTTCGATAAAATTTCGCAGGGTGCCATCTATGGTGAAGAAGCAGAACTTAAATAACAAATATCATACCAATTAATTGACAACGAGGCAAAGTCGGACGAAACAGGGAGTTAAAAATAAGCTCGAAATAATAGTAAAATTGAAAATATAAAATTGGTACTAAGTTCATATAGGTAGGCTTAGAGTAGTTGATGGCATGTTACATTAAGATGCTGATCCCTCAGATCGTAAAATCTGCTCTCGGGAAATTTCGAACTGCGGTCGAAAAATTACTTTTTTAGCTGTGATCAAGCATAAAAAATTTAAAAAAAACACACACATTTGGTCTATTATTAAATCAACAAACGTGATATTTGTCAATATTTCTTTACAGTACGAGGTTTAGAATTACGGGAAGGCAAATTAACATTTTAAAATTTTTTACTTACAAACTTATGTTAAAAATACTGATAAAATTTTGCTTACTCAATAATTTTTTTCAAATGAAATTGTTTCTGCACAAAATTTTGTGTAAAACTTATGCAAATTTTCTCGTTTTCATCTGATTTTAAAGAGTATATTTAGATCAAGTAAACTGTAAAAACTTGGCTAAAAATCATATGGGCAGAATAGTACATATTTCTAGTTTATTTTGAAGCATTAACATCAAAGATTAAATAAGATTTTTCATAGAAAATTGAAATTTTAGAAACGCGAGTAAGTTCCTTTTACATGACACACAAGTCCAACTGCTCATAAGATAGAGCTATGCAAGTGAAAAAGGGTGCATATTGAACAGCAGCTAAGCAGTCACCTTAAGCGACATATATTTTGTTTGTTTAGTTGTGTCGCATAAAAGTGAAACAGCTGGTAAGATGTGAATATTGTCATACATTTTAAAATTTCACGCGTCTTGCCTTTATGCATTCCTTCACGTACGCCACTGGTCACAGACGTCCATAATAATTATATTGTGCAGAGTGAATTTCCCACAGAACGATTTTGATGACGATACAAATGCACACAGAGCATGCACTTGAAACAATTGAACAACAAACAAAACAAATGAACGCGCGGGAATATAAACAAATGCGCATCAGCAGCGTAGCATTGGGCAAACCAATGTCGTTTCCAATGAAGTTGTTTGAATACTGAGAATTTCTTGCAAATAATGAAACCAAACAGCCGGGGAAATGAGTCGTTTCAGTTTCATTAAAAGAAAGGCAGAGGAGGGTAGCGTCGCGTCAATTATCCGTTTCATCGGCTCGCAAACGTATTCGCACTATAGAAGTTTCACTTCAAAAATACAAGTCAAATCATTTCGCGATATGGATCACGTTCCCATGCACGCCGCTTGTAGATTCTTAAAACTCTATATTGGGGTTTTGACATTCGGAACGTGTTCTTTAATTTTTAACCGACTGCAGAACGTCAAAGAAGGGTATTGTGTTTATCATGTCCGGTTGAGCCCTAGAGCTGGAATATATAAATCGATTTGGACTAATGGGGTAACGTTAAAACAGTCTTGACCCTTTGAGTATTTTAATATACATAACGTCACGAATATTCCAATATTGGAGCCAAAAGTCGTCGTATAATCTAAAAAAAAAAAAAAAATTTTGCGTGCACTGGTGTACACGCGTTTAAAATTCTACTTCTTTGGCGTGGATAAAAACTTATTTTTAATGTATATGCAAATAATTTATTGGAATCAAATAATAAAAAGACTGAGAGAGCTTAGCATAAATAAGGCTACGCGCATTTAAACATGGTCTCTACCATATTCTATCCACTTCACTCAGTGAATTGAAAAATAATTACAACGATATATGGCGAAAGCATGTCCACACGTGTGAAACAATGGTGGCTACTTTTACTCTGTTGATGATCTATTTCTTCAATTGGGCGCAGGATCATTCCAACTTCATAAATATTGACATTTGAAATATTGTAATAAAATAAAATTTCTGTTAACGGTTACATAATATGATTTAACGTAAAAATTAATCTAAGCATGCTTGTTAGCTACCTAACTAATTTCTTTTTGACAGATCTTCGGAACAAAAGAACATCTGATTTTTTTTTTATTATCAAAATATTTCCGAAACTATAAAACTATAAACCGTTATAAACTTCTGACAAAGATTTGGAAAGATATATTGAAAAAACACTTTTTTGGAATTTTTTTGTCAACGATATCTCTCGAACGAATCAACCGTTCGAGATGCTGTTTACGGCAATCGAAGCAGTTTTTCAAGCGCAAAAAATTATCTATCACAAAAAAATCAATTTAACGAAAATTTGAGAAGATATCTTGAAAAACCATTTTTTTTCAAAATTTTTCTTCAGCGATATCTCTTGAACGAATCAAGTGATCGAGGTGCGGTTTGCGGCAATCGACGCAGTTTTTCAAGCACAAAAAAATAACTAATTACAGAAAAATCAATCAAACAAAAATTTGAGAAGTTATTTTTGAAAAAACTTTTTTTTCAGAATTTTTCTCCGATGATATCTCTCGAATGGATTAACCGATTTTGATGCGGTTTGCGGCGGTTGACGTTATTTTATGAGGAATAGAGCTGATTAGATTTTGGAATTGATCGGTACAGCAGTTTCGAAAACATTTCAAAATATTTTCAAAAAGCTTTATTTTTGAGATATCTCAAAATCTACCTCGCCGAATCTGTTCCAATTTTCAGGAAATCTAAGTTCAGCAAGTTCCTTTCAGATGCCGCAATCCGCGTTTCGATCGGTCCACCCGTTCAAAAGTTATGAGAGGGTTACATACACACACACAGACATACGAACATCATTTTAAAAATCGTCAGAATAGCTTCCTAGGATCTCAAAACGTCGAGATCTGACAAAAACTCAAATTTCGAAAATCGGGGTGAAACCAATAACTTCCCAATTTTTGAAAATTTTCAATTTTCGTAGCGGGAAGTTAAAAATATTAAAAAAAAAATAAGTAGTCGGAAAAAATATATTACCTAATGTTCAATTTTATATAATATAGTATAGTGAGATGACACTAAAACATTAGGTATCTTTTTACTCGACTACTTTTCATAATGGAAGCCTGTGCTTTTGTATTAGACGCAGTGGGAGTTTTTCTCCTTTTAATATATTTTATCAAAAAACTCCGTGGGTTCTCCCGCATCAAGGGCACCCACATAGTCGGCGCCTATGATCGTAAATGTTAATTATTTACAAAGAAATTCGTAACTTGTGTCTATCCTGCTGTAACTATAAGTCGTATTACCGTATTTTCTTTATATATTGTGAATGTCTTCTAGGATGGACGGCTGGCCATTTAAGGCATAGCTCAGACCCGATCTATCAGTCAGTCAATGTCTGACGTACGGTACGCATATCTATGTACCATAGACAATGTTCATCAAGATTAGAGAGCGCAGAAGATACAACCATTTTGTATTTTTATTACTTCTCATCTCTGCCGTGGTAGGAAAGTAAATACTGCAGTCAGTCACAATTTTTTTTCGGGATTTTAACAGACTATCGCGTTTTGATATCCTAGAAATCATTTGATATCCTAGAAATCATTTGAAACCATTTTCCCATTGACGTACGTTTGTGCAGTAAAATTTTTGTCTTGCCATATTTTAGAAACGTAAAGTAAAATTTATTTATGCTCTATTAAATAGAAAAAGTATCATTAAAATCAGTTCACAACAGGTGGATATATCGCGGATCATATATATGAAAAAACCACTAAACTGATTTAAGTAAAATGTATGTAGGGCAACCTTGAAGGTGTGTCCTATTAAACAAAATGAGAGTCATTATAAAGTTTATTCACAACTGGCGGAGATATCACAAAACACACATAAAAAATATCAAAAAAACTACTGAATCGATTTAAGTAAAACATACACGTGGGATCACCCTAAAAGTATGCTCTATTAAATAGAACAAGAATCATTAAAATCGGTACACAACTGGCAGAGTTATCGCAAAAAAATGGACCGAATTGAGTACCTTTTCCTTTTTTTGAAGTGAATTAAAAAAAAAACCCGGGCCGCAGTGCCCAAACCCTGCCGACAATATAGTGTATTTGCTAATACAGGTAGTGTGGCTTTATTACATGAACCTAAGTTTGTTTTTGGACAAAATAAGAAAATAACCCCTTAATATACCCCTTAAAATAATATTTTTTTTCTTAGATAAAATATTGTTATCAATTCAACATCTGAACCAAATAAAATACTCTTCGGTAAATAAATCATTATACGCACACTAGCGTTTTCATAAAATTTGTAAGTCCGGTCCTGTCGGGCCGATTTTATTAAAATTTTAATAGCATATTTTAATCTTTACTAGAAGGTTAAATTTCAATTTTGAAACGATTCTGAGAATTTTTTCGGTATTTTTAGGCCCAAAAACTTTTTTCCACCCCTAAAAACTACCCTTAAAATGGCCCAATCAAGCCCATTTTAAATAGGGTTCTTGCGGTGGTGGATTTCAACACGTGGACAAAATTTCGTAAAAATCAATTAACTCTTTCGAAAGTTATTGCCCGCACACACATATATATATATATATATATATATATATATATATATATATATATATATATATATATACATAGTTATATATATAAACATTTTTAAAAATGGTGCCAAAGTGTTTAGGAGGTTATGAAACGTCGAGAAATTTTGGTCCGACCCCTAGGTCCCGCCATCCGACCGATGCCAATAGTGTATGTTCCCATATGGCAAATACACTAAAAAGGGGAATCACTAAAAACTTATCCTTAGAGAATGTGATGCATTTTTAAGCCATACACTCTTATTGGTTTAGTCCTTAATCGTAACTGCAGACTGTTAGAAATAGAAACTCGCAAAATAACGACACAGCAGACAAAGGTATTGATAACAAATTAGTGTCAAAATATTTTTTGCTGAATTAGAATATATTTTTATTGTCTATTTACCTTTAAAAGCCAAACCATGTATTTTATTATTTTCTGCAAATACAAAATCCGTGTCAATTCTCTATGGGCGAAAACACTGCACTCTATGTATATACGTGGGTAGATCAATAAGTACCCGTGTATGACCACGATTTTTTGGGATTCCAAAAAAATCGTCCTTATCGACTTTAGGAAAAACAATCACTAGGCAGTACTATAGTGAGTTGTTGGACAGATTCAATGAAAAATTGAAGGAGACACGGCCCCATATGGCGTAAAAAAGTGCTCTTTCATCACGAATTGCATTACGAATTGCTTCCGCACCCATCTTATTCGCCCGACCTGGCACCCAGCGACTTTCTCCTCTTTCCTAATTTTAAGACATGGCTCGGACGAAAAAAAATCGGCTCAAATGAAGAGGTAATCGCTGAAACAGAAGCGTATTTTGCAGGGTTTGAAGAATCATATTTTTTTAACGGGTTAAACAAATGGCACGTACGTTGGGAAAAGTGTGTAGACTTAAAAGTAGACTACGTTGAGAAATTGTTGAAAAATATTGCGTTATTATTTCAAACACGGGTACTTATTGATCAGCCCACGTATGTCGGTACTAGCATGAGTCGGTACAAACATGAGTTTGTTGGTGTCCTGTGCTGCAGATGAAATTATACGATCTGTCTGTCTGTCGTTATACATTGAGGCTGGTCAGTTTCAACAATGGCGAGCATTGAACTTCGTACTCGTTCCAGTGACAACTAAACATTATACAGATGTTCAAACACTGCAAATTGCACGAATGCGTACATCGTTTATTGACATATATACGGAGGGGACTTATCTCTCAAAATATCCACTGTTTTACCGCCTTGATCGAAAGGCACACGGATGCGGCTATATTAATTGTATCAAGCTCTACCTAATGTCAAGTCTCTGACATAGTTTTCAGCTTTAAATCTGTTCGTTTAAGAATATCATTTGTTTTCAACTAAATGAAGGCCACTGTCACGGAATACTCGTTTCATAATTGAAAATTCATTCGCTATAATAATCATATCGAATGCATAGATCGATACAAAGATTTGTGTTTTCACTGCACAGTACTAAAACTTATGTCTGTTATCTGTTTCTCTACCTATTATTATGACACATCAGCTGAAGGAATCATTTCGATTGAATCATTCGATAATAAAAATTATTCGAATAATAACCGTTCAATTATCAAAATCATTTGATTCACAAAGTAAGCTCTGTGTTTTGTGATTTGATTATTCCCAGGAATCAGAACTAGTAGTAATATACTTCTGAAGAATATTCAGATAAAATTATTAAAAAAAATGTGAAACTTACCGAAACAATCCGCAATACGCATGCGCCGTATCGAATCCCTGATCAGGTGGTACAACCCGTTCCAAAAACCTTGGAGTGAGTGCCAGCGACGCAACAGCGGCCAACAACCAACGGTCGCCAAGTTCTCCGGCTTCAACTGCAAATCGTGGTGGTGAGGTTGCTGACGTTGCCGTTGAAACAATGTCCTGTGAGTCCGGTGGTGACATGAAACGCGGTCTTTGGCACATCTCCTGATCAATAAAAACGGTTAAATATCATTGAGGCTGTTCGTAATTAACGCTTAAGAAGGCTTGGCAACATGAATACAAAATCGATGTTACGTGATATCACAGGTGTTGATTGTTTTTCATCTCGATATATTTTAAATTCAACGAAAGACTCGTTCTATGGAATTCTGTGCTTGAAATCAGTACAGTGAAATCTCAATTATTTTATACAATCCGGTCGGGTTTTGATTTGCCAACGAACCTGAAGGTTAATAGAGTTTGCCTGGTTTCGTTGGCGTCATCTAGTGGACTTGTCAAATGACTGCGAGGTTGTTTATACACTTTATAATGACTGCAATTTTTAACAAATGTAAAAGAAATCAAAAGTCAGAATATTGACATTGTTTGCAATAAATTGCGAGTTAGACAGGGTTAGTTTTTATTCTAGAGTGAAATGTAGCAAAAATTTGACTTATAAAAAACAAGGACGGCACAATAGGAGCAACGTATATAACAGAGACATAAGCAGGATGGAGCGTATGGACGTTAGGATAGTAGAGATGGATTAGCCTTGGACCATTCTCGGCAGGTATTAGACGAACAAGATGTGGCCAGGGAGTATTCATCCGTATTAAATATCTCAGCATAAAAACAAAAGAAAGCAACGCGAAAAAAAGGAAAAAGCATTATTTAATTTCATGTTTGTTCATATAGATATATTTATTAAAACTTAAATTTTGTAATAAAAATAAAAAAAATCCGATTTGTTCACGTCCATTCTTCTACTTGTCTTTGTATTTAATTTCAACGGTTCCGTCAACTGACGTCATTCTTGCGTTTACGCAGACTGATCAGATGGAACGAGGCAACCTCTACTTTACTTATCTCTTATAGTGTACGCCAGGTTAGCTCAGAAATTACGGGATTGTTAAATTTTGATAGGTGGAACGACTCTATTGTTTGCGTTGCCAGTATATCTTGCACTTTCATAAAAACTAGTTCAACTCCCCATTTATAGATAGTTCTCAAATCTAAGTACATAATTTAATTCCGCAATTTCATGGAAATGTTTTCTTTAACAGTCTGTAATTAATACAGAGTGTTTGACAACTGAAGGGCATCATTCATAAAATTAAGATTTGGAACGTGATAAATTACTAATAAGCAGTTAGAAGTCGACTTTCAACAATTAAAGTCTATCAAAATTACAACCAAAGAGGAGATATTTTCAGACACATTTGGGTCAATGGTCAATTAACACGTTAGAATGTTGAACTGTTGACCCTCCTTTCTGTTTTTCTATTTCACTACAAGTTCAACATTTTTTTGTTAGTATATGCTTTACATGATTATATATGTACTACATTTATATTTTAATTAGAGCTGTGAAATTCACCAATGTTTAAATTTCTGATTTACGATGAATATTCAAAACTGCCAGCAACATTTAAAAATCTATTCTACGTCGCCGCTTCTATGAATTTATATGAACATAATATGTTCAGTAGTACTAATATAATATGAATTATTATTACTATTGAATAAGAGACCAGATGAAGAGGGAAGTTTATAATAATATTGCGGCCCGGTCCAGTTTCTTCAGGATTTGTAAATTACCTATTAGTCTAAATTAAATGGTCTAGAGGGCAATGCTGGCCTAAATAAAATACTTAAGATGACTAACATATTTATTTAAATAAGAAAACAATACTATGTCGGTAAAAAAACACCTTGGCACATTAACAATCTTTAGACTAAATTTGAAAATTATTGAAATGGTTATTGTGAGTCAATCTTAAAGATAAAATCTTAATGGATTGCAACTCAATAACAGAGCATTTGCGGATCCCTAGTCCAAAGAATAAAATGTTACTAAGAATTTACCTCCTGAAGTTTGTCGCTGCCATTTTTGAGCACTCTGTATTTATAGGCCCGTTTTTAAAAATATCAAAAATTAGATGACTCTCTCAAGACTGACAGTCGAAACCGAGAGCGAAATATATTTGACAGTTCAAACATTCATTCATTTACGCATAGTACCAGCACACCTATTATTGAGATATATCATCTGACGGAATCATTTCGAATGAATCAACCTTTCGATTATTAAAATCATTAGATTATTCCCAAAACTACTTGGAAGTCGCTATCACTAAAGTACCAGTTACCTGAAAGTAACCAATAAGTTCATCTTTAGGACAGCCTGTATTATGAATTTGATAAACTGCAATGCAAACTGGAATGTTGACAAGACCCTAAAGTAGTCACCTGCATTGCGGTAAGTTGTGTTGCCCACCACAGCTGCTGCATATCGTTGCACCTGTAGGCAGGTAGATTATAGGCGTACCAACCTAAACCCACTTGCATAACATAAACCCTGACCACACTCAAACCGGAAAACCGGTCATCTTACCCGAAAATAATATATATACTTCCAATACATCTTCGCATGCATGTAAACGTGACGTGGTGCATTCAACTGTTTAAAAAAAAACAAAATTCAACGCAGTACAGTCAAATAACTGAACATCGCTGGCGGATGTCCGAACGAAAGATCGTGCAGAACAGGAAACTGACTTTTTGTAGCGAAATGAATAAATTACGATCGTTAATATTTAGAAATTTATCATCATTTGTCTTTGATACAATTAAAGATATACACCTAATATATTTTTTGCACTGCCGCCTAAACCTATACAATAGTTGTTTTAAATGCAGGCATAAAAAGTGACGCTTTATGCACTAGCGCAATAAAGTTTGTCTGTATTTTCAAGTTTTGTAGTGCAACAAATCACAACTCTTTATTTTGACTTTGCTATAGTTGGGTAAAAAACGGACCGAGTAGAGGCTTTCTTGGCATACGCTGTCAAATTTATGCAATGTATGAAACAGCTTCTGGGGGTAATATACTGAATACACAAAGTTGGCGAGAGCATACGTCTATATTAATCAACAGGTTATTAATTATAAACCCAGGCGAAGCCGGACCGAACTCGTATTCGATAATAAATAATACGAGTTGTTAAAAAAACACTAAAATGAAAATTTAGTGTTTCTCTGAAATTTTTTGATAAGAGAAATTGAAGTGTTCATTTTTGAAAAACTTTAAAATGAAAATTTAAAGTTTTTCAAAAATGAACACTTCAATTTCTCTTATCAAAAAATTTCAGAGAATTTTTTTAATGGTTGCATTAAATTAAATATATGACTTCTAATTTTTACAAAACTTACGTGAGGTCTCATCCAAACGATAGGATGTAAATGAGGTTTCTTATGATGGTAGAGTGCTCTTGGGCCAGCGGGAAAGTCCGGATCTTCGTACAGGACGCCACGTTCACGACAGGCCCTCCGTACAGCGGCATATTGTGACTGGTTACCTCGAGGTCGTTCCGTTGTCCAGCATCTGCAACGAACGCATTGGATTTAATATTTCATTTTTTCATTAGGTAAGAGTACTCATATGGTCAGTAATGTCAGTATAATATTTAGTAGGTAAATAGTGAGAATTGACCCTCCGCTGTAATAAAATTTTTTAAATATACAGTCGAACTCATGTATTTTTTACATCATCTAATTTTAACTAATGTTACGTATTTTAGAGTTTATAGTCCCTCCTTCTCACTCAAAGTGTCCTCCTACGCTGCTCAACCAATGGAACAAACATTTGTTAACGTTTAACCCCAAATCAATAAAGGTTTTTTCGGATTGACCTATGACTGCCACGAATGAGGATGAAGATTGAAAATACATGAGTAGATGAGCCTCGACGAGTTGAAAATACATGAGTTCTACTGTACATAGTAAAATCTCACATAGGAACGAACGACTTGCAAAACTATGCTGTTTTTAGATAATATTTACAAACTTTCTTTTAGTTGGGGACATACTCTTGAGCGAGTAATTAACAAAGCCCAAACGTTTTCTTTTTTCTATAATTATAATGTATAACGGCACTGACCTTATTTTAAATAAAAAACCTCTGTTTAGTGGACAGACGTAAGTAATAACTAGCAAATGGGGCAAAAATTTGGGCTCGATTTATTATTTTTAATCAAATCTTCGAATCTAATCAAGGTAAAATTAGTTTCCAATTTTTTTAAATCGTATAACTATCTTTGTTTGCTTGTACCAATCGTTCTCGAGTGATACGAGTAGACCAATTTTGACGAAACTTAATACACTAACATAGAACCCAAATGAAAGTTGGTTAGGTATAGGATTATTTTTAATCGGCTACTATTGGGAGCGAGTAAAGTCACAAGTGAAGACACATCTTTTTACATTTAAAGCAGAGAGTACATGTCGGATATTCTAAGCAATTTCCAGATGAACTGGAATGTTGAGTATTTTTAGATAGCGCCTCAAAAACAAACGGGGACGAAAGTTTTTTTGGTTAAGTGTTGTTAACATAATCGAACGAGCAAAGAGACTGCGATAGATCCTATAACTTCGATTAAAGAGGAAGTTTTTGGTTGCATCGGATAACGATATCATAACAAAAGCCATTCATCCCTAGTTTTAAAATATAATTGATTTTAAATAATGAAAATATACGCGATCTCGCAAAACGCTTACAAATTTATTATATAGTCTGTCAAATCATAATCCAACCCTGCATCTGAAGATTTAAACAAACGCCGTACGCATTATACCTGTTTAAAATTTATGGCCACATCAGCGCATCGCTCTAAAATTCTATTACGTAAACAAAACAAGTCTGACGTAACGCATCGCATTCACTGCGTGACGTCATACATTATGTATCAACGATCTTGCAAGTAGAACTTTCAAAGGGAATAGTAAACAGCTTTAGCGTGTTATTGTTTATAACGACCACACGCCATGGTCAATCAGCGAATTGACAAAGCCGTATTTTTTTTCGTAAAAATAAATTCTAACCAATCACCGAATGAGTAGAGTTACGGGCAGACTCACATGAATGTGACGCAGGACTTTTTCTTTCTGCTTCTCGTCAAGGAGTTTACCTATTGTAATAAGTATCTCGATTTTTACCATCTAGTTGACACTTTTGCCGGTTCTTGGATCAGAACCTGGGAAAATGGGATACGAAATAACAGTCTAAATGTCTCAAGCTCTTCTATTCCGGATTCAATCCCGTTTCACGAAAAACAAACCCCAGGATAAACGCTATGTGTTCACGTCTGGTTTCTGAAATATTTCGGACATTAAAAATGAAAGGAATATGTAAGGCATAGTTCTTTGTACGATACTTGCATTTTTCATCCACAAAACAGAAAATTCGGAAAGTCTTGAAGTCACCTAAGTCCAAAACTTGAGAAAATTGCAGTTATAAGTTAACTGCAATTTTCTCAAGTTTTGGACTTAGGTGACTGTTTACCATCTATTTGTTCAATATTCCTCCTTTTTCTACCCGTATAACTTCAAAATAAACCAGAAATATGTACCATTCTTCCCGTATGATTTTTGGACTAGTTTTTGCAATTTATTTGATGATAAACGACTTAAAATCAGATTAAAACAAGAAAATTAGTATACAAATTTTTGTACAGAAAAAATTATATTTGAAAAAAATTATTAAGCAAGTCACATTAATTGTCAGTATTTTTTATATAAGTTTGTAAAGAAAATCTTCTAAATGTTTATTCAATTTTTAGGGCAAAAAAATGTATTTTTTTTTATTTTTAAACAGCAAATCAAATTCTGTGAAGCTTAATTCTTGATTACAGGCTATAAAAGCAGTAATAAAATAAATTTTGCGACTACAGTTCGAAAGTTCCCGAGAGCATATTTTACGACCTGAGAGATCAATCACAAAAAACCAAAAATGACATTCCGACATTCAAGTAAGGCGCATTAATGTGACTTAAATGAAGCAGATTCAGTATCCAGCTCACATCAGATACAAAGAGGTGTGTTGCAATTAATAATTGAGAATATTTACGGCATATCTCAATGTAAGCATTTTATGCCTGTTTTATGGCGTATTTAAAGCAGAGTATCAACACTGTTCATAGATATCGTGTGTTGTAAATTATTATGTACTTGGTACACCCACACGTGCTCAATACAGACTGTTTCAAAATATTTTTCCGTGTCAGTGTCGGTAATAGTGCACAGGGTTGTTAAAATGGAACTCTTATGGAATTATCTTGTTGTCTGTGTTCAAGCATTTTTCTCAGAGACCGTTTGATATAGAAAATTGAAATTTGGTATAGTTGTATGAAGTGGTACGAAAAGTTGAATTTTGATTATGGGGCTTAGTTTTGGAGATGGAAGTAGAGGCAAACATATTTTTTCAAGGTTATCGTGTGGGGTATAAAATGGAAACTTGTTAAAGCGCAATTTCAAAAATATATCATTCATTTTCAGTGTAAGCCTTTATTAACATTTTTTTTAAATCCCTCCACCCTAGCTCGGAAAACATGACTAAGAAAAATATGGAAAAAATTAAGAATATGTTGGTAATGATGTTTACGTTGAAGGAAAATTATCAAAACCTAGTAAGACTTGGGTCAAATCTTGTAATTAAAATTTCGTCTAGTTCTAATTAAGCTAGAGCTTTTAAATTTTCCACATATGTATATGTCCAGCAGCTTTGCCAGACGTCCCGATTTTGGCGGGACGTCCCGATTTTTAAATCAAAATTAAATGTCCCGCGCGGGACAGGCTCAGTCCCGCTTTTTGGAGATAACTCGACCGTGCGTAAATAATTATTCTCTTATTGTAAGTTGCAATTTGAAACACTCACTCTTCAGACTATTGTTTGAAACGCCATATTTTTCTAACGAAAAAAACTTTTTTGATTTTGATTTTTTTTTATTTATTTATTTTTTTTTTACTCAGAAGACGAACAAGACTCAACTATTTAACGATAGGGTAAATCTGATTTAAAATACCATATTTTTATTAAAATACATTTTCTATGGCTTTTTTTGCTATCTATTGTCACGTAAACTTTTTTTCAACTCAAATAAAAAGATAAATATTTAAAAACTTCTGATTATATACGTTTTTTTACTATGTCCCGCTTTCGACGAAAGAAGCCCACTTTTTTCACTCAAAAAGTTCTAAAATCCCGACTTGGCAAAAAAAAACTGACAACGCTGATGTCCAGTTACAACGCGATATAGTATATTATAAATCCAATATGTCGGACGCCCCAAGTTCTCGGATTACCTTTTTCTTCATTATGAGTAACGCATAGGTTAAGACGTATCTAATAATATGAAAATAAAATATTAAACATGTTTTGAAGAACTAGCTTTTATTGCAATGTATTAAAAAGGAAAAATAATTTAAAAAAACTTAGGTTCATAATTACAAACTCGTGGGCAGTGAAAAATAATAGAGCTTACGACCCACACTTTTATAACATGAACTTAAATTATACAATTTTTTTTCTTTTCAGTATACCGCAATAAAAGGTTGTTTTTAACCAGTCTTTATTCTATTTTTTTCGCTATGTATAACTTGTACTGAGTAATTTTATCATAGAGTTAAAGCCCACTCTTTTATAAATATGAATCTGAACTATTAAAAATTATTTTTTTCTTTTTAGTGTACTGTTTTGAAAGGTTGACTTCAAAAGGGTTTTGTTCTAATATTTATTTAGCTGGGAATAATTTACTGTAATAATTCAGGAATGGCATGTATCCTAGGTTCACTTTCAGGCAGCTTCTCGAATTTTGCGACTGCGATCAAATGGAACTGAATACGAATCAGTTTGAGGTGATCACAACTTAATCCTATCTGGGGTTGTCATCCGTCATCACTCATTTTCGTCGATCGATAGATCCCTCTATTTAAATGCTAATAGCATTTGTTTTTTGGTGGCATCTTGTAAAATCCATCACACGTGTGTTACACACATATTTCTATATCGGGTTCGACTCCCAACATAGCAAACACGCACGGCGAAACATAAATCATAACGCGTGGGAATTCTGTACAACAGCCATCAGTGTTATGTGTACACTATAATATATACTACAGCTCGTACGTTTAGACTTGACTCAGAATTTTGACGCAAAAAGTCGTATCGTCCATGGGGCTAGGCTATTTTGGGTGTAAATAAAATATTAGGTAAAACACTTTTATAAAGACAGGTTGTTATTGCAGTCTACTAAAAATGATAAAAATAATTTTTAATAATTTAAGTTCATAATTATAAAAGGGTGGATCGTAACTATCATAGAGCTTAGAGCCCACGCTTTTATAATTATGAACTTAAATTATTAAAAATTATTTTTATCATTTTTAGTACACTGCAATAAAAACCTGTCTTTATAAAACTTTTTTATCTAATATTTTATTTTCAAATTTTTAGTTACGCCCTTGTCGCATATTGGATTTTAAATAACGCCACACAATTTGCTGTATACTACTTGTCATATCCTTTCATTTGATATAGATTTCGAGGGGATTGTAAAGAAGAAGGTACTCCGCCATTTTGTGGTGGCGACCATATTGGATCTACTATCATATTCAATGCAATATATTGTATTGTCTTCAGAACCAAAGGTGTGTGCAAAATTTCAGCTCAATCGGTTGAAGATAACGGCTTTAAAATTCAGTTGCAAGGTTTGATCCAAACAAACATACAAAGACTGCAAGTTATAAAAGCATGTAAAATTCCAGCCATCTTATCACTGAAAAGAAAAGAAATAATTCGCATTGCTTGCGATTCGCAAACTTGTCTGAGCTTTTGAAAACAAATTTGTGCTTTTGAAGCGTATGGTTAGCTGCAATAGACGCTGATGACCTCAGCTGTTGAGCGTCTATAATCTACAATTTTGTTCTTCTTTTGGTTAACTGCACATGAGACAAACGAAAACAAAACGAGAAAAAGAAAACAATGTACCACCTGCATTGTTTACTTTTTCTCGTTTTATTTGATTAAAATTTGTCTGAAAGGGAAGTTTTTTATTTTCAACTGATACAAATAAGATGGCGTCATTTATTAACGTCACAACAGTGCATTAAAGCTGCATGCATGTTCTACGGTTCACGCGCTATGAATGAGCATTATCTGTTGTGTTAGCTCTATGTAATGCAAAATTGTGATTAATTATTGCAAATTATTATTGATTGCCATTTATCTGCAAGGATAATACACTATACAATTACCTATATACGTAAATGCATACAATTTATAATACTGAGCCGCAGGGATGGCCAAATGGTGGTCATATTCAGTTACAGTGGAATTCAGACGATGCGATGCTGCGTTTTTTTTTCAGACAGTAATTGTACTCGATATCAGGGTTTCTCAATGAGTGGGGCGCGCTCCCTCATGGGAGGCGTATACAATAGGCATTGAGAGCAAGGACACTTGTTAAACAAAAGCCCGCACGCCCTGCACAACACAAACCAGGAAATTTTTGTGTAGGTTTCGTGGTGTGCAATAGACATTTTGAAGTTTTCAAGTAGTTTATCACTGTAAATAATTAATGAAAACATCACTAGCACACTAGATTTAAAATTAAAATATGTATATAATAAAATTTTAGAAGGCCCTGTTAAAAAAATGGTGGCTTACCGTTGGCATATTCAAAATATTAATGCATCAGAAAAATAAAAAAAAAATTGTAAAAGAAGGTTTTATATTGCATATGGAGACATGTTTTGTTTTATTTCTAAAACAATTAAATTTGCGTTATTTTTTCAGCAACATGTTGATGTTTATAATTGTTTATAAAAAAATTCTGACATGAAACAAAATTTACATGATCAAATGAACGTTTCGTAACAATTAAAGCAATCTATATAGCTATCGATTCTTATATTTTTTTATAGTTATAATATTTTTTTATTCTAATTATACATGTTCATAGGCCCTGAATATAAAAATAAATTTTTCGAAATGCTAACCACAAGCAACACACCTAAGAAGCTTCGTTCTAAATTGCACCTCAGCCAAACTGTCCGACAACGCATAAAAATTATGCGTTTTTTGTACTCATTATTAAAATAATTGTACTGGCCAAAAAATGTAGGAAAATTGTTATTAATCCGGATCTGGATACCGATATGAAAAAAAAATATTTATGATTGCTGATCATTTATCTTTTCAACGTGAATAGAGGAAATATTTATCATAAATACTCACGTATTGATAAAATTTTTTGAACAGCCCGTTATGACAGGTGGAAAAAATTGTATCCCTTATAAATAAATGTGCGCGAAAATATGTATCAATGTTAAGATTTCAACTTTTGTCAGTGACGGTTCGTGAAAATATAATGCAATTTAAGGTGTAGGGAAAACGTGGAGATGTAAGTCAGTTCTGTAGGTCAAACAATTGGAAGATCATGGATGGAAGAATAACTGCTGATAACTTAATTGATTGCATGTTTGAGAGAGTGAACAGACATTGAATATCGTGACAATAAATCAACATAAGTAATATAAGCACAAGAAAAGATGAGACAAAGAGTGACGAAGACAGGGACATAGTTAAGGCAATTTTTTCTTGAAATAATACTATTTTCGAAAATACGGCACTACCTTAAGCACCTCCTATATATAAAAAAAGCCAGGTAATTGGAGGACAGGACCATTCTAACCTCAAAAATATTGATATTTGACATATTAAATATTAAAAAAAGTACAATTTTTGTTAACGAATACGTTGACGCTGGTAACGACTAGTAATAAATATTATATGGGCTATTCGTTTGCATGGTTATATAATATAGTTTCAAATGTAAAAATTAACCAAAGCATACCTACTTGGTAGCTATCTAATTTATTTTTTCAGATCAAAAAACATCTACTTTTTAGTGTATTTGCCATATGGCAACATACACTATTGGCGTCGGTCGGATGGCGGGACCTAGGGGTCGGACCAAAATTTCTCGACGTTTCATAACCTCCTAAACACTTTGCCACCATTTTTAAAAATGTTTATATATATATATGTATATATATATATATATATATATATATATTATATATATATATATAGGTATATATGTGTGCGGGCTATAACTTTCGAAGAAGTTAATTTATTTTAACGAAATTTGGCACACATGTTGGAATCCATCACCGCACGAAGCCTATTTAAAATGGGCCCAATCGGGCCATTTTAAGGGTAGTTTTTAGGGGTTGAAAAATGTTTTTGGGGCCCAAAATACCGAAAAAATTCTCCGAATCGTTTCAAAATTGAAATTTAACCCTTCGGTAGTAATTAAAAAGTGTTCCTAAAATTTTAATAAAATCGGTCCGACAGGACCGGACTTACAAATTTTATGAAAACACTAGTTTGCAGATAGTGAATTATTTACTGAAAGTTGTATATAATTTGGTATAGTGGTTTGATTAATAATAATATTGAAATTAAGAAAAAAAATATTGTTTTAAGGGGTGCATTAAGGAGTCAAATTTTTTATTTTGCCCAAAAACCAACTTAAGTTCGCATAATAAAGCCACACTGCTTGTATAAGCAAATACACTATATTGTCGGCAGGGTTTTGGCTCTGCGACCCGGGTTTTTTTATTTTTAAACAAAATTATGAAGTTTGAAAAAAAATTACGAAACTTTCTTGGAAAATAAATAGAATAGCAAACAGTTATGAAAAGTATACCATTATGATTCTTATGATATCAATCGATATACAAATGTGGTTAGGACACCCCTGGCTATTTTAATTACATGCTCACAAATTACCCTTTAACAATATTTAAAATGTCACTCACAAATCAAATTTTATTGACATCTGAATGCATCTTAAAAACCTGTAACCACTCCTGTTGAGATTTATTCATTATTCTTATTATTTCTTTTGACACTTCTGACCATATCTCATTTAAATGTGAATCTACAACATAAATGTAAAAATTCTTTGAAAGCTGAAATTAAGGCAGTGCATTTAAATAAACTTTTGTAATTTATTTTTTCGCTATTTTTTTTCTGAATGTGCTGAAGCACAGTTTAAGTTATAGAAAATGACTAAATGTTAAAACATATTTCAGAGAAAATTTTATAAATTACAGAGAGTTGACACTAGTGTTGCCAGATTTCCCGTTTTTGGTGGAGAATTATGTTTTCCAGCCCTTCCAGGACACGTTCACCCTGAGCGGGACGTCCAAAATCCCGCTTTTTCATCTACGTAATAAAGATACGGTAGGTACATGAAAAAAATTGAGCGAGTCTAATAGTAGTCGCCAATGTAACTTCGGTAACGAGCAGAACTTTCAGGTATTGATTAAAGATATTTCACATAATATTTAGGACTATTTTTTATGAAAGTTACATTGCATTTTTTAAATCTAACTATTGCATTTGTCCTCATGACGCGGCTTATAATATAATAAGATAAATTAAATAATTATTTATCTTGCTAGTATGAATAGTAATAGTAGCAAATCTTAAGGCTTTAGTTGATCTAATTTTTTTCTACGTCTCGACTTCTTCGCCCTAGTCTAGCTTTTTTTCATTTAAGTCACAATATTTGTATAAAACGGACCTGGCAACACTAGTTGACATTAAAATGAAACGCCGCTGAACAAAGCACAGAGAAACGTGTGAAATATCCGATATCTGTACAGAAATCACGTAGCTATAATATTTCTGCTTCACAGGTTGGTATCCCAGTTTGTGTGAGAGATGTTGGCAGTGTTCACATTGTATCGGGACGTTAGATCTCCTCTTTTCAACACTTGCCTTTTCGAAAAACATTAATCCCATTTATGGTTGATACAAACCGTTCACTAAAAGTAAAAAAATAGCAATTTGTGATTGATTTCAATCATGTTTACTATACCGAAGCCGCATCTATGAACAATTTTATCAACAACTCAAGTGGATTTAACAGCATTCAACACTAAATTTATTTTTTTGACAGAGACGTTCTGTGGGTACGAAATAATTTTTTATTTATTACTATTATTATTATTATTATCTATTGTAATAACATGGTACCTATTCGAATTTTCCAAATATATGTTGTCGACTTGAAATTAATATTTTTTATGCTTAATAATTTTTGATAGATTTCAATCAAGTCTACTATAACCCTCTACGTAACTTTATCAGCATCAGGTCGCCCACAACGAGGAGAATCGATTTTGAAAAGATAAAAATACAACTGTCGATTAAAGTTAATAATTTTAATTAAATTAATTAAAAGTTTTGCGAAAAATTTTAAGTTCAAGTGATATTATTATTTTTTTTTTTATTTTTTTCGAAAACACTAGTGAAAGTTCAGTTTCAGTGAAAATTACAATTTATTTATAGTTGAGGTTATATTTGATATCGTTTTTGATTTTAAATCTGTACTAGGAGTATAGTAAAAAATCGTAGATAAATAAGATAAACTTTGTTTCAAATAGTAATTTGTGCAATTATACAGAGTGTTTAAAAAAATGTCGTCCAACGAAATTTCAGACGAGGTTCAAAATTTTGCAACTGACATATATAAAAAGCTAGACGACATTGGTGAAGATGTAAATAGTGATAAGTTTTCAAATTTAATTTCGACAATAAAGGCAACACTTGAGTACTTTAATGAAGTTGTGGTTGATAAAAATGATTTAGTACAATACATTAAAAAAGTATCTTTGGAGAGTGAAGAATTTAAAAAATTATATTACACACTCAAACGCGAAAATAAAACTATGATGGATAAAGCAATTGAAAATGAAGAACAATTAATAACGGAAAATAGGGAATTAGAAGTTAAATTACGTCGAATAGAATCTGAATACAATAAAAGACCTAAAAACAAAAAACAAATTGTTAATGATATGGAAGATCTTAAATCACAAATTTTCTCTTTAGAATTAGAAATTATAAATAAAAATAAAATAATATCAGATTTCGAAAAGAAAATGAGTGAATCAGAATTAACTATGAAAAATTTACAGCAAGCATATGATTCAGAATCTCAGGATTCAATGGAGAGTGATAATGAAAGTCTAGAATCTATTGAAAACAATTCGACTACAAATGATAATATGATAAAAAATGACGATCGTAATGAGGGGAATAACAATTATAATATAAATGACAAGATTAATGTAAAACAAAAAACTCCCGATACAAAAATAGATATTATAAATGATCAACCTAAGAAAAGAAGGTTTGATGTTGTTAATTGCAAGAAAGAATCTTGCCAAAAACTAAACAATAACCACAGTGGTTTAATATCCAAGAATAAGTTGGAAAGAAAAAATAGAATTTTAATTTTAAGTGACAGTCATGGTAGAAACATGAGTAAGTTTCTATCGGATAAAATTGACGACAAAAGATATATAGTTGAAGCAATTGTTAAACCGAACGCGAATTTTGGACAAGTAACGGAAAACATTGACAAACTTATAATCAATTTTACAGAAAAGGATTTTGTGTTAATTTTAGCGGGGTCAAATGATTTAAATATGGGTTTATACTTAAAAAAGATTTCACATACTATAAAAACATGCTACAAAACCAACGTGATTTTATTCACTATCCCGTACAGATGGAATGATGACATGTCTTTAAATCCGTGCATATATAACTTTAATATAAAAATGTTTGAAATTTACAATAGAGTACTTAAATTCAATAATAATATACATTTAGTTGATATAAATGAAATTTTAGTGAAAGGTGATTTTTATAACAAAGGGTTACATTTTAACAAATTTGGAAAAATCAAGGTTATATCTGCTGTATTAAAAATAATTTTAAATGACTATATTAATTACTCTCCAAGATCTAATTTAAAGTTTATTAGTACAGATCATAATATACATTCCGTGAAATGCAGTAATGCACCAATCAGCGATAAGAATAACGAAAATAATCATTTGTTTTTTCAACCACCAATAGAAACCTTAATCGTAAAGTAATTAACATAAACAATAAAAAGTGCGATATTTTAAAGCAGTCTGTAAATATACTTTTTATAAATGTACGTTCAATTTTCAACAAGACTGAACTACTAGAATTACTCCTCAAGCAAAATAAATGTGAGATCATTTGTGTTGCAGAGCATTGGTTAAATGAATTCAATTATAAACTATTTAACCTCAAAAATTTTATTTCATCTCATATTTTTTATAGAGTTTTATCTAAAGGTGGTGGTACGATGATTTTAAGTAATAAAGTTTTTAATAATTTTAAAGCCATTGACGAAATTAATCGCCTGTCAAGTGAAGGAATCTTTGAATGCAGTTGCGTCAAATATATAACACCCTACAGCTGTTTTGTGATTCTTACGGTTTACTGCCCATCAAATAGTGTTTTTAATAATTTTTTAAGCTTGTTTGAACAGACGTTAGAAATATTACATTCTTTGAATATTCCGAATATTATTATCAATGGTGATTTTAATTTGGATTTGCTATCTGATGATAGAAAAAAGTATAATTTTCTGGATTTGTTAAATACTTACGGTCTGAATATAGTTCCCACTGGCCCTACTAGAATTTGTGAAACTAAATCATCTCAAATAGATTTTATTATAACTAATTTTCCAAAAGATTTCATTAATGGATATGTTATCAATGATAATTCTATATCTGATCATTTTCCAATTTATTTATCAATAAAATTAAGTAACCATATTCAAGTGACGTCACGGATGATTAGAAAATTTAATGGTATAAATATTAGTTATTTTAAATATTTATTAAATGAAGAGGACTTGTCTGTAATTTATTCTACTGACGACTGCAATATTGCCTTTAATTTGTTTTTTGAAACTATTATGTATTGTTTTCATTCTGCATTTCCTTTAGTATCAGTTCGGGATAAGATTTCGAACGAAGACAAATGGATAACGCCTAGTCTACTGTACTTAAAGAATAATATGCTAAGCTTATTTAATCAGGCTAAAAAAAATAATAACCCTTCTCATTGGAAACGCTACAGGGAATCAAAAAAGGTTTTCCATGAAAAAGCACTACAAGCAAAGAAAGATTACTATAGCTCTAAAATTAAAAACTCAGATAATATCTCTAAAGTATCATGGTCAATTGTTAAAAGCAATCAAGGAACTGATCCTGGAAATATCAGCACCAACAAATTAGTAATTAATAGCAATGATGCAATTATTGAAGATCCTCAAAAAGTAGCTGACATATTTAACAACTTTTTTATTAACGAAGTGAAGAATTTATCAAATAATTTTTCCTTTCAACATAATGATTATAAAAAAGGTATGAATAGTTCAAATAACTCTATTTTTTTATTTCCGGTCACACGTAATGAAATCATTTCTTGTTTGTCAAAATGCAGTAAAAAATCTTCCGCCGGCCATGATGATTTCCCAGGTACGTTATTTATACATATCTATGATATCATATCGGAGCCTCTTATATATTTAATAAATTTGTCGCTATCTACCGGTACGTTTCCTGAAATTTTAAAAATATCTAAAGTTGTGCCTCTGTATAAGAAAGGATCGCGCAATGATATGAATAATTATAGACCAGTTTCTTTGCAATCGATTTTCTCAAAACTATTTGAAATGGTCATTTATAATAGATTCATTAATTTTATTAACATCAATAAATTATTTAATTCTGCTCAACATGGGTTTTGGAAAAATAAGTCGACTACAACTGCCAATTTCAATTTCATAAAACGAATTTATGATTCTATAGATTCAAATAAAAAAACAGTTGCTATTTGTTATGACTTTTCTAAAGCATTTGACTGTATTAATCATAATCTTTTATTATATAAACTAAAAAAAATGGGCATTAATGGTGTTGCTAATAATTTAATAAAATCGTATCTTAACAATCGACAGCAGTTTGTTTCCCTTAAATCAACAGCAGATACAAAACCCGATGTAAGATCTCCTTCACAAATTAATGATTGCGGAGTTCCACAAGGATCGATCTTGGGTCCGTTATTATTTTTAATATTTATTAATGACTTACCACATAATGTTTCGAATTCCGATATTACGCTATATGCTGATGATACCAGTCAAGTTTTTAAAGCTGAACATTCAGATGATATTTCTAAATCGATTAGTATTGGCGTTAATGAAATTAATGAGTGGTGTAGACAAAACGGACTTGTTTTGAATATTAATAAAACTGTTCTGTTAAATTTTCATACGATTCAGAATGTACCTGATTGTTCTTTTTATATACCTTTAGATGGCAAATCTATAAAAACAGTTTCCAACACAAAGCTCTTAGGTTTAAATATATCAGATACCTTGAGTTGGGATGTTCATGTTAATACCCTATGCTCAAAATTGAATAGTATTTGCTACTTACTAAAAAAATGTCGATCTATCGTAAATAATGACATTTTAATTAATATATATTATGCGTACTTCCAGTCCATTTGCGCATATGGTATTATTTTTTGGGGTAATTCGTCATCCTTTCAAAGATCATTTATTATTCAGAAAAGAGCGATCCGAATAATAACAAAATCTGCCATGAGAACTTCATGCAAACCTCTGTTCAGGCAGCTTAAGATTTTAACTGTGCCAAGTTTGTTCATTTATGAATGTATTGTATTTGCGGCACAACACAAGGAACTTTTCATAATGAACAGTGATGTTCATAACTGTAATACGAGATCGAAAACACAATTGAGACTACCATTTCACAGATTGTCTCAGTATAGTAAAAATATGTATTGCAACTGCATTCGATTCTATAATAAGTTGCCTATAGATTTAATAAACGAAAACAATATTTCTAAATTAAAAAAAAAATTAAAGTCATTTTTTATAGAAAATGTATTTTACACAATTAATGAGTTTATGGCCCTTGATATGGACTCTTTTAATTTTTCTTTATGAAATTTTTATTGCAATGTTTTAATTTGTTATAACGACCTCTCCAGCCTATGGACTGTATATACAAAGAGAAATAAATTATTATTATTATTATTATTATTATTATTATTATTATTAATATAGAATATAGGTTATCTTTGGAAATTGGTAACCTCTTTTTTTTGAAGTTGGTTAAAAATTAAACTACAAAACATCTAATCAGTAAGAATTATTTCATCTCGACGTATGTTTCGCGTAGCATTATCAAGAAACTTAAAGTATTTAGTTATCTTCTGATGATGCTAACATGCTTACAGAGACGCACGTCGAGAAGAAATTGAAATTATGCAGTTATTTTATAAACAATGCATCTATAAGATGCATTACTGAGCACCTGAATATTGAAAACATTTTTCAATATAGCTTCACATAAAACCAACTAATATTTAGGAGGGAATAGTGTAGCTTGAACTCGAATTCTTTTTAGTGTATTTGCCATATGGCAACATACACTATTGGCATCGGTCGGATGGCGGGACCTAGGGGTCGGACCAAAATTTCTCGACGTTTCATAACCTCCTAAACACTTTGGCACCATTTTTAAAAATGTATATATATATATATATATATACGTATATATATATGTGTGCGGGCAATAACTTTCGAAAGAGTTAATTGATTTCAACTAAATTTAGCCCACGCGTTGAAATCCATCACCGCGAGAAGCCTATTTAAAATGGGCCTAATCGGGTCATTTTAAGGGTAATTTTTAGGGGTTGAAAATTGTTTTTGGGTCCCAAAACACCGAAAAAATTCTCCGAATCGTTTCAAGTTTAACCCTCTGGTAGTAATTAAAATGTGTCCCTAAAATTTTAATAAAATCGGCCCGACAGGACCGGATTTACAAATTTTGTGAAAACACTATTTTGCAGATAGGGAATTTTTTACTGAAAGGTGTATATAATTTGGTATATAGGTTCGATTGATAATAATATTGCAATTAAGAAAAAAAAATGTTATTTTAAGGGGTGTATTAAGGAGTAAAAATTTTTATTTTGCCCAAAAACCAACTTAAGTTCGCATAATAAAGCCACACTGCCTGTATAACAAATACACTATATTGTCGGCAGGGTTTTGGCACTGCGACCCGGGTTTTTTTTTTATTTAGCCTGCAGTGTTGGACAACAGACGTAAAAAAATCTATCCTTGAGCCAAAAATATATACAGAACTCCAGGAGAGAGAGATTGTTCCCTTTTAATACAGCACAAAAAATTACATGTATCCTGATCGTGAACCAGCTGTATATAAATTGAACTGAACTAAAAAGGGCATTACCTATACGTAACACCTAACGCTTCAGGCTGAACGCTGGCTGAACTGTTTATGTATGTTTTGTGTCGACAGATTCACCAAAACGTTAGCTAACGCTATAACGTTGCAACGTGATAAATAATCTCTGCCCTGCACTCTACAGACAGAAACTACAGTAGAATTCCAATAACATGAACTCAAATAATAAGTGTGTTTGGTAATTTAATGTAGTGTAATTTACATTAAAAAGTGTACGTTTGGTTCACCAAAAGTGTAAATTATTGGCTCATTTGTAACAAACGAGTTAGTTATTTTGAACATGCTTGGAGTAGTGCGTTAGTAAGCAGCAATGTTACGACTCAATGCTGACGAAGGAATCGAAAAATTGCTGTTGAACATGGAAAGAATTTTATCGTAAGAAGCTGCGCTGCAAAGTGCTGCTTAGGTGTGAATTAGCCTTAAACTTCAAAAATGAAAGAAGACTGTTCATCGAAGTTTAACTGTGCGTCGGCTTAGGCAAAAGTGAATTTCACACGGTTTATGTGTATATATATTATAACTCCTACCTAGCCCACGTGTACCGAGCATAGACACATGAGTATTCCATACACGGATAGACCAGTTCGTGTCTATAATGGTCAAGCTGTAGGTATTATAGTGTTGGCGATTATCGTAGCCTGCGGTAATCAAAGAGGTTTTATGCATGCGTGAGGTAAAAATTAACTGTTCAGATTTAAATACGCTTTCAAGAAAATCCTCAATACGCAACACTAATGTACACACTTTTTCATGAATCTTGAAGTTGGTACTCTGATTTAGGATTACTAAAACAAATCGGTGGAGTGCTACAGCTCAGTTTTGATTAAACATATTTGTCGTTAGTTGTAAATTGTTATAGCCATTTATCTACGAAATTTCCTGCCAGTATGCCGGATAGTTTTAAAATGGTTTCGGGAAACCTAATTTTGCACCAAAGTTACGGACCTCCAACGTCGCTATTTTGAACTAAAAGTGATTCGTTTTTTATACTCTGCTCAGTGAGATATATGCATATTTTAATGTGCTAAATATAGATTCCCTAAATCCTTGAAGTGCAATCAACACATACATTTGTCTGGATGTGGATCACCATCAACTTACGTAATATACCTATGTGAATTTGTATTTGCAGATTGGGAATTAGGAGGAACAGACAAAATAATGAGAACTGAGAACGATAGAGTTTGTCCTTTGGATATGGAATCCTAAAAAAACGTATAAGTATATTGGTTCACAGCGTGATGACATATTGCCTCAAAACATAAACAAGCTGTGAGATGGGTCGTGCCGCAGGATTCTACAGTTCCTTGAGATCTACACGATCAATGATGATCAATATTATGAAAATTAAATATATATTTAGCAAATTAGATCCAAGAAATCTTTTTCGAACAATCCTAAGATACACTTTTTGCAGTCTTTTTGTTTTAACAAAAAAAAACTATTGGACCGATTTTGAAAAAATTGCAGATCATATTTACGCGTCACGATATTTTTTTTTATTCGCAAAATTTCGAACTAGAAAGAAATGATAACTCACACACAGAGAGAGGCAGAGAAAGTTATTTTCAAAAATAGTATAAAATTAATAACATTAAACATAAAAATACGTTAAAAATTTTGCATTTTACATTTTAACCGCAAGTTTCCAAGGCGATGCTATACAAGGATAGACAGATTGTAGATTATAGACGCTCAATATCTAAGGTCATCAGCGTCTATACTATACAAGGATATTTTTGCACGCTTTAGATCAGTAATTATTGACAGAATATTGTATTTCGTTCAAAATTTGATCAGTTTTTAGATTTCCTTGTCTATTTTTAAGCTATTTCCAAATAACTGTTGTAAGACGCTTCGAAAGGGAAATAACTTAAAGTCGCTTCAAATTATGAAAAAAAAATGTAGTTCAACATTTTTTTCCTAAGCAGAATATTCTGACGAGTGGACTTTTTAAACAACGTCAAAGTATTTCTTCGTAAAATTAAGATCTATAATAACGGATATTCGAGTCGGACATAATCATCATCTGTAACTATAATTAAATGTAAAAAATGTGTTTTTATTTCAGTAAAAGTTTATTTTAATACTGAAGTTAAAAAGTTACTTGAAAATTGATAAATACGTATAACGTAGACTGATTACGGTAATTGATTTACGAAATACCTACAAAACCAATTTTTAAAAATCTGTCATTTCCGGCGATCATTATAACCTACAGTTTAGTATAATAAAAAAGGTGGCGCCAGCTCATCCAAAAAATAAAATGTGTTACAAAGTACAGCTACCTGCATTTTGGTTATAAATAATGCATTTGTAATAGTTTAAAGAATTACGGCACAGAACAACAGCGTAGCAAAACAATCGACTAATTAGCGATGTCTTAACTTAATAATTAAATCTTTACCTCCACAGTAACAAAAAAAATAACCGTTTTATGTTGTGTCGACGTTCGACTGTTTCATGTGGATATTATTATAACAAAAGAACAGCTAACTGGCGGCCGAATACCGACTAGTTCATGAATAAATGAATGTTTTTGTAAGGTAAACAGTAGAATTAATTCGATATTGCTACGTCACGAAACATGAAAATAATTATGTTATTTATAAAGAAAGGTCTTAATGATGCAAATGTGTATGATTTATTTGCAATGTTTTGTTAGTTTGGATTTTTTACTATTTGTAGTTTGATCGCTCTATTGGAGAAATTATTGAAGACAATTTTATAGAAGAACAACGCTGAGTTGTACAACGCTTTATCAGAAAATCTGATTTGTTAATGACCTTAGATTGTGATCACATAATTACAGTTCTTATAAATGCAGATATAGTCTAATATCTTTGTCAAACTCTTTGTTGAACATTAAAGATTGTACTCTCAGGAAAACAAAGAATTGTTTTTGGTGGGATTTCAATTCTGTTTGTAGGATGTTGTTTAAATACAAAATCTAGCCGTCATTCCAAATTTTCACTTTATTTATTATACTTATAGAAATCTGCACCCACACGCTTTGAGATTAGAGGGCGAAACCACAATTTTTTTTAGCTTCTATCAATCATAATTACAACCACCAGTCGTGTTAATTATGTTCCATTTAAATAAAATTAAAAATCAAAATAAATATTAAAAATTAGTTCTTAATTACGTCAAAAAAGCATAGCTTCAAACGCGTGTACATGAGTACCCGCACCCACTTTTTTAATTTCCTTGTTACTGGCACTAACTAATGGAAACCGGAAACCAAAATTTTCAACCAGTTTTCTATTTTGATTTTTTTTAAGTCTAAAAAAAATATAACAAACAATTATATCCCGTATAAGAAAAAATTCATTAATGAAAGAAAAATGTTACTTTCGTACTAACTATATTTTGGTCACCTGGTTATCACAGCCTATCAAAATGAAAAAAAAAATGAGTCACAAATCTAGACACATAGTTTGTGGGCCACGGATCTTAATGTGCTCGAAAATGATCGATAATTTTACAAAAACTTATTTCTTTTGCGGTTTGTTCTTTCGTTCGATTCTCATGAACAAAAATTAATTAACGGTATTATCATCTGTTCTCAGCTTGTGCAAAGAGTTGATGAGTCACAACCGCGATACGAACCCGCGTCTTTGTGGTTCTACAAACAAAACACGCACGCGATGACCTCTTCAACCAAATGGACGCAAGACAGTGTTTGATATTATTATATTCTATAACTAAAAGACAAAACCGCGTACGTCCAATTTTCGTTTTTTTTTAATATAAAATTTCAATAATGAGGGTAAGTTCATGAGACGATAAACCGAAAAAGTGGCATCGTCGATACAATGCAAAACTGCCGATTGTGCAAAAATAATGTTTTTATCATATCATTTTCACTAGTTTCCAGTTTCTTTTGAAGAGCAGTAATACGGTGGAAAAATCTCGAACGTTTCAACGTTAAAGATTTTCCAACAGGATTTCAAGTTCGAGGCTGCTCGCCAAAATGAACTAGAAACTTGTGAATATGAAAAGCGATTTCAATAAAGTAGTGAGACCTTTGACGGGGTTTTACCATTTTTGTGAGATTATTTAGATTTAGAATGTACGCTGGTAAATAAATTTCGTTCAACACGCCGTTTGCAATGCTCGTGTAACTGAGACTTATGTTCGACAGTGTTCTAATTTAAATGCATCGATAATTGTGAAATGAACTGGTGGATACAATCGTCAATAATCTTAATTTACCATAAATTCAACATAAGCCATTTTTTCTTTTAAGCACAGTTCTATAATAGTGTGTGTTAAACGAGTTCTTTATTCGCTTTGACCGAGAATTTAAGTCTCCCGGTCAAACAGCACATGTGAATATTTAACACGCATACAGTGTGACCTCTCTGGTTAGACGGGTTACACTTCTGACCGAGAATTGAAGTCTCTTGCAAAAGAATGCGTTTAATGGTCACATCGTACTTTACTTCACACAGTAGTGCCAATGTTGAATTTACAAAATGCCGTCAAACTCGTGTGAACTATTAATATAACTGGGTCTAGATAGTTAATGTTTGGGGTTTAAGTCCCAAAGAAATTGATTTCTTTTACAAGCGTAACTTTCCTTGGTAATTAGTTGTTAATTGGGGCCAAATCTTGAAATCTAATTTCGACCTATACATCTGATTGATTTAACCTTCTGCACTTCCAATGACACCTTAATTTTACGATTCCGATTAGACAAGTGGGGAACGGTACAGGTCAAAATTCACTTTTAAAATTTTTTAATATTTTTACATTCCGCGGTTCCGAGTTCAAAAAATATATTTTTACAAAAAGTCTGTTAGTCTCTTTACTCTTGGACTATTTATCTATAAATTCACAAACTCCGAAAAAAAATTCAAATCGATTTAGTGGATAATTATTTGAATCATCGTTTTCATTCAAACAATTTTAGCATAACTTCCACCCACTTTTGACAACTAAACCAATGAAATTGTTAGATTTCAATGCGACAATGTTACGCTATCTTCAATGTTAGTATATGAACTCATATGTATGTATACTAATATGTATCTTTGTATTGGTGCCTAACAAACTATACCAGAGTAGAATTTGGTGTACATTCGACGTGCTTTATCTTATAGTAGGTAAATGCGGCAAGGGTCTTAGATTGTATATCCCAAACATGGTTAACGAAGATGTCTAATAATTAGCTGAAGGATTCTGAATAATGTCATACATTCTCACACACTATTAATGTTAGATAATTACAGTAAACAACCGTTTCACCAGATTTTCAAATCATAAGCGTGGTGCTGCTTAGAAACAGTAATATAAAAAATAATATGTCTTGTCAATGTATTCTTAACAAAAACTGATTCGACAGACAGACTGTAATTTAGTTTCAAACCTAGTGATGCGATGTTTCAAACAGTGCAACTTTTTGTGAAACCCAGAATTAAAAAAACTAAGAAATACCAACGTTAGGTCAACAATAATAACCGACCCAGTTACTGACTTCCTTGTCGGCGATTAATTTTTTTCTTTATTCTTCTGTTGAGAATTGAGACGGATATTACTGTCTGATATTGCTTTAAGAGCTCGTGCCACTACAGGTCAGGGCTGTGAGAAAATATGACCATTGTATATGCAAATTTGAATTCATTGTTGAATATGATATAACAATACATAACAATTATTTTATTAACAAATGGGTTACTGTTATGCAACATCAATTTTTAACAACACGGATATGATTGTTACTGTGTGAAATTATGCATTTATTGTTCGCAGGGCGTTCTATTTGTATCTAAATTTAGGAAAACTAACAGAACTTTTTAGGAGAATGATTAGACTTATTTTATCTATAGTACAGTGGGTAAATTGTAGGCAGTCGTTAATACATTTATACTTAAGGTACGTTTTCACGTGACAATAAATCGTGACATTTATTGTCACGACACGAAATGTCATAACTTCTACCGGTGTGAAATCTAGAAGACATTGAAATGCATGTCACAACTTTAATGTCGCAAAATCAAAATATTCTAATTAGGCCCCACTCAAATTCTATTTAACATGACGTATTTTTTAACTTATTTATTTACTATAATTTGCACTGATTTTTCACTCGGCACGTGGTAGAACATGATTGATAATAACAAGTAATTAAAAAAACACTTGAAAATTCTACAAATAATTCTTTATTTCTCGACGATCGTTTCGGACAATAAGTCCATCTTCAGGAGTACAAAACTTATACTATAAGTTTATTAGTATAAGTTTTGTACTCCTGAAGATTGACTTATTGTCCGAAACGATCGTCGAGAAATAAAGAATTATTTGTAGAATTTTCAAGTGTTTTTTAATTACTTGTTATTATTTATTTACAGTAAGCTAGCGTTTCAAAATTTCGGAAAAAAAAACTTACCTGGATAATGTGGACTGTTTATCTTCCGGTTTGGTAGCATATCCGTTCATCCATGGTCGTCCATTCGTTCCGATATGTCCATCTGCAACAAACATATTTTATTCTTCATGAGTTTCAAAAAAAAAATTTCATTTGCATAAAATTTGTATTCTACAAAATATTCTTCGGAAAAATATATGTCATCATTATCATTGCATAGTTAATTTGGCTACAATTTTATTACTATTAAATTTAGCATCCTAACCCAGCGGTGACAGATAATTATTTTACCAAATCGGAAATTTTGGCCTGTGATGTAAAAGAAATATTATAGAAAAAACAACGTTATAGCTCATATCTCTTTTGAGCATGCATAGGGTTCTCCATATTTACATGTCAAACACCTTAGGAAAATTTGGTTTCTATTCGTTTCGTCACAGACAAATAAATTAGCAGACGAAGAGTTTTTACAAAAATATGTTTTTTTTAGATTCGGGAGATCTTAAAACGAAAAAATATTGTAAAATTTTGAAAAGTAAATTTTGATCTAAATAGTACAATATTATTCCACAATTATGGAGTTGGAATGGTAAAATCGCGATTTAGGCGCAAAAAGCAAATAAATAAAACTCTTCTATTTCGAGTTAAGCGTCTCTGATCAGACTTGGTGCAGTCAGACTTCAACGTGTGTGTTACGTTTGTCAGAACGTAGCTGTGAGTTACGTTACGCACTGATTCATGTAACAGATCTTAATTTCGGTTAAGAACGCAGTTCTGTTGCCACTGTAATGTTTTGTTAAAGTTTGCAAACCGATTGTCGTTAAATATATCAGTTTCTTATAAGCGAGGCCACGCTATAATTTGTATGTTTATGTGTTTTTTTTAAATTTAATTAAAGTATGAAAAAACAAGTGAATCGGTAGGTCTTGGGGCCATAGTTCAATTAACTTTTCTTGCAGTGAAAATGCTTAATTAATTTGATCTTGTCAAATATAATTTAGGGCTCTAAGGTCACTAATAATTATAATTATAAAAAGATAAGATTTCAACAACACATTTTAATTGGATAGCAATGTCTACACATAAAACATAATTACAAAATAAACACCTATACAAGGTGTTAGAAAATTTGATGGACAGATTTTATCAAATAACAAACAATATTCGGAAAAACTATCGTCTCTTCAGATCGCAGCAGATGATTTCGGAACCAAATCACTATACACAAATTTTATAATATACATTTCACAAATATAATAAATTAAATTCAAAGAAAAAATTACTAACACAATAACATTAAAATAGAATTGTCCATTAAAATGTATATGCAATTGGAGTGTCTTCAATTCTCGCTTCATGTACCAACTAGAAACTGATTCATTTATTTAATTTTTAGAAAAGAGCAGATACGCAACTGAGGTCAGAAAGAATTATGTAATTAGCTAGTGAACGAACATGTAAATCGGTTGCAGTTACATAGGCGATTAAATTATAACAAAATATTAAATATATCTAATAAGTATTTGGGCGCTTATAAAAACAGCAATAATATTCTATGAGCGCCCAATGGTTCTCTTTTTACAAATTTTGATTAAAACTATTTTCTACTTTTAGTGCAAAAATAAATCCATTGTTTATAAATAGTTTTTTTTTTAATATTTATTTATTTGATACATTTAGGGCAAAAAATTGTTCTTAATGGTTTTTATTAAGGGGGTATTCTCATGTGAACGCATAAATTTTACCTCTTTTTAGGGAATTTTTTTTAGACGACAATAACATTCAATCATTTTAATTTTTTTATGTTTTTGTTTCTATCTTAAACTGTATAAAAAAATTTTTTTTTCTCTTATTTTACATTTTTTATATATACATTTTTTTAAATTAAAATAGCGGCTGTTCATGTTGTCTGAAATAAAAAAATCGAATGGATCATTGTTCAGTAGGTATGTCGCTATCGGCCCTACCAAAATTAATCAATTTCAATAAAAAAAAAATGGCGGACTGTAGAAAAAAAGTGTGTTTTTTGTTAAAAATCGTTTAAAAAAAATAAGAAAATATTTTCGAAAATAAGCAATTTTAGTACGGCCGATAACCATTAATGAGTAGAAGAACATATATAAATTTCAAAGCAATCGGTTGAATACTTTTTTTTTAGGACCATGACAGTTTTAGAAAATAATGTTTCCAGAAAAATGCGTTTAAAGTTTCAAGAGGCCGACTAGTCGCTTACGGCGCGTCGGCAACTATGAGTTGTAATTTATTTAAAACTAGGAATTTCGGTCTCTATTTTTCACAGCATATTTTCGATAGGTTTTACTATTAAAATATGAAAAAAAAATAAATCGATGTTTCGAAGTGGTCACATGAGAATACCCCCTTAAGTCTTAAACCCTGTCTGTATGGGTTAAATTCAAATACTGGGATTTGACCCACTTCCAGTTAAGCGATTGAATTTAAATTTGTACAAATACAGCATCGTGGCTAGGAGCTGGCCGCGAAGTCGGCTGCCAGGGGCGCAGATCCGGTGCCTGCATGTTTTGTTTCCTCTCCTGCAAAATAACTTTTCGATACGACGTTGTGCACATATTCCCGATGACATACATACATGCAGGAATCTATCGTTTTTAGAATTGATAAATATTTAATCAATTTTTTTTCAAATCAAGGACTGGCCGTGAAACTGTTATATAGGAGTGCGAAGCTGTAGTAGCAAGTCGTGCTAGTTCAAGGGCAGGGTCGAGGGTTCGAGCCCCACTTTGGGCGAATGTATTTTTTCTTGTTTGTATATTGAAGAAAAGTATCTTTGTATCATAATAATTAGGTTATTAAAACTAAAACATATAAAATAAAATTACTAAAAAAAAAACGGTTTTCTTTTGCACTAAAAACTAGGAAGTAATTTTGATGCGAATCATTTTTTGAACATTTGTAAAAAATTGAGCGCTCATAAAAACAGCGACAATAATATTTCATGAGTGCCCAGTGGTTTTCTTTTTACGAAAGATGAAAATAATTTGAACAACATTATTTTCTACTTTTTAGTACAACAGAAAACCATTATTTTTAAAAAGTTTACACAACATACAGAAATGTGAAATCAAGATGGAATTATTATACACGGTAAACAATTAATCAGTGTGAATTACAAGCAATTGATAAATGAATATTTGTACAATTAGCAAACGACGTTCAGCTGTTTGCGTTGACGATTAGCGTGCGTGCAGTGACATCACGTGACCTCGCATTAAACAATACATAACAGATGAATGTCGCCGTATATATTATTTATTTCTACGCATACAAACAAACCAGACTCGCTCAATCGGTTTTACTTTTTTATTACGAATTCGCATAATATGTGTTGCATTTGCATAAGTATGACAAATGAACGTTGTAAACAAATCAGCATCGCCCATATTAATTTCATAACTTTTTATGGCTTTAATTTTTATTGATTTATCGATTTGTATTTCGTTTACGTTGCGTTATTAATCATTCAAAAATAAAACCAGTTTAGAAATTAAGTTATATTTTATAGGCTAGTTAAAAATGTAGTTTATATATCTAGGGTGTAATGAAGTATATCTGTGAATTAACCTGCCTAAATTAAATAATAGTAGCTTATGTACCTCGGTCGTAAATGAAGACATTATATGAGTAAGAGACATTATGTTAAAACGGGAGTCTAGCGAGTTTTAACAGTTACTCGAATCATAATATCATTACGATACGTACTACATTTTTTGCACATACTCCTATATAGGATAGACGATTTTCACATAAGTAATAATAAGTATATCGCTAATATTTTTGAGAATTGAGTTATTAGATTTATATATTATGTAGATTGTTTACGATGACAACCTCCAGTATGGTTCTTTGTGTTGCTCATACAGATTTAAATGGCAACTGACTATTACTACTTGATTGGTAAAATCGAATTACTCTTATTTAATTTACGCACAAGTTCAAAAAGGGTCATTTTACAACCGCTATACAGGTATGAGAAAAGCCACTTTACAAGGAGTCGTGCAAAAAAAAAAACTATTTTCATGTGTAACAGCCCTGAATACATTATTAATCCTTTTTCAAGTTTTTATATTTTTAAACTTAATACCTAGTTACATCCGCGAGAATTTTAAGCATGAATTCATTAAATAAATTAGTTCTGAAATTTAAAAATCACCTATATAATCTTGATAAAAACAAACAAGTCGCATTATTTACAGCACGGATTATTAAGACTATCCATTTTTTTAAATCTAGCTGACAACCTGGCTTTTATCGTAAATCTACAAGCTGAGAAGCAGTTTGCTGCGGGTTCCATGCTTGATTGAGAATTGAAGTCTCCGCTATATGTTAAACTCATAATCTGCAATTTGCATCTTTATCCGTTCGAAGATGTTTGTATATAATTGATAAAAACTGATTTTTGTATTGAAAAATACGATAACTGAGTTAATTAGAACAATATTTATGTCTTGACTTAGGGGGCATATTCCACAGATGTTTTGTACTGTTTTGAAATGGAACCGATTATAATTCTAGAGGGATCTATATACATCTACAATTCCCTAGAAGTCTAGAATTCTGGAGGGATACCTAGAGAATCCCTAGAGGGCTCTATATAGAGGGATCCATATGAACACCGAATGATTTATTTGCATTTCTAAGGAAACGATAAAAAAAATAAAAAAATAATTTTTTATACACTCGCTCATAAAATATCTGTTCAGCGATAGTAAAATGACTCGTCGTGCTTTTTGCATATTCGATCGGAACCCACCCTATTTATCGCGTTTCAATTGAGCAGGATAACTGCTGACAATTTCCACCGTTTGAGAATCACAGTTACGCACACAAGGACTTTATGTAATGGCGAGCACGTCTATGATTTATTGGCAAGTTACAACTCGTACATCTTCATTCACAACTATAATAGCTATAATTTATTATTCAAGCAATTTATATACACAGACTCAACATACCTACTACAGATATTCTAGAATCTAGATAGGTATATCTGTGAAAGATTAAGATATTTGGGAGTAGATTGTGGTTAACTACAGTCAATTTAATGTCATTTGAAAGTTCATATGATACTATCTTGTAAGGTAAGTCAAGGCTATATTATGACAAATGTTTTTGTCACATAGAATGTCTGAAAGCTGCAACAACAATTAATAAAACCAAGTTTATTAATAAAAGATATCTTTTGCATATCCAGTAATAGGTCTGAATCCTTACTGAGATAAATATTAAAACAAAGCATTTTTGCAGAAGATATTTTGAACAAATTCAAATCTACAGACATGCATACAGGCACAGATGTCATGCGGAAAATCACTTTTCTTTACAACAACAAGGTCTACCTCGTTACTGAGATAAACATAAGAAAATGTATTTTCACAGAAATTGTGTACAAAAGAAATTCTACAGACAGACAAAGAAGAAAGTATCCACGATAAGCTGCCATGCTGATGCTTAATTGAAATCTATCACGAATTACTGTCCTCTTTGTCATTAATTTAAATACTAAGATTGAAAATATGTAGGTTAATGGTTATCCTGCACAGAATTGTTTCCATAATTCCGATAAATTGACATAACTGCTCTTTAGAAGCGACAATACACTGTATTGCATTCAGTGCACGATATCTGGAGAACACTATTAGACGGAAATATCCTACTAGATTTAGTGTGAACTGTCAACCCCGCAGGACCAGCACTTTATATCGACTTTAAATTCACACATAATTTGACCTGAACGAAGTCGAGTTCGCAGCTAATTGGTTAATAAATATTACTACATCTACCATATATTTTATGAACAATTTAAACATTTCAGGCAACTTATCTCTAAATATTTTGCACAAGGCATAGTAATAAAAACACATTGGGTCCACGCCAAATGAATAGGATTTGTGAACGGTAAGTATACATCTGAATGCCACGACCTTCTCATAATAGGATCCCGCAATTTGTCTTTTATATTATCTCTTATTACTATTATTACTTATGTATTTGGGATACCTATTGAACAAAAAGTACACCTCCGTATTTTATATACAGGTCGATTTTCAAATTGAAATCATAAACTTGTATATCATTTAGACGGTGATGAAATCAGCTGTTTAGTGTCTATGATCTACAGTTTTTCCCTCTAGATTTATATATTATTTGGGTTCTATTTGTGCAAATCTGGACTGAAATTTAGTGTGGAAAAATGGAGGTTGTCTATTATTAAATTATAATTGAATTAGATTTTGGAGATCTATGAATTGAAACTAAAATGTTTTCTTCAATTTTAAACTACAGTTCAAGGAACAACTTAAATAGCATTGGAATAAAATTTCAGCGCGAACCTATTCAAAGGTCTTATAATATTACGAAAATGCATATTAACTAAAAAAAGTAACACCATCATTGGCTATTTTCGATAAAACTTTATAATTAAATAAAAAATTTCGATGAAAACAGTAAAAAAACTTTCGCTTTCAATGTTTTTTTTTTTAATTTCGAAATCCTGTCTGTATGGGCCAAATTCAAATATTGAAATTTGACTAACATTTTGTTAACCGTTTTGAGTTGAAATTTTGTAAACATATAAATAAATTTCGGATGACAATAATACTCGTCTTCAAAATTTTATTAATGAATACAATTCACTTTTTTTAAACTAATTACAAATGGACGTGAAAATGGTGCATATATAGGAACAGTAGAAAGTCGAGCTAGCTCAGTTGGTAGAGCATGGGTAGAGCGTGGATTCAAGCCTCAACTTTGGAAGAAAGTAGTTTTCGCAATGGTTTTCTTATTTGTACGAAATTACAATGATGAATAAAGGCTCAAAAGTAAAAAAAAAAGTAAAAAAAAACTTGAAAACAATGGTTTTCTTCTGTGGGTAGGTACTAAAAAGTAGGAAATAGTTTTGATCAGAATAATTTTCAACGTTTGTAAAAAGACAACTATAAGGCGTTTATAAAAACATATTATGGCGCCGAATAATTTCCCTCTTACAAATGTAAAAAATTGTTCTGATCAAAATTATTTTTCACTTTTAAGTGCAAAGAAAACCATTGTTTTCAAATTTTTTAAAATTATTTTATTTAATTATTTTCCCATCACGAAAGTTGAAGGATTACGTGTCGCTGTTGTTTATACTACTAGACGCCATCGTTTGGCCAACTATCTAGAATACAACTTAGGCTGTGGTAAGACTAAAGCAGTCTTCCACTATATAAGTTTTACAAAATTTTGAAATCGTTATATTTGGAATATGAATCAGCTGTATTTATTGGAATCTTAACAACTTGCTTGTATGTTTTATGTAAATAGAATATCAACACGAAATTATACGCACCGCGCATAAGAAAAGTTTGACCTTATAAACAATATTGATTGAAATTACATCATGGCAACAGAAGACTTGTGATTATTTGCCAAAACTATTACACATAAAATATGCTGGCACATTAGCTAATAGCTCTAAATTGTTCAACCTCCACTAAAGAATAAAACTTATTTGCTATTCATTGTGAAATCTAACATTGCAATATGATATCATGGTTACAATCTCGATTCTAGATAAATTATATTTAAATTAAAACATGCAGAAATTAAAAAAAAATCCATAATTTGATCTTTTTTCCATCCCATGCAGTGTCGGATTTTGACCACTGTCCATAACAAATTTATTTGAATTAATGCATTTTTTATTTATATCTGTGTTGTAAGTACGGTGCTAACAATAAATTTTGAATTTGTTGATATTGACCATATAATTTTTATAATAACATCCCAATTTTGATACCTAAGTAAATTTTTTTTCTCCACTACTACCTACAATATAGCCTATAGATATTGGGATTTGATCATTATACTAAAAGTTTATATACTAAATTTAATTTTCATATTGTTTAGTGTGTAACCTAATTCTGGGGCCACATTTTTTTTTTTTTGGGAATCAATGGTCCAAATATCCAATTTAGGCTAAACATATAACGGATCTGTATTTCTTCCAATTCGATCCGATTATGTGTTCCGATGGCTCCCGTCGTGAGGGCCCACACTGGTCCGTATTGGGAAGCAGTTGCAGTTGATTTGTAGAAATATCATGAGTGTCTCTGACTTTTTTCAAAACTTTCCAACCTGTATGAAATTATTCGGATAAATTCAACGACTGTCTTACAGATAATGACAGATAGTGGTTGATTAATCTAGTGGGGAATAGTCATATCCCCACTAGATTAATCAACCACTATCTGTCATCAGAATGAGATATCGGACTGGAAACAAACACACTTGATTATCCAACCCGTCATCTTCCTTTACTTTCCAATGTAGGTATCTACATTATAACCTTGGTGTTTGCTTTTCGTCCAATGTCGGTCGACGTCGAATCGGGAGAAATACGGATTCTATGTAGATGCAATCGAAGGTTATTAGGTAGAGGTGATCTCGTAGTGGAGGGAAGACATCATCCCGTGTACTGTTAATTGATATTAAAAATATTGAACGGTTTTCAGCTGACATAATTCATTAACGATGTAATATTTGGGTGCAGCCTTAGATCACACTAAAAGATTCCTGACCTATCTTTCAATCTGTTATATAATACATACAATACATTAGCAATATTTATCCAAAAATCAACAACGGACTATTTTGTTTGTATATTTATGTCAGATTGTTGACAGCAAGAAACGTTATTTAACTGTCAATAATATAGGGATTAAATAAATTATAAAATTAATTAGTAAATAAAAAGTTATAAATTTGGGTGCGGTCAAAATGGACGATGTAAATAATTTAAGACTTAATGACAGGTCAGTGACAGTTGCAGTACTTCTGCAATATATGTGTGCGCAAAACCAGTGCAAGTATACAGTTATCCGGCAGACGGAAACGGTTTGAATCTTTGCACTGGTTCAGACCGCGTGCAAACGTGTATTGCGTATCAAATGCACACACTGTCTACTTACACCCAGTTACCGCCGTGGTAAGAACCTCAGGAGGATCGGATAATCGGACAGTCGGTATCCTTTCAACCACATAATACAGTTGAACTCATGTATTTTCAACTTTTCCGTCATCCTCTCATTTCGTGGCAGTCATAGACCAATCAGAAAAACCTATATTAATTTGAGGTTAAATGTTATCAAACGTATTTTTCCATTGGCTACTACTAGTTTTAAAGTCAGAATTGTTTCAAGCAAAATAATTTGCTTCTTTGATTTTACCATTCCAACCCACAAGTGGGGAATGGTAGGTACACGTTTAAGTCAGAATTCATTTTTCTAAATTTTACAATATTTTTTCGTTTTGAGGTCCCCCGAATCCAAAAACCATATTCTTGGAAAAACTCCGTGCGTCTGTTTGTCTGTTAGTCTGTGAGCACGATACAGCTCAAACGGATGAACGGATTGAAAGCAAATTTTGGGAGCATGTTTGGTATGCAAATATGAAGAGCCCTATTGTTTTTGGAGAAAATCGGCGCATGCGCAAAAGAATATATGCTATAATGTTGTTTTTTCTCATATAATGATATACTTTTCTATAACGATTTATGTTTTATTTATTTTTCTAAGAAAGTTTAGTAAAAATTTTTTTGTAAACTTTATAGTTTCGGAAATATTAAAATAAAAACAAACAGCTTATCTTTTGTTCTAAAGTTTTTGAAGTTATAATGGTTCTGTCGCCCAGTTGGCTGGATTTTTTTTTTTTTTTGTAAAATCAAAGATATTTTTTTTCTTCAAGTTTGTAAATTATTTCCGGGAACATACGATATATTAGTTAATATATTTCCTGGAACGTTGATATTATTAATGAAATAATAGAGAAAATGCAATAGAGAAACGCAATAGATTGTACCCTCATGATATTGTTACCTCACTATTGTTGAGTTACAGGTGCAACTGATGTCGGTGTACTTACCTACCTGCATGTTGGCAACAATAATAACCGTACACACACCAAGTAAACGGCTGTTAATAAGTTAATTACAGGAAAATAAACATATCTAAGCAACCGACACAACAGGGATGACGTTGTAACAACAGTCGTGGTAATCAATTAATTAGTGTGATATCGGATTAGTTACACAACTACAGCCAATAGAGCACCACAACCACAAAATGGTATTTTGCACAGCCCCTATACAATGTCCCGTGCGTGATTATTTTATGATTTTTGTGACTGTTAAAAATCGCTGGCGTTCGTGTTACCGTAATGTCACACTGTGTCATTAAATAATAATACACGCACTCGATACATAACCAAATTAATTCATTAAGAACTTCATAAGATAAAAAAAAACCGGGTCGCAGTGCCAAAATCCTGCGGATAATATAGTGTATTTGCTAATACAGGCAATACACCCCTTAAAATATTTTTTTTCTTAATTGCAATATTATTAACAATCTAACGAGTGTACCGAATTAAATACACCGTTCAGTAAATAAGTCATTATCTACAAATTAGTGTTTTCATAAAATTGGTAAGTCCGGTTCTGTCCGGCCGACTTTATTAAAATTTTAGGGACACTTTTTTGTTACTACTAGAGGGTTAAATTTCAATTTTGAAACTATTCGGAGAGTTTTTTCGGTATTTTGGGACCCAAAAACATTTTTCAACCCCTAAAAACTACCCTTAAAATGGCCCGATTAGGCCCATTTTAAGTAGGCATCTTGCGGTAATAGATTTCAACACGTGGGCCAAATTTAGTTGAAATCAATTAATTCTTTCGAAAGTTATTGCCCGCACGTATATATATATATATATATATATATATATATATATATATATATATATATATACAGGGTTAATATATATATATATGGTATATGGTACGGTTTTTGGACTGTATAAATTCTAACGAAACATATTGCGTCATTAAAGGAGATAAAAAATATTACGGGTTATGGCGGAATTATAAAAAAAGCTATATAAGTTGTGACCAATAAATACGTATTTTGAGGCCGTTTTATAAAACCTTTGCAGCTTTTTTAACAGAACGTTAAAAATAACCAAATCCAGTTGTTTTTTGGTTTTTGAGGCCTCAATGACGTGCAGGACGGTGATTTTTCACTGATATCGGAGAGTTTTCGATTTTACATTAGCGATTCCTTGGCAGTATGGTAGTTCCAAACGTTGTGGCGCGTGTTGCTAAAAGTTCTCAGATTGGACATAATGGAATTATACCATTAAACATAGTTGGATTCCCGCTGTATATATTCTGATTTAATACACTACATTTTATCAGATAATCACAATATTACGTTGGTACTGTAATTTCATTATTATTATGCGCTCATTTTATTATTATAATATTGGCAACCTGCCGCAACAGTTACAGATAGATGGTGAAGTCAACGAACCAATGTTATAACTTATGAAAGTGTTAATGTGTTCAGCTATGGGTTCATGCAGATATACGTTCTAAACAAAATTATAGACTTTGCATAGAATGGTTAAGCGTCAATAATCTAAAAGAATAATAGAACAGATTTAACCAGGATTCGTTCTGGTAGGTTGAAAGTATTGTTCTGAATTTACTAGACAATACATTAAAGCTCTATTCTAACATGGAGACGCGACAAAATTCTGCTTCTAAAAAGTTACGTGTTTTAAATGCAACAATTCTTACAGGAGTAACGCGACGCGACAATGAGTTGGATTTTGTCGTATCGTGCTGCTATCGCGTCACATCGATCTCTTGAAAATTGCTGCATTTAACATCACGTAGATACTTTTTTTTTAAACGCCATGTTAGAATTGGCCTTTATGTAAACAAGTTTTAAAAAAATAGTTTTTAATATTAACTGTTGTATCAGATGCTTATGGATGCAAAATTTTAAGAATTCTTTCTTCTTCATAATACGAGTAGTATATAAATATTAAGAGCACTGTGGTTGGAACAATAAAAATAAAAGAATAGTAACTTCTTACCACAACAGATTTATTCAGTGGATGTACATTTCGAGAACTAAGCTCCCATCTTCAGCAAAACACTTATCCTTAATTTATATACAATATAAAATACCTGTATTGTATATAAATTAAAGATTTTGTTGTATTTAGTTAGTTTAGTGTTTTGCTGAAGATGGGAGCTTAGCTCTCGAAATGTACATCCACTGAATAAATCTGTTGTGGCAAGAAGTTACTATTCTTTTATTTTTATACGAGTAGTATGCAAAAATCATTTGCAGTTATGAGACATGAACTTGGGACGTTTATAATTTAGCAATTTTAAGCATGTCCTATAGCAAAACCCATCGTTTATGGCATTAAGTTTCTTATGGAAAATAGTTATTTTTGACGCACTCATGAATTTCAAGTTTCATAGTAAATGTTTTTTTATGACAACATCACTAATTTTTTTTACTGATGTATATTATTTGTATTTTTTTAATAATAATTGTCAGTAAAATGATCACAGTAAAGCCATCTCATCGTGGCAAAATCAAAAGTAAAAATTTCCATTTGTGTAAATAAGGTTTAGTACTATGATGATAACATGTCAAAATGAGCACAGGAACGCCATATCTCGGTGTAAAAAAACTAAAGTGTATTTGTATTTGTGTAAATAGGCTTTTTGTAGATCGGCTCTTACACACGCTCGCTTGGTTAAAGTCCGAGAACTGATAAAAGCGTCAATTGGAATTTCAAATTATTGTATTATTAAAAAATAAAGAAATGAAAATATAAATTGGTACTAGAACCAAATAATTCCAGCTATTGGTGGTCTATTTTGCTTCTAGCGAGTAGAAAATAAACCACAAACTCTAAAAAACGACGTAACGGCCTATCTACACGAAGTTACAAATGGCAACAAAGTATAATCATGGTTATCATAGAATTTATTGTTATATTGTCCATAGGCTATTCAGTATGCAGTAATTTTCATGTAAAATGTCAAATTTAACGAGGCATTAATGCCGAAGCTGTTTATCTGCACTTGTAATGGAGAATTAATTGTTTATTGAAATTGTTTTTGATTATATAGTAATATAAACTTGCCCAGCCTCATTTTCATTCAAAACAAATAAAAATCGAAATACCTATTTCAACACTTACAACAGATATTCGATTGGTTTTGTATACGAAATGTCTTATGAAGATGTGTCAGAAATTGTAAGTTTTCATATTTTTCGTATGTTCAGGCACTTTTTTTTTTGAAGTTATACTTCCTTTAGTGCGTTGAGAATAAAATGTTACTAGGTAACGGAAGCGCGCGCGTACAACTAGCGAAAATTCGACAGTATGAAGTTGGCCATAAGAGACCCAGACTGAAATAGTCGTTTTAAGTGTAATCCAGTAAATAAAAGTAAAAACCAAAATAAAATTTTGATAGTATTTTCAAATATTTGAGGTTAATTGTCGGTAAGTATTATTTTTAAACTTTATAGAGATTTTGTTTCAATAAATTATTTGCATGTATATTAAAAATTCATTTGTAATCACGCCAAAAAAGTAAACTTCAAACACGCATCCACACGAGCTATAGAAGATCAGATTCTATTCAGATAAGAATAAATCAAATAATCGGGCAATTATAAATAGATTAAAAGAAAATATAAAAAATATCCCTAAATATAAAAATAATCATTTTTCAAATAGGTATATGAATGTTCTTATAGAGGCGCGCCTAAAAAGAAAAAGAAGTTTTTGTCATTTTTAAACATAATGTATAAATTCAAGTTTCGCTCAAAATGAATACCTATGTATACTGATTTTCTTCTAGGGCAAATAATAAGTTAAAATACTCTAATTTTCGTGTAATTCAAAATTATTTTATTATTTTACTTCTACAGATTTAAAAAATTATATAAAAAAATCCGCCCATCTCATTTCCAATTTTACTCAAAAATGTTTTTTTTTTTTTTTGGCTAAATAGAGTCACCATTTTTTTTCTATATTTTTAGTATTTTAACTTAGTAAAATATGAATCATTGGATATTCGAATATTTATTAAGTTTAACTGTCCCTACAAAATTATATTTCGTTAGTCAAATGAGAAGTGAAAAAAGAAACTTTTGAAAAAAAGTAAAATCAAAAGAAGCGTTTTAAATTGTGTGCATGCACTTGTTTCGCAAAGTTAATCCCAAATATGCGCATTTTCTTTTGCGTTTTTTTGTATTCTTTTTGCTCTCACTTCTATACAAAAACAGTTGTTCACTTGTTATTACATTACGTATCGTTATATCGTTACATAACGTTACACTCGATAAATTATAATAACTAGCGTTGTTTTTAACAGACACTAGTACCTATTTATTAATTAACATTGGACTCTGAATGTACAACTTATAAGAATACAATGCATTTAACAAAAAAAAAAAAAAACAACTGCACATCAAATAAAACAATTGCTGCTAATCATTTGTTAGTGAATCAATTACTACAGTGATGTAAAGACAGATATTTAACATATTTAGCAAATATTGTTTATCATTGTAGAGTAGTGTCGTTTAGAGAAGATCGTAGTGTAATTTCTGCGCACAATCGAGTTTTGGGTCTATTCTAATAAATGATGGTCCTATGAAAGTGGTCACTGTTCGTCGCTAATCGAAATGCACCAGACAGTACAAATATCGCTTATGATTTCCCATGGAATTCCAAATCACGCCGCTAGTGATCGCTTGTCCCCCTCTTCTTTCTACGAAGATTTTCCACCTTGTTACTATCTTCTTTAAACCATACTACGTTACTCTGCTGTTAGAACATCAGCTAATTCATGACCCGTTATATAAAAGAAACGTTAAAAACTCGAATGCATTTAAAAATGGCTTTAAAGTTTTTCAACTTGGACTCAAATGTGGAGATAAAAATGTAACAACTTTCATTCAATTAATAGTATGCAAGTATATATAGCTGAAACAGCTGAACTCGGTTTCGTCATAATATTGTAATGATACTTAATCAGTAATCACCACACTGCGCATGTGTTATCTATACCATTGTTGTGTTGTTTTGTTTTCTGAATGCATTATAACGAAGAAGTAACTAGAATTGTTGTAGATATGCTTTATTATTTCCAAGAAAACCATTCTATAACTTAACTCGTTGATTTAGATTTTTAAATTTTTTAATAATAGACTTGGCTTTTCGTTCGACACTTAGAAAGATGATTGGGCTTTTAGCCGGTCATGCTTTCCTGAGAAAACACCTACATGTGATGAGAAAATACAGCAAGAATCAACACTATGTAGATTTTGAGAAATGGAGGATTAAATGTTCAAATGTGAGGCTTTAATCTACAGGAGGACAACCATCTTTGGTTACATTGATGAAGATAGAATAGTTCCACAGAACAATCTAGTAGCCAATCTTCTGGAGCTCATAAGAAGATCCAGATTATTTGCTGACTAGATCCAGTAAAAGGGGAAGCACAAAAATTCTTTCACGATGTGGTGTATTTGTACCAAGAGACCATCCCATTTCATTTTAATCTTATTTTTTAATCTTGACGAGGCAAATGGTGGAAATGATACCAAGATATCTAAAATTCTTTACACGTTTTAGTCTTAAGAGAAAATTTCGATTTTTAGGAGCACTACAAGCCTAATTATTGGTAATATTTTTTATTTAAAAACTTAAAAATAGTACCGTTTAGTACCTATATTATGCTTCTAGTAGAAAATTACGAAGCAAATTTTAACAAGTTATTTTGTATTTTGAATCCTCGGTAAGAAAAATGGAATCTCCTGAGACAGCGTTCCCAGAATTTTTATCTGTCTCCAACGCTTTGACATTTTTTGTTGTATACATTTCGACAATTTTCAGGGTGAATATTGACAATATATAGGGCGAATGTTGACAATTTTTAGAATTATCACATTTACCTATTGTTTTGAATAGTCAGAATATAAACGTACATACTATATTTTAATATTTATTTTTACTCTGGTGATAAGGTGCCCGTCAAACCGCGTATAAAATAGACGTTCACGTGAGGGAAGCCGCGAATAAAAAATTAATTCTATGGTTGCACGCCCTATCTGATTAATTACAACACTAAAAATAGGTATATCTAAGAAGTTCAGTTGACGTTAAACAAGTAAAATATTTTCCAATAAGTTTGTTTTTATTTTTGCAAGCATTAACTGAATTTTATGCACCATAAAAACTAAAAAAAAATCTTTTTGTTACTAGTCTAGAGCGACATAAATCATTGTGTGAAAGCGAGAAAAAAATAATTGGGTGATAAAAAAATAATTAAAAATATAAATTGAGATCGGCCCTATAAAAGCTCTACAATGGTGCTATAATTTACAAAAGTTAATTAAAACAATATTATCGTATTAACAACAGTCTAATATATTTACTTTTACGATATCTTTAAAAGTTACACCCTGTTCAGATCTGGTTGAACTCCAGAAGTTAAAAAAACATATTTGAAAGAATTGTTTTTGGAATCTTCATATATAAAAATTCAAGTTCAAAAATTTAAAATTTAAAAATGACTGAGCAACATATTATGGCTTCAATTTTTGGACATAATAATACAACAAATATGTTTAAAAAAATGAATGTATTTCATGCGACGAGGATTTCGTACATCATATGCTATTCGTTATTCATCTTTACCTGTTTGATTTTTTCAAAGTTTAGATGTTTGGAGAGGGGCATACTTTTTTTGGTACATATTTATAAAATAATCTACAACCAACTCATTAAAACATTTCTATTTGCAACTTTTAACAGTCACACAAGTTTTAATATAATTACGCACGAAATATAGGTATATTATAATATTTTTGCGTACACCTCCTATTTACAGTTTTCATTATTTTTGGCAAATCCAGCTTCACGTATTATATTTGGTTGTTTATGAAAATTAATCCTACTTTGGATCGTCATATACTTCTATAATGGTAAACTGACAGGTCATTTATGGTAATTAGTGTTGAATTGATTAGATCGTATTTATTTTACTACATCACTAGTAGTAAGTGGGTCATTATACAGGAATCAAAAGCAGCTATTTTATAGAGTGGTATGCAAAAATATTTTGAAAGGTATTTCACTTTGTTGACCCCTAAAAAATCTGCTATCTCAAGAGTTACTGAAGTCTAAGATCTGCAAGTACGGAACCTCATTGTTCAAACCTATTTATTTTTATAACAGATACTAATACATTTCTTATAGATATGTTGATTGAGGATTATAGACGCCCGATAACTAAATTTTAATAGTCCAAAACGAAAATTGAATAGTTCTTGTCCTTTTTTGCAACAGCCTTTACATATTAAAATTAAAATTTATGTTAGGAAAAATCAGGTCTTGAAATAAATTAGGTAAAAAGAATTAGGTGAAAAGACCAATTTTTACATTTTTAACACATTTATTCGTTATACGACGTTTCGTCGGTATTATTCCGTTACTTCCTAAGGTATCTATTTAAATTTAAATTTTCGAGGTAATTTTCATTGTATTTTTTTTTATTTATATTTTTGTATTTAATTTATAAATTGTAATTTATTATAAATATCTTTTTATGTCTGTTAAAACTAGATACCTGAGGAAGTCGGAATAATACTGACAGAACGTCGTATAACGAATAAATCTGTTAAAAACGTAAAAATTGGTCTTTTCACCTGATTCTTTTTACCTAATTAAAATTTATAATTTAAAAATTCTTCTACAGTATAAAAGTGGTTATTGTATGCAAAATCATCAGTTATTTTTTGAAAGTTTCCAGTTGCGTCATTTTGACCGAGGTTCAGCCATTTGTGAATATTTTGCACCACAACTCAGTATCGGAACTGCGATTATAAATTCAAGTCACATGAAATAAACTGTAACGTAAAAGTAGATTATAATTTTGTTAAAGTAAAAAAAAAACGTTTCATGGTTTTCAGTGTCAGTTAAGAGAATTACTAAATTCGTAAAACGTTTTTATATTCTTTTGTGGAAAAAAGGGCTCAGTGTCAACAGTGGCGTGGGATGTAGGTGTTTTTAGACGACGAACAATATATTCCATTACCCCGTTATTGTTTTCTAATTTTTAAATTTTGTGAGGATTAATGCTTTATCACAGATAATTGAATACACCATTGTGTGCGTTAGTTCAGTTCGGTTGAAAATTTTTTGTTTCAAGATACATCTGCTGCAATGTTATTCGAAAAAAATGAAGAAGCAAATTTCTTTCACATTGTTTTGTCATTAAAGCATTCCAGCGATAGCAATAAAATTATTATCATATTTACATATTCATTATGATTACAGAGAAATGTCTTAAAAAACAGTTACTGCTGAAGTTATTGCTTCCACAGGCAGATTTAATTTCATTATGTATTCAACTGTTTTGCTTCTAACAATTTTAACGGTTACTGCATTGTTACATATGACATACAATAATTGATTGAGAGTTATAGCTGGAAAATTCACGCCGACAAAATGCGTTAATGATTTTTTATAACTCAAACATGTAAAATGGAATTTGACTGAGTGCCAGACGGCGAAATTACATTTCAGGTTCGCGCTCAGCTTAGAGTAATACGAAATATAAATTTTTTTGAATTTTTCATAATAAACTGAAAAAAATAGCTTTTTCCACAACATATAACACAATAACTGCTTTTCATGCCTGTACAGCGGTAGTAAAAGACTCACTAGTGCGTAAAGTAAACCAAACAAATGTCAGTAATTTCAAAAAGTGACGTGTCAGTTACCATACAATACCATAAAAGATGCAGAGCAACAAAAAGCGGGCATATTTTTCGTTTACAAACTAAATGGAATGCAATATGGCTACACACAGCGTTAACACCAGCTGTCTGAAATATTATTATGAAGTGAAAATCAGCTACGAGTATTTTATTGGAGATACGTGCAAAAATGTAGTACGTGTCTCGAATGTAATGCTTTTATGTTAAAACTCGCTAACACTCGTTTTTCTATATCATAGCTCGCACATAAAAGCAATCTAGATACATAAACTATTTTGTTTTTCGACGTTGGCCTGTAATGGATAATTTTACGTACGGTATATATTTATATATATTTGCCTGAAAAACAGCGACAAAAAATTATTTCTTTTTTATATTTTGAAATATTTCCGTTACTGTATTTCTTTAGTTTCTTCACGTACATTAAATATCCGATATCTGCAACCATTTAGTTTATCCACAGATACGACACTGATTCCTAAAGGAAGAAAAAGAGTGAAAACTTGGGACATTAAGTATTCACATAACGTTCTATTGTATACAAACTGACGGAAAACGATAAAAAGGACAAGGAAAATACCTAACGTGAGTAAAAGTCATGAGCAGGAAAAGTGTATCTTTGTAGGAAAAACTTTTGATCACAAATGTGATAATAAAAATCAGCGGGCACATTTGAACTGGCAAGAATTTGAAAAAGAAGTTTTTCTTTAATATCAGCCACTGCAAATCAATAGTGAATTTTTTTTTAACTTCTATCAATATACAGTAAATAAATGTTATTTTTTAGTGTAGATTTTAGACATTCGAAGGTCGTTAGCGTCTAATTACATCTAATTATATTAAACATCGCAAAATATCGACGAGCGGAGGTGGGATTCGAACCCACGACAGTTTCATCCAAAGGTCAGCATGCTAACCCGTTACACTAAGCAGTCCTCATTGAATTTACTGAAATCTTCATACCGTATTTAATCATCAGTGTAGACACACTCTAAATAGGTGTGTTTGTTATCCTGCTCCAGTGTAAAAACTTTTGACACAATTGCATCTGTTATACAAAAGTGTAAGTTACACTGATTTGTCTAGTATTTCAGTGCCGGACTAAAAATGTGAACACTAGCAGTTCTGACTCTTGAGCAAGGAAACGTAGTGTAATATAAATCACGTGAAAAATGTCTGAGTTTGACAATTGCTAGAACAAATTACACTTTAGTAAAAGTCACGTACACTTTTCAGTGTAAATTTCATTGACTTGTTTACACTGCACTACACCAAACACATCTATCATTACGAAATATTTTCATATACGTTTTTTTTACACCAAAATGTTATTTTTAAGGTGTCGTACTATATCGTTCTCATTAATTTGTCTGTCGGTACCTCTGTTACAACATTCTAAACTATAAATGCTACAATAATTGTTGGATACCTATATGAAAGAAATTATTTTCATACATGTAAAAATTTCAAAATTTTGAATCAATACTTTTTTATTTATTATTTGTTACATTAGCTCAATTGGTAATCTGCCCAGATAATTTTTGAAGTTGACGACCTTTAAGAAAATACAAGAAAAAGAAAAATACAAGAAAAAGAAAAACCTTTGAATAGAGAATTTTATTTTCTCATTTCTTATTTTTTTTTTTTTTTGACAGTTGACAAGAATGAATGTCTCCACTGGCCTAATTTCCCTTAAAAACAATATTAATAAAGATTAAAACATTAAAATATAAAAAGAGTAGATACTAAAACGCGAATACGAGTCACAGAAAATAATGATTTAAACGTACGCTTAACATATTGTGATAATCAAATTGTTTAAATTTTCAAACACCGTTTCTTTGTCGTTAAAATCCTATCAAGATCTTTTGAATTAATTGCATCGGAATAAATAATTTAACTGTCTAATAGGAGTTGTGAACTACCACAATTAATTCAAACTTAATCCAATGTTTACAGATATGCGCGTGCAGCGTTGCCAAATTGAATAAATAATTCAGCATTTAAAGTTTCGTCACAATATTTTTTATACTTTAAAAAATGATACTATCCTAAATAAGCTGTTGTATTTTATAAAATTTTGACATTGAACGTTATGATGCAGTCTAATGTCTTCAAACTCTCTGTCATGTAGAACATAAGATTGTACTCACACTTCACACAAAAACAAATGATTGATCTACATAGAAAAATATCGTTTTTTAAGCTAAATTTTGATCATGTTACGTAGAAGTGAAAATTGTATAATAAAACTATGTTAAATGCATATATACACAGTTTGGAAAAAAAATTCTTTCAGCCGATCGATTAAATTATTAACTACAAGTTTTTCTTTCGGATTTCAGATTTTCTGACAACGTTTTCTGCAACTCAGCACTGATATCTCACAGAACGGATCGTGATAGTATTATAGTATGGACTACACCAATTCGATTCGATTCTGTGTTCCAATGTCGTCCATTGTGAGGACCTATACTAATGCCGATTGGGAAGCGGTTGCAGTTGTGTTGTAGATGTATAATTGCGACTCTACTAGAGAAGAACGTTCCCATTAATAAGAAACGCAGAAAAAAAAGTATGGGTGCATCAGTCTAATGAAAATAGATCTGAACAGATGTTTTTTTAAAATTTGCCAACCTATAAGAAGTTACCCCAATAAATTCAAGGACTGCTACCGCTATGAATCATAAGATCAATTAGCAACTATCTCTAATAATGTGCCGTCGGAATAAGATATCGGACTGGAAACAAACACGTCTGATTGGCCAACCCGACGGTCCGTTAACGGTGGTCATCGTTTCTTGTCATATCGGGCTTCCATTTTTAGTGTAGACATCTACATTATAATCTTGGTATTGGTTTTTCTCCAGACATCGAATCGGGAGAAATACGAATCCAGGTGCAGCTTCAATCACAAATCGGTCAAAGTTGGCAACATTGCAAAAGCGCGTGTTGTGTTCGGTACATTCCGACTGACGTATAGAAGTGGCAGGAACTAAGCATATCATTACAAAGTACTACTACTGTCGGTAAAATGTCGGTATCAAAAAATGGTTGAACCTGATAATCTCGATGCACGGTAATTTCCTGCAGCTGTACATCTGTGGACGCGTATCCATTACCTGACGTACATAGCTAGTACTGATAGCTTCTAAAGGCCGATACACACAATCATAAATCAGCCAGTCGGTTGATAAGGATTTAAAACCTTAAAAAAAGGTTTGTCTCATCCTTGTTTAGAGCGAGCAAAATTGTTAGATTATTAACTAAAGCGCTGCTTTCCTAAGACATCGGCACAAAACCTCAAATCATTGCAATATTTGTATCACACGAAACAATATGGCGTGATAATTGACACCATATTGAATTTTTTTAGCCTGTGATACTCTTGACATTGAGACTAATCCAACGGCTCCTCATTTATTAAAATTGATCTACTAATTTAATCTCTAGGAAGGAACATCTATACCCAATTACATACACATAATTAGATTACATTCATATATGCATACAAACATACATAACAAACCTTTAAAATCATAACCCTTCCTTTTGACTGCGTAATCGGGTAACAACCCGATTACGGTTCGTCTTATATTTTGACGGGTTCGTCGTGTCATCATGTGTTGATCTCTCTTATACCAGGGTATCAGAACTCACAGAATGAACAGATCAAGAGTGTGTGTGTGTTGAGCGCAAGCACAACATAATATAGAGGTGACTGACACCTGTAATGGAGCGGCACCAGAAGACAGATGGGGCCCCGGGGCGAGGTCTCTCTCGCATCATCTCTCTACTATCAATTTTATTGTAGGTACCTACTATGTATGCGTAAGTACCTCCAACCAACATTCCACACACGTACATGCGTACTCCACAAGGGATTGGATTACAATCAACACCTCCCCAAGTCGAATTCTCATCTTAGATCGTCCCGTTTGTGCAGTTTTCATTTAAATTTTTAGTTCTATGTGCATTTCAATTCAAAGATAGCGTGGTGTTAATGCTCAGTGGGCTAGCCACTGAACCAAATTCTCATCGTTGCGTTCATTGATATGAATGCAGTCGTAATTTGATGATACTGAATGATAAATTATAATATGTTCCGACCATCCTAAAAGATATGTATTATCCAAAAAACCACAAAAAGCCTACCAGAAGAATATGCATTGGGTTCCATATTTAGAGAAAGTGGCAAGAAAACAAACGAACGATTTCAGCTAATTAAGATATATACAAAACACTCCTGTCACGTTGTGACACTTCAGTAACCCAGACATATTTAAATGGTAACCTAAAGCGTTTCTTATGCAATATCCAGCTGTGTCAATGTCAGATGTTGATTTATTGATGCACTTTCAAGTAAAGTACTCCGGCCTATGAGTAATTGAACAAACTTGAAGTTGACGAGGTTTATAAGAGAGATTTATGTGATTTTATATAAAAATAAATCGTAAATTTTAATAAATAACTATTAATATAAATATTATTTACAACAAGAGTTTTCCCTTGTTGGTAATCGCATCACGCAGGAATACCTTCTCCGCTTATGGCCTCGCAGAATTCCAAAAATTTTATTTCCCTTCCGCACATACTTTGGCTGAGAACACAGTACTTATTTTTTGTATATCATGTGAACATGTAGTACCAGTCGAATAATGAACACTCCATAAAAAGCTGAAATGTAACTCAAAATAAAAGCGAAGTTTGAATAAATCATCTGACATAAATTTAATAAATTTCGTGAAAGTATTATTATTTTTTTTAGTAATTTTGGTTTCGATATGCTTACATAATTTTGCAAAAGAACGACTCATCACGAACCCGCGGATTCAGCCAAAAGATACTTTTTTATATGTGATCCTATATTTTGTATCACACGTTGCTGCATTAAAACAGTCGAATGGTGTAGTTGACAAGTATTTGTCACTTGCATACATGGCCGTCTAAATATATTCTAAACTTAGTAAGCAATGTTATGCTTTTAGACAGCTCAAACCAGTAGTTAGTATGGAAGTTTTAAGAACAGCTTATTTTGGTTGCATTCAATCGCATCTTAGATATGGTATCCTATTTTGGGGTGTGCTAGACAGTATTCAACTCTTCAGAATACAAAAGCGTGTCATCCGCATAATTGCTGGTATTCCGCAGTCTACTTCTTGCAGAGGCCTTTTTAAAAAATTCAAAATTTTAACTTTACCTTGCTTGTACATATATGTCTGCCTCTGCTTTTTTCGTAAAAATATAGATCTCATTAATATTTCTGAATTAGGCAGTTCCAGAAATTTTCAATATGAATATGTTAAACATTCACTAACACTGTTCGAGGGCAGTTGCAGATATATGTGTACAAGGATTTTTAATAAACTTCCAAGACATATCAGATCTATTAAATCTTTTTCTTGTTTTAAAACGGCAGTTTTCAGTTTTTTGATAGATGCGGAATTTTATTCTTTGTCTGGCTATTTTAATTAACGTTTTTATTATTGTTGAACTTTTTTATTGTTAAACTTTTTATATTAATAACTCTTGTCTTTTTTTATACTCTCTTTTAAATGGTAATTTGTATTGACGTGTTACAAACGTTTGTCACTGTAACTAATAAATATATCTATCTATCTATCTATCTATCTATCTATCTATCTATCTATCTATATCTATCTATCTATCAACTGCATTGATGAAATGATGCCAATCAATTCATTGATCCATTCCTGCACACTGCAGTTAAATTGCGATTCAGTCCAGAAAAGGATCAATTGCATCATTGATATAAAGATGCCATTAACGCAAACAATCCATTGATTCATTCTTTAATTTAAATAGTACTTTACACTGAATAATAAATAGACATTATGAAACTACAAATTAAATTTTTATTATCCCTATCTGTCATTAAATGATCCATATTTTATCGAATCACTCTTAACTAAACGAATTAGTGGGATTTCTAGATTGATTAAGACATTTTAAACTAGTTCATATCGATAGATTAGAGGTATTAAGATGTAAATCCGATGATCCAATCTTCGACTGAACTACATTTATTGAAACGGATGAATGACATCGAAGATATCTTGACTTCATTCAAAGGCCAACCCATTGATATATTTATTGTCTGATCTGCATCACACTAAACTATAATAAACTTATTTAATATATAATGATAATAATTAGCAGACTTATTTCAGACATTATACAAATGGTACAAGAAATTAACACAAATAGAATAAAGAAAAGGGAAACTGGTAAAACGATTACAACTCCATTGAATGGTAAATACAAATGTTTTAATTAATTTAGATGAATTTTTAAAATTGTTATTTTTCGTTTTAATGAATTACGATTACAGAGAAGAGTAGTGAGTGTTGATTCTACGAATTTGTTATATTAACTGTTAGTCATTCGTTAACAAATCAACTGTTTCTGAATTTAGAATTAACTAGTTAACGATTTAACTACTTTATCTACCATTAACTATAGCAAAGAACTCCTTCAACCAATAAATCTATTCAACGAATGAAACGAAACCGATACCACACACCGATCACAGCAATAGTTGTTAATCCAACTTTTAGTTGACGTGGCACTAAAATCGTCAAAGATCCGCCACTAACAGAGAATATGATTTGTGCCACCTGCGCTGGTTTCAAGTAGCTTTGGTTAAATTCCGACATGATCTCAGTGTCAAACGTAGTTCGTATAATTTCCTATGTATCAATATACATAAACAAATAAAGGGCCACAATTATCATGATTTTTATTCTGCCAGGAATTAAAAAAATAAGACTGTCAAGGTTGAATTCTAACACTCCATAATGCTATAAAAGTACTCATTGATATCAACATTTTGACGTCATTTTTAATTGTCTTCGAAGACATAAGAAGACAGTCCAAAAAATGATCGGAGGTAATAATTATGGCTTCCTATTTATTTGCCTCACACAGACTTTGTAGATGGATTCGATACATAGAAAACCTCACGGTGGGCTCTTCGTTTATAATATTTGGAATTAATTTTCAATATTGTCCAGCCCTAATATCTACATAATAAGTAACAATACATGTGTATTCGTGTTATTATAATATTTAAGTGGACGAAACTAATGAGCTTCATCTTTGTTTTTTAATATTTGATTCATCTACTATACAGTTACGTGTACCGTGTGTGGATCAGTCTACCAGACATCACAATGTCTTCTCTTATATTTCACACGTAAACGCTATAAGTCTTCAAAGAATGATATGTAATAAAAACTCGGGTCGCAGTGCCAAAACCCTGCCGACATATAGTGTATTTGCTAATATAGGCAGTGTGGCTTTATTATGCGAACTTAAGTTGGTTTTTGGGCAAAATAAAAAAATTGACTCCTTAATACGCCCCTTAAAATTACATTTTTTTCTTAACTACATTATTATTGTCGATCGAACGTTTACACCAAAATTAAAAATACCTTTCAGTAAATAACTCACTATCTGCAAACTGGTGTTTTCAGAAAATTTGTAAATCCGGTCCTGTCAGGCCGATTTTATTAAAATTTTAGGAGGACTTTTAAATTGCTATTAAAGGGTTAAATTTCAATTTTGAAACGATTCTGGGAATTTTTTAGGTATTTTTGGGCCCAAAAACTTTTTTCAACCCCTAAAAACTACCCTTAAAATGGTCCGATTGGGTCCATTTTAAATAGGGTTCTTGCGGTGGTGGATTCCAACATGTGTACCAAATTTCGTTAAAATCAATTAACTCTTTCGAAAGTTATTGCCCGCACACATATATATATATATATATATATATATATATATATATATATATATATATATATATATATATATATATATATATATATATATATATATACATATATATATAAACATTTTTAAAAATGATGCCAAAGTGTTTAGGAGGTTATGAAACGTCGAGAAATTTTGGTCCGACCCCTAGGTCCCGCCATCCGACCGATGCCAATAGTGTATGTTGCCATATGGCAAATACACTAATAAGCTATGGCAGTTTTAACTCTGAATTCAGATCGAAAAATAAAGTTATCATATATTGAACCTAATCAAGTTACTTGAGAATGTTTTCAGAGAGCTATGCACAAGCCGAAGCCGCTGAAGTGCAGACCGACGACCGTCTCGGCGCATGAGTTAGAAAAGAGGTGTGCTGATTCGTGGATACACGACGGAAGCTAAGCTCCTTACCTGTTTTATATTAACGTTTAAAATGTACGTATGCACAAAAAGCTAATTTCATTTAGTCTACAGCTTTTGATTGCAAGTTTTGACCGAAACTGACGCAGACTGACTGACGAACAAACATAGCAAGTTAAATTAAAGCTTGTAAAAACAACAAAATTATTACATTTTTTTTTTTATTTATTAATAGGAAAATTACTAAAATAGGAAAAAACTAATTCATGTTAATTTAAGATTTTAACATGAGACGTACATATCTAATAATTAACGACTTAACGACCACGGTTATCGAAAACATCTATACAAAATGTAGTTCTCATTTTAATAAGGCTAGACGTCTAAAAACCCCTTCATAGGTAAAATAAATCGGTTCGAACAGAAAAATATATAATATTAACGACGTATGTGCGCTTTGTTGCTATTGTTCTTTCCTAGACTATAAGCTATGGTCTGAACACATATACATATGTGCGCTTTCGTTTCGTGACGATTTCATATGTCGCTCCGTGTTTCCGAAGTCTACGCTAAGAAACAGCTTTAAAAACTTTTAGTTTATTTTTTTTAGAATTGTATACAAAATGAAGCATGGTTATGTTCAGTTCCGAAATCTATTTAGGTATAGTTTAAATCGAATTTGTTTAAACAAAAGACCTTTGTTCAAATGTGAGCTGTGAAGATTTTTGAAAATTTTAAGTAAAAAGCAGCTATTTGGCAGGAGTTACCTGCAAAAAATCCGTAAGTAATGGTATTACCTACGATACTAGATATACGATCTAATGTTTTTGTGTCAAATGTAATATGTATAACAGAAGCAACAAAGCGTATATTCAACAAAATGGTTGACACTTTTACTTTTATAGAGATGCGGGCGACGCGTAGAGTATAGATAATTGAAAATGACGTATAAAAGTATTGACCGGATATTGCAATTGATAAATTAACTCACAACATTAAAATGCTAATGTCGTTCGTTTAGTAACTACTTACTTAATACGGTCTTGTCAGATTCATTCATATATGTACAGCACGTGACCGCCGAACAACTGACTGTGTGTGACAGTTGAACAAGTAAAACAAAAAACATTCTACTGACAAACGAAAACAATTATTGACGTGCTCGAAATAAATTTAAATACAAAAAAAACATTTTATTGTAAAATAAAATAAAATGTTTCCAGTATTGCGTACAAATTATTAATATTTTATTTTAAAGAAACGGCTTCCTTTGACAATATAAAAAAACAGGTATATGTTTGTTCTATTTTACGCACTAGTGCGAAATTGGTCATTTTTCTACTGCTAAAAGCAACTGTTTTATTGGAGGGTGTGCAAAAAAACCTTTTTGCAATGGAATTTGTCACCAGATTCCAACACTTAGGAACCAAGAGATTTACCAAGTTCATTCCGAATGTTTAAAAGCTTAGGGTTGTTTGGGATCTAGTTAGCCGTTGGGAAAGCACAAAGGGCCCTCGTAGGCTGAAGTACAGTAGGAAAGATTTTTACTGGCCTCTAAATTATTTAAAAGTCTATAGGCTACGTGGGCGTGCATCATCATTTTATTACAACATTTTAACCTAACTACCTTATTTTGATTATCTGCTGATTTATTTTTCGTCGAGTGATGAACACCAAGAGGAAGTTTTGCGAGTCTGCAAAAAGCGGGTTTCACTGTTCTATATATGACTAGTCTTTGCTTCAAAAGAAGGTTATAGTACTGATCCGGAGAGGTTTGTAAAAACGGAAAAAATCTTTATGAACACAATGTTCCCAGTTTTTGTAATAATCTTTTTAATGTCTCGATTTTTCATGTCCGTATAAATTAATACCGAGAGCTATTAAAGAGATCTTAACTTGTAGGCGTAACAATAACGCATCGTCAAGGTAAGCGATCGGCTATTGTTTTACAGGTATAAATATGCGTGTTTCATTTGTTACCAAGGATTATTGTTATTAAATACAAATATCCCGGCGTGTGTGTTTTATTTTATTTTAAAAATGTATAATTATCTTAATCGAATGATGATTTTAGCTCAAGATTGCTAAGTAAATAATTTATTTTTGACATGAATTTAGATTCTATGGTAATATCTGTATCCGTATTTGAGATACTGACAACAAAAAATGATAAAGAAATTTAATTAATCTGCCAGCAATTTTATTTTTTGTCATCATGCTATTAATTATTCAATTCAATAATAGAAATTTAGTATCTTGAACGATTAGAGTTTCGGCTCTCAATGTCCTTTAATAAGTTGATGTTAGGTTTATGTTTAAAAAATCAAATTAATAGCTATGTTAGATACAAGCGGATGTAACAAACATTAAAAGCGAATTAACATGCAAAAAAAATCATCAACTAATCTGAATTTTATAATATAGTTATAAAATAAATCTTAAATTTCCTCTTGGCTAATGCTACTTTTTGTCACACTCTGCATTTTTTGGACGTTTGGGTGTGTATCTAATTTTATTAATTTGATGATACGCTTAACGTATCTCAAGGACACATTGTATAAAACCTGTAGTTATATATGATTAACAATTTCGTGTAAGAATTTCCAGCTTTGTAGGTTCTTATTAGATTCCGGCGCCAATAATACGGATCAGTGATTTCAGTTTAGTTGAGATTATTATCAATAATTGACTAGACTCGATCACTTAAAATATCTTAAATTAACGTTTACGTTAATTTTATATATATAAGACGCAACAAAAGTTACAAATTGTAATCAACGTTTTACTGTTAAAAAGCGGAACATTAATTAATTTAACAATAAAGCTGTGAATTAAAACAAATAGAAGAAAGTCAAGCATAACCCCGCACACACAGTACAGAAAAACCTTGCGGCTGCAAATAAATAAATAAATTTTAGTGCAGGTTTTGTGACGTGCGGTAGACATTTTGCAGGTTTCAAGTTTGGTTAAATTGTATAATTTTTGCTATTTTTATTGATAAATGATGATTCAGTTTAATTGTTACAAAAAATTATAAATTATCACTATAAAGAGATTAAATTGAATACAAGTTTAGTTATAGAATAATTTATTATTTTTCATTTGCATTATCCAAGTACTACAAGATTTTAATTTAATACGCATAATCTGATTATATTTTGAAATATCTCAGTGTAAAAAAATATGTTTAGTAAAATATTTTTATAGTAAAAATAAAACTACAATATGTTAATATGAATCAAAAGAAGGTGTGAATTTAATTGCGAAGCTTGTCTTTTAATTGGAATAATAAATTTTCTGTAGATGCACGAATATTTAATTTCAAAACAATAAATCTTTCTTAATTTCAAATAAAAACAAAACGTAAATTTTGTAAGTTTAATTAATTTTAATCTTCAATTAAAATATTAAATCTGTTCAATAAAGTTTCCTTTATAAACAAAAACAATTCTTTTTACATATTTCATCCCACCAGGGCCGGATTTATACATGGAAACAGATATGGGCTTGAGGTATCATACTTTTTGCGGCCCCTGCTTTAATAACCAGACCTAGTTTTGAGGGTTATGTTATGGTATTATAAACTGAAATGAGAATTTGATTAAAAAAAAATATAAGCGAGGAAAAATAAAGCAAAGTGACGACAATGATAATACAATATTCATTACAACTACTTCTTGCCTCTTGGTAACAGTTTACGTTCAGTTAACCAGTTCTTTGGTGACATCGACTTCTAAAGAACTTCTTCGAGTTCTTTCTACTGAGTTAAACAGCTCTAAAATCTTGTGCTTTCTGCTCTTAGGATATTTCTCCTTCAGGGGCAGATCTAGGTTTATCGGGGCCTAGAGCTTTTTTTTTGTTAGATTAAGAATCTTAAGTAAGGGTTTAAAATTAATTTTTAATAACATCAAAACCATATACAGAAAGCTAGGACCCAACCTGCTCTTGGCGGTTTAAAATATGTTTTTATATAAGGCTGTGTAAATGTTTGAAAAGACAAAGCCGACTCTGCATCATACCTGTCAAAATTGACGGAAAAAACAAAAGCACAAAAAATACGCACTTCGATATCGATTGATTTTAATTACAGATGTGCCGGAATCGTCCCATAAATCTCTCGAATATAAAAATAAAATATATTTTTTGTTTACCGAAATATTATGATAACATCAATGGAGAGGTCATTATTCATATAGCTCCAATTTAACTAGTATATCATCGACAGTGTTGGTAGAACTGGGCTATATGGATGCAGATATTTATTATCACAATAAATAAATCGTGTTTATAGAGCTGGTATTGGCTTTGTAATTATTTACCACGTTTTATACACCTGTCACAATAAATCATCGATTTTACACAGTTGGCACGACTGACGGATGACGTATTGCAGTGTAATATCAATAAGTTGCACAGACCTATTATAAATCGTTACAGTTGGCATCACTGACGGTTTACAAGCACAAAAATATATTTGATATAGATATTTCTACGCGGTTGGTATTGTCAGTGGCATTCTGCCGTATCGGAAAAAATAGAACATTCTAGGACAGATACAGAAAACAATAGAACATTACTGAATTGATAATAATGATTAATGGGTCTATGGAGAAATAGCATATCGTGGAATAGTATAAAATGATTACTTCAGTTCATTTGAGAATTCCTTCCACTAAAGAAATCAGATCACAACTCAGAGTTTTTTTACCAAATTTCAATGTTTTTTTAGTGATTTTAGGCAGTATGTCTTTCACAGGGCATTACGATGCGTATGTTTCTAAGATAAGGAAGTCCAGTAAGTCATCATGAAAACACTAAAAAGTAGGTGATCATAATAGCCCTTTGGACCCACGTTAACGGTATGCCGAGGAAATTATTATTTGGACTTCATTTTAAAATACGTAGCTGCCAAAATGATGACTGACTTTTTCAGGATGACTCCCTGATTCACGATCCATTATCTTTAAAATAAATGCATCTCAATATCCTCTGAAAGGCATACTGACTAAAATCACACCCAAAAATCATCAGTCTATTAATTTGGTGACAGAAATGTATATTTAGAAGATATCTTACATGTAGCTGTATCTCCAAAATGACACAAGCAAGACCATGCAGTAGGCTTAAGATATTCCCACTCTATGGCGCAATCCAAGCAAACGATCTAAAGTATTTCCTACCTTGTGTTTTAGAGTTATGAAGACTAAATTTTTATACATTCATAATTTAGTTATTTTTATTTGAATGTCTTTATCTCGGGACTCAAAGGCAATTTTTAAACCCTTCGATATAGTCAAGAATAAAGATATAATTGCACGATAAGTTAATAAGTTATCTTTCGTCTAAATATCTGCGATTTTCTTAATTTATAAACAAGATATTTTAAAATAAAATATAGCAAATTTTCAGTTAGATTAGATCTTTCAGTAGTAGTAGACGTATGGTATTTGCTATTCTTAAAAAAAATTAACAACTCGTCAAAGATAGTACTGTCTGAATCGCAATAATTATTGATGCGGAAATAGTAAGAAGGAAGTATCATCGATCCTATTATGGCACTCGCACGAACGCTACTGAATAGGAATGATATTATGATTGAGTGAACACGTACATATTTCTAGATAAGCAAGTACTTTTAGTATCTGTTGGGGAATACTGCCAATTTTGTAAAGATTTTAATTATGATAATCAAGGACAAACATTCGTGCGTAGCGTCGTAATATTTTTCTGTAGGATCACTCGATATAATTCTTGGATGTGAAGAATTTTTATAAAGAAGTAGAGGAATACCATCTGAAATAGGCATTCTTTTTGTTCTGATCAAATCACCGAAGATCGCTGAGTTAAGTTGAGCTCTACTGACTTCGTCAGAACAACAAAATTCTGATGTTTTCATTTAATATAGTCAATTCAGATTGTATTCCTCTAGCTCTACGCCAAAATTCCTGCCTGAGTTATTTTGAGAGGTCCTTACTGATTCTACAAGTACTCGTAGGCTGAAAATTTTCTGATTGTAAAGAAGTTATACCGTACGAATTGGCACTCTTTTTTAAAGTGCCAATATCAAACAGTATTCCCTCAAATCTATGCACAGCTTCCACCAAACCTTACGTGCTAAAAATAAAGAAACCGATTTCTGATTGTATTCCTCCAATCTTAACTCAACTTTTCACTACAAAGAATTATAGCAAGCGCAGTTATAATTGAATACGCTAAAGTCGGAATGGTTATTACAGAATCGATATCAGACAGTGTTACTTCAGTTCTGTGGTCAACTTCCTCGAGCAGTCTTTTGTTCCGAAAGAGCAAAACATATCTACATGATGCTGTAACTAATGATACTGATTTCTGCCTAGTTTAGTGGCCAGCTTTCTCACTACAAACAATTATATCAAACGCAGTTCTTACTGATTCCGTTAAAACGTAATTACAATATTTACATCAGACAAAATTCCTTCACATCTGTGCTCAACTTCTTCGAGTGATATTTGACGATTCCGTCAGAACAAAATGATTTAATAATTAAAGCATTAAAGCTTTCTTGTTAACTTCCCAGTATACTGGGAAGTTATTGTAATGGATCCGAAAAACGAACTCAAATTTTTAAAATAATTTTTTATGTTTCATGATCATTACATTAATCTTGAAATCATGTCTGTTGTATATGTACGTAGGTAGTCATTTATTTCTAAGATGAAAACTCAAGAATAAAAAATGATATCAACTACGTTGTCATGTATTATCGAAAATATGATCTACAAGTATTATTTTTAATTCGGTTCTGTAGTTCTATTTGTTTCTACAAAAATAGTACAAAAAAATTTCACGACTAAACAATGATATCGTCTTCGTTAGAGTGCCGATCGATGCGTATTAATGTCAATATGATCCAAAATCAAAATCGGCTTAGCCGTTTTTTTTTTGTTTATACAAAAATACTGTAAAAAATTGATTTTGCACGAAATCTCTTGAATAAAAAGTTCCACTGACTTTGTTAGTGTGATTATCTAAGCGTATGGCCCAAAAGAAAATTTTGCAAAATCACTCCAGCCATTTTTTTAAACAAATAGATTGCTTAAAAAAGTATATTTTAGAATTACTCGTATGAAAAAAATTTCTCGGGTCTAGTTTAGGAGCATACTGGAAAATTGGTCGTGCGGATACCAGGGGTTGTACTTTTAGAGTCTGAATTAGAGTTGGGTAACTCAGATCTGAGCCGGTTCAAAGAGCCGACTCCGGCAGAAGATCCGTGGAAGCCAACTCACTTTTTTTGAGCCGACGGATCAACGGATCCGCGTAACTCAGTGAAACACTTAACACACAGAAGCACATTTTACACTTACGTATCAGTTCTTTGTTTGATGCATCTGTCAGCTCAAATGACTCATGCATCACATGTTTGGCTATGCATTCTTGATTCTATACATGTCGTGATATGATTGACTGAACTGGGTAACTCAGTGGCAGACTGTAGTAACATATTCAGAACTCGGCTCTTTTTGAACCGGTCCACATACAGGATCCAGATGCAAAGATGCAGATCAGTAAAAAGACCCGTTTTTTCCATCTCTAGTCTGAATATATTGCCCACTTTAATGATGCTGATTTCTGCGCAATTCAATGCCCAACTTTGTCACTACACAGAATTATATCAAACGCGGTTCCCACTGATTCCGCAAAAATTGACACTGTAATTACAATATACTGATACCAGACTCCTTCTGTTTTGTGTTCAACTTCCACAAGCGGTCTCTTTGCAGTCCTACCTGGTGCTATAATTAAAGACACTGCCTTTAGACGGCATTACTCTAGTTCTGTATATCTTTGGACCATACAACTTCCTGACTATAAAAGGCACGTACATTGTACAATTATATCGAGCGGTCACTACTAATTCTGTACGGCCGTATCGCATCGGAATGAAGCAGCTCTTTGCTCAGCGTGTGACCAATCGCTAATCAGCATTGTACGGGTTGCATGCACTTCAACTAATTACGGTTGCATGCGATGGGATGCATTCTGGTGTCATCATAGAACAACGAATAACAGAAAGCTAACTGCAGAGAAATTACTTTGAAATGCATTCGTCTTAATACGTTCTTCCATCGAATGATTTTTATTTTAAGATTTATTGTATTTTTTTTTGTTAATCATAACACCACTGCAATCAATTCGAATTGCCGGTTATTAAAACTAATGTTGAGTTGAGATTAAAACTCAAGATATAAAGATCAAGAATTTTTGTTCCTATTATTAGGCGCAAAATGTACAATAATAATCACAACAATTTTTTACGAAATACTTGAAAAAGAGTGATTTTCTATTATCTGGTTTTTCTATCACAATTTATTCACAGCGGAAAAATATTAGCCTTTTGCAGGGTTCCCATGATCATAAAAGGATTTATTATTGTATTAAATTATATTTTATGTATTTAATAAAAATATATTATCACAGTTTTCTAATTGAAATCGCAAATGAATATCAATTAAATATTTTCACACTTTTTCTATATTTATTTTTTTCAGTTCAACATAAGGTCATTAGATGCACAGGTCACCTCTTTAATGAATAACGGCAACTAGAAGATCGTTTAATATTTTTATCAACCCACGCACTATCAATTGACAGTCAGTCCTGCCCTCACTATTTTCCAAAGGAACGAGTTAACCTCTGCAGTTTAACATACAAAACGAATATTTTATAAAAGTCAACATTTTATCGAACGGGGGGTTGCGTTTTAACTGAATTGTTTGTTTGTACTGGCTTGTTTCGCAATTACAGCTTAATGCACGAACCATAACTACGTCAAAAGACGTGTAGAAATGCTATTACGTCCCAAGACATTTTGCGAGTTTGAGGGTGATTGGTAAGTACATAAATGCAGAAAATTACGCTCTCTTTTGGCTACGTGCCCCACTTAGTTCTTCTTGTTTTCACCACCGATTTTGGACGTCATTATTTATAACACCCATATCTCTAAAATTTCGATTTCCAAGTTGTCCAAACAGTTAGATATTATTATTTATTACTAGCCACTACCCACGACTTCATACGGGATTGAGATGAAACAGTAGATGTATTTGGTATTTTAGTCTAGTGTATAGTTAACTATATCAGAGATAGGGGGTAAAGCGTAAGAACCATTTTTGTGTAAAATTTCAAGCTCGACAAATTTCGTCGAAATGTTTCTTTCATATATGCTATAGTTTATGAAATAATTATAAAAAACTGATAATTCTACCAGTTTTTTGATTTCACAAAAATAACCCCACGCATTTTTGGGATAAAAATAAAATGTACCCTAGATCGTTCCTGGCATAGCCTGTGAAGTCCTATCACAATCGGTTCAGCCGTTTCTCTAAATAAATATTATTATTGTTATTATTACAGCATGCAAATAACCGCGTGACCTAAAAAAGTGACAGTTATTTCGATATTACAGACAGACGCACAAATTTTATTTATGGAATATAGGTAGGTCATCAAAAATAATAATAATTAAATATTTGATCGCAGCTGTTGGGCGTCTATACTCTACAATCTCCCTCTTAAATAAATGGTTAACAGTTTACTGAATAAAATGATTGTTGTGATTTAACGTTTGTTTATAAATTTTGCACAATAAATAAATATAAATCTAAATAAAAATCAAATAGTAACAAACATATTATCTAGTAAACTGTGAACCATTTATTCAATTTTTCATCATGAATATGAAGCAACGTAATTTAAATAATAAAAATATTGAATGTACGAATACGTAGTAAAAATTCTGATAATTTATGTTCGAAATATGAATTAGTTTTGTGCAACACTTTTTATAAATACAGCACTCGACTTTTTCAAAATTTCAGACCTAATAAATTATTCATGACCAGTATAAATGTAATCTGTTTAATAATCTTACACAATTGTCAAAATATTTACTATACAAGAGATTAATTTGATTTTTATGATTATACCAGTATTAATCTGTGGATAGCTTAATCTTAACGCCTCTGTATCCTTTTGTTGACAAAGGAAATGAATCAGACATACAAGCGGCAGGTATATTTCCAGTCTGCAAAATAAATAACAATGCAGACTTTAGCAAACAACAACAATAATTTGGCAGAATGTTTTATTGAGGTCCTCATACTCACCAAAGAGGATAATCCATGCATTATGTAAACACGTTGAGCAATAAATAACGACAGCGCGAGGGGGAAAAGGGCGTTAGTGACCAGCGTTCATTTGTTGATCCATACAAAGTGGATACAATGTTTATACAGAGTGTAAAAACAATTAGGTGGGGAATTTAGTTTGCGCAGAAAATACAAAAAATGGTTTACGGACATTCATTTTGAATACATTAGTACTCGTGTATTTTCAACCTGTAAACTCATGTTTTCAATTACTTTTCTCACCCCACTTCGTGGCAGTCATAGGTCATTCAGAAAAAAAAAACTTTCTTGATTTGAGGATAAACGTTAATCGTAGGGTGGGAGCACGAAATAAATTTTAGAGTTGACAGCTTAAAAGAACAAAAATAACGAACAACAAACAGAGAGAAAACATAGGAATCGTAACGTTAAAATTATAAATTCATCATATTAATATTGGGTCAACAAAATATGATATCGCATATAGTGATCTATGCGCTAACATTCTCTGGTAGTCAACGTGTTATCAATTTACTAAATCTTTGAACTACTTTATACACCATAGGTTATAGATTTGTAGCTTGGAACTAAGGAATGTAATGTATTTCTGGCCAAAGATCTTCTAAATGTTTGGAGCTTGGAGAAGATATTTAGGGATTGGGCTCAAGTTTGATGGAATTGGCTGACTAAATTCATTAATTCTGGACTTTCAGATATTATACAAGTCTGAAACTACTCAAGTCAAGTATTGCATTCTGTGTCGAATCGAATTGATTCTGCCATCGTCCTGCTTAAAGCACCAATTATAGAAGTTATGGTCGACCCTGCACCAGTTTAACAGCAACACGGCGTAATTGTGAACGATCAGTGTTATGTGATAGTGAAAGGATTCCCAGTCGACGCCGTCAGCAGAACAATAAAGTAACAGGTACAGTGAGTTAGTTGTGAAGTGAACAAGAGTGAGAGAGAACAAGAAAAAGAGGGCAGGTAGGTGTTTATATTCGCGCGAGGGGAGCGGCACAACATCAAACCATCCATCTGCACTGTAGTGGTGTGGCGCTCCCACGATTGACCCTTGCACGGAGTCCGAGTACGACCTCTGGCTGTGTTTTGCTCTGTGTATGCCGACATGCCTGTCGAGGGTGTGTCACTCAGTTGGTACCTCGTCACGGACAAGTAAGTGTCGATTGCACATCAAGTCTCGGATTATAGAAACGAAATTAGGATGATTAACGATCTTCCTAATCCTTTATTAGTGTATTTGCCATATGGCAACATACACTATTGGCGTTGGTCGGATGGCGGGACCTAGGGGTCGGACCAACATTTCTCGACGTTTCATAACCTTCTAAACACTGTGGCACCATTTTTAAAAATGTTTATATATATATATATTTATACATATATGTGTGTGCGCTATAACTTTCGAAAGAGTTAATTGATTTTTACGAAATTTTGCCCACATGTTGGAATCCACCACCGCAAGAACCCTATTTAAAATGGGCCCAATCGGACCATTTTAAGGGTAGTTTTTAGGGGTTGAAAAAAGTTTTTGGGCCCAAAAATACCTACAAATTCTCAGAATCGTTTCAAAATTGAAATTTCACCCTTTAATAGCAATTAAAAAGTGCTCCTAAAATTTTTATAAAATCGGTCCGACAGGACCGGATTTACAAATTGTATGAAAACACTAGTTTGCAGATAGTGAATTATTTACTGAAAGTTGTATATAATTTGGTATAGAGGTTCGATTGATAATAATATTGCACTTAAGAAAAAAAATGTTCTTTTAAGGGGTGTATTAAGGAGTCAAATTTTTTATTTTGCCCAAAAACCAACTTAATTTCACATAATAAAGCGACACTGCCTGTATAAGCAAATACACTATATTGTCGGCAGGGTTTTGGCACTGCGACCCGGGTTTTTGTTTGATGGTCGTTTTCTGGTACGACTTTGACAGAATATTTCACGATAAAACTATATGTTTGGTGTTGAATATTGTTTTACCAAAGGTACTTTAAAAGTTACTCTAATTTGAAAGTCGTAACAGAAGTCAATTATAAAGTCTGACGTAATTCCAAACCTTCTAGGTTTGTAACCTTCTGGAAGCACAAAGTTCAATAAAAAACTAGTTTTCTATTATGCTTAATATCCGACACTCGATCAAAAATGACCGTCAAAGGAATCAACAGAAAAAAGACAATGTCTTTTGAATGATAATTCATTCTGTTTCTTAGGATAGCATTAAAAATCGACTGTTTATGACAATATAAGTATCTTAAAGACAATCCAGATTGAGGCCATATTTCAATTGGAATGCAATTCTTGAGCTTTGAAACAATTAATAATAATAATAATAAATTTATTAGTCAAGTTGAAGATACAGAATGCATCTATGTGACATGTCAGAAATATAAAATACATAATAGGTACATTATTAAAATATGTTAAAATTAAAATCATCGATATTATAGAGGCACGCTTCAGTCAGGATAACTTTGATTCTATTTTTAAACTTAGGTAATGATAAATTTTTTATTATTTGGGGCAGATTATTGTAAAATTTTTGAGATGAATAGCAAAAATTGTTACGTTAGGTGTTCCAAATCTTCTGGGTGTCTGGACTTGTAGGTCATGATTTATTGATATTTTTACCAAACGTTTCGTCTACAACTGCGGTAGCCATTTTCAAAGGCGGTGTGGTAGCGGATGAAGTGTCTTCCTTGACGGGTAACAGGTAAGTGTGTTGATGACCGGTGTTCTTCCTTCTTTTATGCTCAGTATTTCAGCGTTCTCTGCTCAGTTAATAGTAATTTTTAAACTTAATTCAGCACCACGAACAACCACGGAAGAACGAATTTACGACCGAGCAGAGTACACAAACACGTTGAGCATAAGTTCGCAGTAAGAAAATCGTGTGGACGCGCATCAATATTATTATCACTGCCCCATCCATTGTGTCAGGTGCGATTTTTACAGACGTACTCACCGTGCACTATGTTTGCGCGGTGATTGTTTATGCGAGAATTGTTCTCTCGAGTTTTAATGGCATCGCCTCTTGTAGTAATTATTGTTGTCCAGTGGAGAGACTTAAAGAGTGTTTTATCTATGACATGACGGAGTGTAGTCGGGGTGTAGCTGAACGCCTACAGCTGTGCGGCCGTCGTGGTTCGAATCAAAGCTGGTGATAAATGGAATGTGAAGGTTCAGTCAGTGTTATAGCGTTCACATTATTGTTTCGTTTTGTCCTTTGACTATAAAGTTATTGGACTGGATTAATATTGGACATAATAATATATCGTCGTCTTTCTCACACGTAACATCTAAAGTAGTAATCGTTATTTTTGTCTGTCTGTATCAGCTTCATTCGCAACAAGCGGTTAAAATGATTTTGGAGCATAACAGTATATTACGTAACAAGTGTTAAGGCTGTCGGAACGCTCTGAATTTTGTTTATGCTGAGACCCAGCGGTAAGGGGCGAGGTAGACAAAAGACATATTGTGGATGTGACTTTCATTAGCTCTGTCTCGCTCAAATCATCCGCACGTTTCAATTTTTGGCTGGTACCAACTACAAGGATAAAAGATGCTATTGCAAGGGTGCCGCTGTCAATTGATTACTCTAATTTTTGGAAATATTTTGAAGATTTAAAAAACTTTTCCGAAAAAGGAAGAGTCATTTTACGTTTGTGATGGAACAGTTTTGTGAAATAAGTACGAATAAGGTCGTAGTGTGACATTGAAAACGTGTGTTTTTTTAGCACAATTAATGCCAACTCTTTTCTAGTAAATCGTACATAAATTACAAAAGTAGTCCATTAGAGACCTAGATTTGTCCTTTATCTTCCTTACAGAGAAAGAATTTTTGCAGAATATTGACGAATAAGTCTACAATCAGTTGACAGCCGAAACTCTATTTTTGGCTTTAAATTCAGAGCGTTCCGACAGCCTTAAATGGTGCTTTTTCTAAAACATGGCACGAATTTTAAAAAGAAACCACCATTTCACACTTGTTACGCACTGTACCTACTTTTTGTAACGAAATCCATCGACTTATACTTACTGGACGTGTCCTACCGGTGTAAAAACTGGCCATAGAACGAATACGTGTCCAATCTCTATCTCTCTCAGTCTACTATCATAAACTTGTACTGGAAAGGATAGAGATAGATCAAAACCATGCTCCTCACTAATGTGAATCCGAAAAATAACTACAACGATATACATTAATGGCGAGATTGTGGTAGGATTAGGTGATTGAATTGATTAGATCGTTTAGGTTTGTTTTACTTCACACACTAGTGTTAGATGTGTCGTTTTACGACCGCTATACACGCATGAAAAGCAGTTATCTTATAAGGTGTGTGCAAACTGCAAAAAATAATGATATAACCATGGTAACATAAAATTAAGTTAAAAGTATTCATTCAGACGACACCTCTCTAAAAACCGAGTCAATTTCGTACGCGGCTCGTCTTAACGATTGCTTCTCGAAAGAAAATCTTGCAGCTATACATATTAAGCTACATTACCTATTCTTAATAGATTTACGAAACGAATGGCAGTAGATATTCCACATTACAACAAAATAATGACTTTTCACGCATCTGTATGGTTATATTACACTATTAGTGCAACATTAGTGCAGTGTATGTACACCCTAATGCATATATTGTGGCAAAACATTTATTGCCCATTGTTTAATAGCTAGTGCAGCCCACTATATGGCGAAGTAACAATGAATGTACAGAATTATGTAACACGATAAAAAACAGATACCTTAACAATGTGCATATTGTTAGCAATAAATCTTTGTTAAGGGTTCATTGTTTACAATATCTGCCATTATTTAGTTACTATATAATATTCAATCGAATACCATTATTATGATCGTGCGAAATATCTTGTAGATGATGATAAAAATAATAAATTCAATTAATGACATACATGTATAGAACAAAACCTTCGGAATTTATGTTGTTATTTTACTGAAATACTAAGCCATTAATTGGTACTTGCAATTACGCTATCTTGCAACTAAAATAAAAACTAATCAAATCGTTACAGCACTAACGAGCACGATGTTGTAATTATTGATTTACTTACAAATTTTATGTGTTTCAAGTTTAATATAAAAGATATTTCAGGAGCAAGTTCTTCGAAATTACTCTGACAGCTAACCAATTGGCAATTTTAAAACTGTTTACTTTTTTAAATGGAATATTTACTGTCAGGGATCACAACGCAGGTTCTTATTAAATTGCACAGTGTAGAGGCCATGTATATTAAATAAAAAGATCTTGAACAGTGCATTAGCAGCCATAAGAGAGCTTTTAGCAAGTTTGATAAAAGCTGGCTAAAAGTAATTAATCTAATATAACAAGTGAAATGGCGATGTATATACAGAATGTTTATTGAAATGTCAAAGCTACCAGTCAACCGTGACCGCACCTGGCCATGCAATATCAAATTAATTATTGACATCAAACACTTTGTTGAACAAAAACTTGCCTTGTAAAATCCAATTTGTTCTACATATTATATTAATTATTTATAAGATTATCGTAATAAAAAAATTATGAAATTATTAGAAAAGAATAGAAATCATGTACCAGAAATACTTTTGAAATGAAAAATCGATATTGTATCATTTTTGACAGGTAATGTTGAAATGAATAAAGATGTGTTGTTTTTTCTAATATTAAGTATTATGTAACAATTTTGTGGAAATGTAACATTTGATACATATTGTGTATACCGTTTTGTAGAAGATATTTCGTATATTGTGTTGAAATACTACAAATTCTAATCATTGTTTTTTTAACAAAAAATTAAAATTCAAAATGATTACGACAAATAAATCGAACGGTTTCACCGCGCTCAGTTACAACGATTGCAGATTTTAGTTTATAAGCCAACTTTCCTTTTTGGATTCCGAGACGTATAAGAGATATGGTATATTATGAAATTAGGAGTTCCGAAAAACTCCCATCCAAAATGTACACAATATTGCACACATAATTTCCCATAAATTAGGACTGCCCATTTTTACTTTTGTTCCTATAGAATATTAAACATTGACACCGAGCTGGGTAGAGTAGTGGTGACAGCACTAGACTCGCATTCGGGAGGTACCGGGTTCGAATCCCGGCGGGGGCAGATGTGGCTGGGACTTTTTCCTACTGCCTCTCGCCGAGAAACGGTAATTCCTGTACCGGCCATCTTGATTGAGGTTTCCCATGGTTTCCCTCAATTAATTCCAGATAAATATCGAGATGGTTCCTATTATTTGAGGCCATGGCCGATTACCTATCAAACTCCCAGCTCAAAAATTACCTACCTTATCCTAATTTCCTATAATTCCTTCATTCGCCCATTGCTATTCCATAAGCTGAAGTTGTAAAAAATGTAGAAAATAACGCGAAGTGGTAGATGAAAAAATAGTAATGGTGCGAATGGCGTCTGTTATGATATAAAGTCGAGAAACGGACGTTAAACGCATTATTATTATTATTATTAATATTAAACATTGACGGAAAGTTTGATTGAGGAACAATTTAAAAAAGAAGCTTTACCGATTATTCGCGTTATTCAGGTTAGGGAGACCGATTAATCGAAGAATCGATTTCTTAGACCAAAAAAAAATGATTTTTTTAATCGATATATAGTACTGACTCGATCCAGTGAATCGATATTTCACCCTTGAAAATCGAGATTCGATTTTTTCTGGGTCGATAAGAACCATAAAATCATTTACAATTAGTTCAATGTCTCCGAACACATGCAAAGAAATTACAGTTTTTCACTAAATTACTCAAAACTTGCGAGATGGCTGTGTGTTCAGTTTCTCTCGTCTTTCCTATAATTTCCAAATTTTCTAATCTACCCAATAAATTTGTGAAATAAATGTTTTTTTATACGCGATACTTTGATATGGTTGGACAAGCAACTTTAATTAGTTAAAATGATAAAAAATCAATTATTATGGTGTCCTTTACGTTTTCCATAGTGTGAATTTATATTTATACGGTAAATACAAGCTCTAAAAGCAAATCGAAAAAAGATCGATTTCTGAGAAATCGATTTTTTTTGTGACTCGATTCACCAGCTTTCGATTATAATCGATTAAAAAATCGATCTATTTCGCAAAGAATCGCCATCCCTACCTCAGGTTAGTTTAAGGTTGGTAAATTATCCTAATCCTAAATACATGATCATATTACTTTTCAATTGTTACTCAGCCAAACTTTAGTTTAACATAAATAAGGGGTTAGCGACATTATTATCCGGTCTTTAATTATGATTCTACAAACAACACAAATCACAATGGAGCTGCGTGTTTCGTGTGTGGCGCCGGTCAAAGCAAGCCGAGTGTTCCGTTAATGTTCAACAAATCAAACACCCGACGTGAAACGGTGATCGTAAAACCCTAAATACGTCTATATATCAAATCATAAATTATAATATATAAATTGGCATCACGTTTATAGAACTACGGATACCGTACGTTTCTACAGGCGATCCGTATATGGAAGGCTATGCATCTTGTGCGTCTTGACCAGCGTTGCCGCTGCGTTGGCGGGACGTCCCGATTTTTAAATAAAAATTAAATGTACTGCGCGGGACAGGCTCAGTCCCGCTTTTCGGGAATAACTCGACCGTGCGTAAATAATTATTCTCTTATTAGTGTATTTGCCATATGGCAACATACACTATTGGCATCGGTCGGATGGCGGGACCTAGGGGTCGGACCAAAATTTCTCGAAGTTTCATAACCTCCTAAACACTTTGGCACCATTTTTAAAAATGTTTATATATATATGTATATATATATATATATATATATATATATATATATATATATATATATATATATATATATATATATATATATATATATATGTATGTATGTACGGGCAATAACTTTCGAAAGAAATAATTGATTTCAACGAAATTTCGCCCACGTATTGAAATCCATCCCTGCCAGAAGCCTATTTAAAATGGGCGTAATCGGGCCATTTTAAGGGTAGTTTTTAGGGGTTGAAAAATGTTTTTAGGCCCCAAAATACCGAAAAAATTCTCAGAATCGTTTCAAAATTGACATTTAACCCGTTAGTAGCAATTAAAAAGTGTCCCTAAAATTTCAATATTATCGGCCCAGCAGGACCGGACTTTTTTGCAAACACTAATTTGTAGATAGTGACTTATTTATTGAGGGGTGTATTTAATTCGGTGTAGACGTTAGATTGATAATAATATTGCAATTAAGAAAATAAATGTTATTTTAAGGGGTGTATTAAGGAGTCAAATTTTTTATTTTGCCCAAAAACCAACTTAAGTTCGCATAATAAAGCCACCCTGCCTGTATAAGCAAATACACTATATTGTCGGCAGGGTTTTGGCACTGCGACCCGGGTTTTTGTAAGTTGCAATTTGTAACACTCACTCCTCAGACTATTGTTTGAAATGCCATATTTTTCTAATGAATAAAACTTTTTTGATTTTGATTTCTGTTTATTTTTTATTTCTTTTTTATTCAAAAGACGAATAAGACTCAACTATTTAACGATAGGGTAAATCTGATTTAAAATATCATATTTTTATTAAAATACATTTTCTATGGCTATTTTTGCTATCTATTGTCACGTAAACGTAATTTAAACTCAAATAAAAAGATAAATATTTAAAAACTTCTGATTATATACGTTTTTTTACTATGTCCCGTTTTCGACGAAAGAATCCCGCTTTTTTCACTCAAAAAGTTCCAAAATCCCGACTTGGCAAAAAAAATATCTGGCAACACTGGTTTTGACTAACATTTTGCTAATATGTTAAAAACAAGCACTATCGAGTTTTAACAGTTAGATTAGATTGGAATAGAGGGCGAGAGGATTTATTCCTCATCAACACCGCGACCTCGCTAGATTTATTGTGTAGCCCTGACTTGTTTATTTCTGTATGAGATTAAGGCTTTTAAAAAAGCCTAAAATTGATCTGATCTCTGTGTCCCATACGTGGTCAGGCGTTGGGCTTGGATTACTGAGGTGACGGAGTCTTCGCTTCATGACTGCTTCACATTTTCAAAGCAGATGCTCCGATGTTTCAGGAGCCTCCAGACAGAAGCGACATGACTTAATGTCTTGAGTTTTAACAGTTACATGATTCACAATATCACCATGCACGAAATATGATGTATTGCACGTGTTCCTTATAAAATAGCTGATTTTCACTTACTTTTCAACATTTTCGACAATTCAATGTTCAATATTGTAGAGTTGCATAGTATTCTTAAGCGGTTGGACTATGATTTATTATAGATATGGTAATATCACTACGTTTATTTTAATTTAAACAACTTTTCACCACTCGCTAGTGTTGAAGTTTCACGACCGCAATACAGGCATGAAAAGCAACTATTTTATAGGAAGGTGTGCAAAAAATATTGTTTGCACACACTTATATGCCTGTATAACAGTAGTAAAAAGATCAATTTAATATTAATACTGTGAACTAAAACAAATAAATGCTATCTTACTAAACCAACAGTCATTTTCAAAATCTACTTGTCAGCTACACTGCAAGAGGAACAAAGCAGGCGTCGTTTTCGTAAACAACTTAGTAATGAGCTTCTGGAGGTCTGAGTACTGCTAGTAATTTTTCTTGCCCTCAAAACATCTCTCAAGATTATCTACATTTTATGATATGAATCAGTCTGTATATAACCATAAATTCAATCAGAAAACCTACACACATATGTGGACTGGTTGTGGGGTTGCAGTTGGTGAGTATAGCACGTGCTCTAAACGCCAGAGGTGCGTAGCAAGTTGAGAATGACTGATACCCCGATATGCTTTATTGCTTCCTGTGAAAATAGTAAAAACTATTAAATAAATTGCTAACTGTAGAAAACTATAGAAAAACTAATGACATGAAATTATTACCATAATGAACTGGAAGATGATCATAAGCTATGCTTTATTGTTTCCTTTGAGAACAGAGCTGTTGACCTTAATGCAAAACCACTTATGCGGATCTTTTTCTCCAACTGAGTAATGTTGTCCATGCAATCAGTTTTGGCTTTTGATAAGAAACAAATTAATGTCAACTGTGGGAATCACATGGCGGTCTCGGTTTCAAGTCCCGTGAGTGATATTTAATATTTTCGTGTACACTCTTAAGGGCGCTATGAAAATATTTTGAAAATTATCTAAAACGAAACATTTCACTACTTGTTTATTTATCCATAAATTTTGAAACACAAAAAATATTCAAATTAATTCAATAGATATTTAAAAAGTTATAACTGTTTTAATTTTGCACAAATTCGTGGGTGTCCATTAAAATTGATTAAATAAATAGAAAAACATTTTCTGTGGTTCCCATGGTTTTATTTGAAATGACAAGAAGAAATTAAAAAAATACATATTCACTGAAAAACTTTAGTGAATTATATTTATTTAAATTTATAAAATACCCATTATTCTACAACGGTATCATAACGTCTTTAAATATTTTTTAGGAAAAATATGAACATAATTATTTAAACTGGGTTTGATGCAACTGCTCATAATATACACAATGAAAGGCTATTGGTGATGGGTAATCATGCCGAGGTGTTAAAACATTCAGGAAACCCGGAGGAATTTATGTAATTACGGCGAGAATGATTTTTTAACAATTTTTATAGTACATTTAATATTAGCAATGTTTATTACTAATTTCGTCCACAGCTCGCGTTACGATCAATTCAATTGTCCTCACGATATTTCACATAGTAAATCAATAACAGTTCCATTAAACCATTAAATGAACAAGACGATTCAGTCGTTAACGTAAAAATCAATTATCGGTACATAAAATTATTTTAATACGCTAATTATCCATTTTAAGTGCAAACCATTTTTTTATATGTTTGCGGTATTAAAATCAATTATATTAAAATGCTAATTGTCAATTTCATACTTATCGTGACAAAGTTGAAATTATCTTTATTAAAATAGAATTATATAATGTCTTTATAATTTCACCTGCACAACTTCGACTTAAACGGTTTTGCTTTTTTACCACAGTTTTAAATGGATGGTTGGTTTCAGGAAACTTAACGACAATTTTAATGATCGTGATTTTGCAGATACACTGCGGAATTTGGAAATGACAACAAATCATTTTAACATAAGCAAATGGCAAATGATGCAGTTTAAATTATATACTTTGCAATTGTCATTAAATGGCGTAGGACGTTTATATTCGAGATTCACTTCGACTTTTCTATGTAACGCTTTTTATGGATCACGCAGAGTTACTATAACTTTGCAAAGAAATAAAGATGTACCTAACGATGTTTGAAGTGCCATTTGAAAGCCAAAGAAGTCGCCTTAAATTATATTATTTAAAATTTTTAATGTGCGTTTGTTAGTTAATTTAGTATACAGTTTAAAAAAGGCAACACAATTTACCATTTTTTGCATCTCTTGGCTTTATACTTAGAAATAAAATGCGAACAAAACTTTTTTGAAAACTGATGTGAAAAATACACCATTATAACAGAAAAAACATTACAGCACAAACCTCTTCTGCGACAAATACCCCCAAAAAGAATAGGGCTTTTCATATTTACATATCAAAATCTTACCAAAATTTGGTTTCGATCCTTTTAGCTGTTTGACCTATATCGGGCTCACAGACAAACAGACGAACATAATTTTCAAAAAAATGTTTTTTTTTTGGATACGGAAAATATTGTAAACTTTTGAAAAGTGAATTTTGACATAAATTAGTAGCATTTTCAACTTGTGGAGGTGGAACGATAAAACTACTGAATATAGTTCAATGATTCAAAAGTAGGTATAGTTTGATTCATTTTGTGGGACCATAGTCAACCAACAAAATATTTTCTAATATTTCTCAACCTAAAGGCCCAGTACACAGTGGTCTGTAGTGGGCCATGCTTTGCAATGTGCAACTGTAGGCCACTATCACTTGGTGTTCACACAATGGCCCATGGCTCATTTCTGCCTGGCGAAGCACTTGCGATGGACGTGGAAGTAATTCCGGCTGCGGCTGTTTATTTATATACTATTTACAAGTATTATAGTATTATAAACCTAAAAGTCTCTTCATTGCTCCAGGATACTGACATTTTGGGCGATTAAAAATTTAAATAGTGTAGCACGCAACAAAAAAAGTAGGTACCTGTCCAAACAAAGGGCGACTGTGTGAACATCACAGGCCACGCCACGCCACGATTCCTTTGAAGTGTGTCAAAGAAACCGACAACAAATGGATTGCGCACCACGATTCACAATTGTCCGCCACTACAGACCATTACCCCCTGTACACAATCGCGATGGTCTACAATGGCCCACTACAGACTACTGCGTACTGGGGTCTTAACAATTTTGAAAGACTTGAAAAAAATGATATAATGAACTTATATCCACGCAGTTAAAAAGTCTATCGATGTATCAGGTAACTTATTAACAGCAGGTAAATTCTGAATGTCACGCGGTACACAAGCAATTTAATCTACTCGAAATTCTAAACCGTGGTCGTGGAAAGACAGTATGAATATTAATCGTTTTAATTGGGTGATAACGGTATTCGGTTATGTGTGTGTGCAAGCATTGGATCCACGGGGTCCGTCAGATCGACTTGCACTTTCAATGTTACCAGAGCACGGTCACGGGCAGGTCAAGGCACTCGCAATGTTCATCCAGCTGGAACTGACACATGCGTCGCAAAACAATAAATAACTTACTTGCCTCGAACATTCTTATTAACTATATAATTATCATCCCGCAATAAACAAGATTTTAATTGTATTTACGACTCCAGTCGTTACCTTGAAAAAATAGATTAATAAAATTGTAATGGTACTTCTATCTGTAATTTAATTTTCTTGAGGAATTTTGGAGCTTTTCAGTTACAAGATATCTGCAGAAGGAAGTCCACGTTTTCAGAAGTTTTTCCGTTTGTATTACATGTTGACATTAATCAAATTATTTTACCATTCTAGCTTCTCAAGGGGAAATGGTACTAATTTAAGGTAAAATTTACTTTTCAAATTTTTACTATACTTTTTCGTTCTGTAGCCTCTAAGTCCACAAAACACATTTTTGGTAAAATAAATATATTTTATTCAATGATTAGGGCAAAAAAAAGTTTTTAGAAATTTTTAAGCAACAAGTTAAATTTTCTGAAGCTTAAACGCAGCTAGTAAAAACAATAATAATATGAATTTTGCGAAAACAGTTCGAAATTTCCCGAAAACGTATTTAACAATCAGAGGAATCAGCATCTTATTGCATTCTTTTTGCAATTTTTAAAACCACCAACAGCTAGCGATATTTGGGCTAAGCACCAATCCATATTAACAAATTATTATATTATATGTCGTAGGATAATTAAAAAAATCTGATTTTCGCGAAAATCCTACGATGTTTGCAAAAAACCGCATTCCAATTACCCGGCTTTTTGCAATCTTCCTAGGATTTTTGCAAAGATCCGATTATTTCAACTATCCTACGATATAATATATAAAACACATAAAATCACGTTCCATCAATTGCCTACCGAAGAATCTGTCTAAGTTTTTCAATTGAAAAACTGACGCTTTTACCAATTCTTGGATTAGAGTCTGACAGTTGGAGGCTTCTAGTAGAATGATGAACCATGACAATGCTATATAAACAACGGCACTGTTATTCTCAAATCCCATCGTTATTGAAGATTAAGATTCGAGTCGCTCATTTTGTTTTATTTAGCAAACAACAACAAGAACAAAAAACCCGGGTCGCAGTGCCAAAACCCTGCCGACAATATAGTGTATTTGCTTATACAGGCAGTGTGGCTTTATTATGCGAACTTAAGTTGGTTTTTGGGCAAAATAAAAAATTTTACTCCTTAATACACCCCTTAAAATAACATTTTTTTTCTTAATTGCAATATTATTATCAATCGAACCTCTATACCAAATTATATACATCTTTCAATAAATAATTCATTATCTGCAAACTAGTTTTTTCATAAAATTTGTAAATCCGGTCCTGTCGGGCCGATTTTATCAAAATTTTAGGGACACTTTTCAATTACTACCAGAGGGTTAAATTTCAATTTTGAAACGATTTGAAGAATTTTTTCGGTATTTTGGGGCCCAAAAACATTTTTCAACCCCTAAAAACTACCCTTAAAGCGGCCCGATTAGGCCCATTTTAAATAGGCTTCTTGCGGTGATGGATTTCCACGCGTGTGCCAAATTTAGTTGAAATCAATTAACTCTTTCGAAAGTTATTGCCCGCACACATATATATATATATATATATATATATAAATATATATATATATACATATATATATAAACATTTTTAAAAATGGTGCCAAAGTGTTTAGGAGGTTATGAAACGTCGAGAAATTTTGGTCCGACCCCTAGGTCCCGCCATCCGACCGACGCCAATAGTGTATGTTGCCATATGGCAAATACACTAAAAAGGAAAAAAGGTTGTGCTTCAACCCTAAAGCTATTAGTACTATTATAAATTTAAAACTATAAGTAAGGTAAACATACTGTAATAATATTTATTGTTTAGTTAAAACTTCTAGGAGGGAAACTCCAATATATAGCTTTCGAGTAAGTATCCAAAGAAATATTGCTATATTTTCTGACGTTTCGGCTGATTGTTTCTAGCCATCCTCGGAGAAATTAAAGCTGTCAGACAACGTACTCACAAATTGACAGCTTTAATTTCTCCGAGGATGGCTAGAAACAATCAGCCGAAACGTCAGAAAATATAGCAATATTAAAGAAGACGGCTCTTTCTTTGGATCCTTAAGCTATATATTGGAGTTTCCCTCCTAGAAGTTTCATCACAATAATATTTATCATAGCTTTTTTAGTATCTGTGATGCTTTTAAGAATGGACTTAATTTCTGTATAGGTATTTGTTTCATGTATCCCAAAACTGCGGATGGCCAAGTCGAACCGATCCAGTGGGTGTGGATCTTTAATCCGCGTTAAAGGCAACGCATTGGATGCAAGCGCCAATAATCCAGTAAGTGACACCGCGATGCCTGGCAGAACCGTTGACTCGAGAGCCAAGCAGCAATAAGCACGACACGATGTACGATATTATATCTGTTTGAAGAAGTCGCACGTTGAACGCCAACGCTGTAATAACTGTCAGCTAGCCCCAGCTTCTAATTACCACCTACTTAACCTCAACATGCCGTAACTACGGATGTTCTACCTCCTGTATAACAATTTACAGTTACGTCTTACCTCTATATTGTGTACTGTCAACGAAGCGCGTGGGAGAAATTATATATTATACGTGTTTGTACAGTGAAATTACGTATTTAAAACGCAGGCCGTGACCGTGATGAATTGTAAACAAAATAACTTAAAAAACTAGTCTCATGTGTATTTAGAGAAATAAGCGCCATATTGAGTATATCGATGGTTAATGTCCAAAAAGACATACCTAAGCGACATTTTGTAAATTTTAAAACAGAGCCAAAAACATTGTACGGTATACTAGGGATGTCGGAAGTGCCAAAAAGTATCGATATATATCATATCGATATTTTTTTCAAGTATCGATATCGGTACCGATATATTTTTTAAAAATATCGATATATCGGTCCAAATTTGAAAGAGAACATTGGCACTCGTAAAAATTTAGTATACATATTGGCTAACTTAATATAATCTCAAATAGCAATTAACGGACATTATTTCTAATAAATCAACTAATAAATATTTATCTGAAATCAAAAACAACGATAATATTTTTTTTTTGTTTATTAATAAAATGTCTAATACATTTAAGAGCAGATAATTTTAGAGATTAATCGAACAATTAATAAAGCCAGGGATGGCGAACCTATGGCATGCGTGCCAGAGGTGACATTCGACAGAAAATTGTTGGTACAGCATGAATTGAGGTGTAAATCGAAATAATTAAAAATATTCTGGATGTTGTAGAAATGAAATGAAATATTGGATGAATAGACATTTTGACCGTTTATTATTCCGAAAATATCGAAAAATCCGGTGAAAAAGAAAAGTGTTTGATATGTGCTTTATTCACTGTTGTTGTTTTTAGAACGCACTTAAAAGTGTTCCAAAAACATATATTCAAAAACATATGTTCTTTTTCAATGAAGTTTTCGATTTGTAGGAATAATGAAATGGCCATAGTTAGTCGCGGTAATACCTACAAAAATATCGGTTTCGATACTCGGAATTTTATATCGAAATATTAAATATCGCCTAAAAATATCGATATATCAAATAAAAAATATCGATATATCGATATTTTTTGACATCCCTACGGTGTACTATATTCGCTGTTTGCTTGTATAATGTTATTATGTTTCTTACTTAAATATTATTATGGAAACGTCATATGGCTAGATCTTTTTAGTGTAAACCTGTCATTCAACAAATTGTCGTTTATGCAGTTTTTCAAAAGCTATCTATCGAAATATCATCTAGGTAACTTTTAGATCCCCTTTCATTTAATAATTTTTTTTCTGTACCTCACTCCTTGTGCGAAAATTTGAAATAAAGTTTAAAATGGAACACCAAACTTTAACTTTTTCCGTCCAGTAGATTAGAAGAAAATAAGTTGTGACGGACAGACACGAGGGTGATCCTAGAATGATTCTGTTTTTTCATTGGATGTACAGAATCCTAAAAATGAGTAAAAAAAATTATAGACTACGCTTAAGACATGTCGCACAATCTACAGGAAAAATTGGCATCCACTTAAGCGAAATAGCAAACGAAATTTAGCATTTAAAAATGTGTGTAGGACATTCTGTATAAAAACATTTAGGAATAATAACAATTTAAATTTGGTCAACGCTTTCTACTATGACACGGGCGTGGTTTGTCAAGGTGGGCAACGCTTTTAATCTAATTAAACTGATAATTAATTTGCATAATTATCCTGGTTAGGTTTATTATCATTGCGCTTCGTATTTATTGTTAAAAAATGCGTAATTACTAGAGATAGGATTTTGGGTGGCATTTTCTAAATGATGCTCGTTAAAAAAATACAGACCTCACATTGAGTTAAGATATTCATACTTGTATTACATTTGAACCTTGAATCATAAATTTAAAACTAATTACAAGTTGCATGTTTAACTTTTGAAAAATTAGCAATATTTTGTTTCAAAAAACATAAATACCCGAGTAATTATATTACGTAGAATACAAATATACGTCGATTTGAACAAAACTCTAAAATTTTTGAATCACTGAACAGTTTGTTCAAGCCGAAGAATTTGAGATGTATACTATTTAAACAATATATGATATCAACCATTCTGGGGTTACAGAAAGCATTGTCGGAAAATTTGATTTGGCAGTGACCTTAGATTGTGGCCACACGTATTTCTACAAAGCATTGTAGTATTTTAAATCGACCCTGCTCGGAAAATAATTACTCGATTGAAATGATACCTTTTTAACTGTGTATACAAGTAACACAATTTTTTGTAAAATTTTCAGTCCAAATTTAACTTCAAAGGAGATCTTTTTCTACGCATATCAAACTGTTTTGTGTCAGTACAATCTAATGTAAGTGACAGTGAGTTTGAAAACGACTTTAAACAGTTGCAACATGTATAAAAACTGTAATTAAATCATTATATGAACACAATGTAAGGTCATTATCAAATTAGTTTTTTTGACAATACTTTTTGCAATTCAGTATTAGTTGTGCTGACGTTAAAGGGCTTTGGTTTGCTGATGTAGGTAAGTATTAAAAATTAACTTATACTTAACCAAGAAACATATTTTGATTAACTTTATTTTTATCGCTAATCTACTTTCAAGTCGTATCAGAAATCAATCATAAGCATGTTGTTTAAATAACACAGCAAGTTTAGCTTCAAAAAATAGATCTCAGGGTTCTGTTTAGAGCAGAACGACCCCATTATTGCAGAATTATATTAAAACCTATTTATATGCTTGTTCTTCGGAACATAAAAGAAACCGACTTTATTATTTCATTTGACAGCTGCGTGAATGTTATTTTCATTTCGTTTGTATTTCTAAGAATAATTCCTAGTATTAAATTCTATCATAACTTGTTAAAAATTCGTAATAATTTCTATTCTTTATTTATAAACGCCAGTCAAATGTCCATATCTCATAACATCATATATTTCTCGAGAATAAACGCTATCTGCAGACTATTATTTCAATCAACATTTTTTTTGTACATTATATAAAACTTTTTATTTACTGTCCAACAGTACGGAGCTAGTGGGAGAACCACAATAAAATTAAACAGCCAAATTAGTTATGACTTTGTGTAGGAGATAATTTTGAATTTAATAGGATACTTTTACTCGCGACTTTACTCCCATGAACGTTAATTTTGTTAGGGTTCTTAACAGACGAATGTACGGCACCTCGATCTACCGTTAATTGAGTACGCAGACGTTTTTTCTAAGCATTAGTCAAATGAGAATTGACTTGCCCTACATTTTTTAGAGTTAGATTCTGCGTTACAAATGGATAATAAAAACATTTTTTGAGAAAAAAGTTCTCAAAGTGTGTATTCAATCTAATTTTGAACATAGAATAATCCCACCGCGAAGATACGTTATTGCTAGACTGCTGCCTGTAGTTCAATCACGCCCTCTGGTTCTTTAGACTGGGATCATGTGACAACTGGTATGTACATCTCTTTGCATAGACCTATCTCCCTTTATCTATGCGCGAAAGTGATCTGCTGGTTAGAGCTCAGCCGTTTGATATGAATATATTTTTTAAATTCTTACTTGCAATTAAGAGGTTGGATATAAAAACGAAATATTTGGTTTATGTAAAAAGAATAATGAACACTGTTCAAAATTATCAAATTTTGATAGGCGGAGCGACCTTCTTATCCGTGAAATGTCGCTGCTCTTGTATACACATGCGTAATACACAATGTATTGCGTTTTTTAAACGACCCGTACAAAACACAATAATCAGCGTTCGACTGGCGTATTTACTGTTTGTGTATTTCGTTCAAGAATGCATCATTTTGGTGAAGGCAGCACGCGGCGTGATGTACACTGTCTATAGAACCACTCACACTTACCAATTTTGATAGCAAACTTCTGGTCATTTTATACCGAGTCTGCAAAATAGCGATTTGCTCGTTGTTTTGTTATTTTTCTAGTTATCTACATAACTAACAATCTATAAAATATAAGATTGTTATTGTTTATTACAGATAAAAGTTGCATTTTCTCACGACTGTAACGTAATCTTTGTTTTGAAAAAAATAATTTACAATCTAAATTTATTTTAAATATCGTATATAGACATTTAGAACCAATACGTAGTTTAAATGTTTTGCTTATTGAAAAATTATTAAATCGTAAATTAACTTCTCAGAACTTTAGCATATTTTTAGTTAAAAAGTATAATTTGTTAAATTATTATTTAAAGAGACATGAATTATTTATGAACAGCTATGCAAATTTAATAATACAACTCAATAATTTATTGCAAGTAAATTTAGGAAATCACATAAAATTTGTTAACAGTAATTTCTGTTTCTTTTTGAAATCTTTAAAATTCCAACTCCTACATAGATGCAGATATTTACAAACTTTTATAGCAATATACAAAATTTTATGGCATTTCACTTTTTTATTTTCCTTCAATTTTTCCATAAAAGTGAATTTTTGAGTAGGTTTAATTTTAATATACCGCTGGTGGGGATTTATTCGTCAAAAATGTCCATACGAATTTAGAATAAATGCTAATGCTACGTAGTACGTAATAATATCAGAAAAAACTGTTACAGATAGTTATATATTATAGATAGAGATCATTGATAAAAACTTAGTAAAAAATGATATAATAGAAAACGATTAAAACATGAAAAATATCCATTCTTTATAAACGTGTAAAAGAGATTAAAAAATATAGTTTTAAAAAAATAGTTAAAACATATACCTATAATTAATATGAAGTGAAGAAAAAAATTAATGATTTATAATATAACACATTGTATATAACGGATCATTGCTACCAAAATATACAGCAAGGTAATGCTTTAGAATTTAGATTCACGTCTTTAATGTTTTCAGTTGCCATAAAAAAGATTTTTATCAATTTAAGTTATATAAAACAGGTCCGAATTTAATTAAAATCAGCAATAACGGTTTCAGTAGAATATTTCAATTGACCATGAAAATGGGGTCGTCCCGCCTATCAATATTTTATAATTTTGAATAGTGCATAATATTTCTCATACATAAACAAATAATCTATATTAACTTCCACGTTTTCATATCCATCTTTTTAATTGCAACCAAGAATTTTATTAGTAAAACGTATATAATAAAAATAATTATAATAGTTTATTGTCATGTTTCGTATTACAATACATTAGTGACATTCAAAGAACTCTTCAACAGTGTAAAAGCATTTATCTATGAGAATTTTCTTGACAGTTTTTTTAAAAATTTTAATGTCTAGATCTCTGATCTCATTTGGCAATTTATTAAAAAATTTTATACCATAATAATTTGGTCCATATCTTAAATATTGACCATACACCGTCATATGACGACGTAGAAGTCTAGTCATACTTCTTCAGCTATAGAAAAAAAGCAAATCAACGGCGATACGACAGTACTTCGCTGTGACTTATTTGGTAAAGAAATGGGAACCCACCAACGGGGTAATATGAAAGCCATCTGATTCCGGGCGATCCGGGCGACTTACTAGAAGCGCAATCTGAACGACATCACTCGTAAATTTAGAGGTGTTTAATGTCAAATTCACTCTCACTGAGTGCTCCCGAAGAGATGTGACAGATAAATAAATAAATCATACAAAGTGTACTTAATTGTTGGAGGCAACATTCAAAATTAATGTTGCTTCGGGCTAATAAGTTGATTGACTGCAAGAGAAACATGAAGAGCACAAACTGTTCTTGCAAAGCTTGTCTGTCCGGCAAATGTAAACACATACGGTATTTGCTTAAATTCGCTATATGACATCACCCAAAAAGTGATGAATCGAAAATGCACCTAATTGCACCTTCTCTTTGAAATGCATAATAATAATAGTTTATTTGTGGTGCCATAGTGGATACAAATTGTCAATTCAGAGTCCATCAAGGACATTAGTAAGTTCATCAAGAACACAGTCGTTCATGACCTAACAGAAATTCATCTAAATTATAAAATGCGCTTGCTATCAAAAATTCTTTCAAGTATTTTTCAAATTTTGATAATTCGCCACAATTTTTAATATTTTGAGGCAGTTTGTTAAAAATAGTAATACCCAGACAATTTGGGGATTTTTTTGAGATATTCAAATGCTTGAAAGGCACTCTAAGCTCACACTTAGATCGAGTATTTAGATCATGAACGTCCGAGTTCTTGATGAACTTACTAGAATTCTTGAATACATAAATGGACATTTCAAAAATTATAATAGAAAATAAAGTAAGTACTTTATATTTTTTAAATAAATCTCTGCAACTTGTTCGCTGCGACATGAGTTGACTGTCCAAAATGTACCTCGTTTTCGGATGCTCTGTTGCCCAGATCACCGATATCGCTATCACCTAGTGAATTTAATAGACTTTACGTTGCCTCGTATATAAGGACGACATAAAACATTTCCGCGATGATACATCAATAGTTGCCTCGAACTTGTAAGTTCTATTTAGTGGTTTAACCATGTGAAAAATAAACTTCTCATTTATAATAATCAGTGTCCTGTAATAATTGGCACGTGTCGTTTTCTTTAATTAAGTTAAACACGATAATTTTTCAAAAAGCTTCCGACTTGCTTGACTCGTCAAAATACAGTAATATCAACATGAAATAGACGAACCATTAAGTGCATTAAGACAGACATTTATAATTAAAATTTAAAGCCACAGTGCACAAAGCGTTAAGCAATTTGTAGTCATTAAAAAAGTGATCACTTTGATATTACTTTACAACTGACGTGGTCAGTAATAGGTTAGATATTATAGCGCATACTAAATAGAATTACTTTTTTGATCATCCCTTATAAAATACCTGATTTTCACATCAGGCGTGAAATGACACATTTAACACTAGTGCTGTAAAACTGCGTAAAGTAAAATAAACGTAGCCGTTCTACTATTACATAGCATAATCCAAGTTTGACCGCACGAAAACTCAACGCAGCCTACAATTAGACGTGATCTTGTTCGAAAATGAACTGTGAATAATTAGGTGAATATAAACTATTTTACGTAGGAGGTACTTGCAGAAAATGCAGTATGTACCTATTGCTCGCAATGATATTATGATTCTATTGACTGTTAAAACTCGCTATATCGCTAGTTTCTACATATCATTTACCAACATGCCTTCGTTTAGGAACAAGTTAGATAGAGCACTATTGCATCTATTATCAATTGTATCAATTAGAAATAAAAAAATTTTGGTTTATTTTTAAAAATGTGTAAATACTTGTTTTCTCAAATAACACATTTAATCCAAAAAATGAATTTGTAGAATCTTTTTTTTTTATAAAAATTTTAGATGTTTTGAAAAATGACAGTAGAAAATCACAATAAGGTAGCAAGCATTGTTACATTAACGCACTCTCTCTATAATGCAATATTTTGTAAAAATGGAATAGGGTATCTGCCACAAATAATTATTGCATTAAGTCTACGATAATATTCACAAGCACAATTTTATTAATCGGTAATAATCGTTTAAAAACAATTTAGAAAAACCCCGGGTCGCAGTGCCAAAACCCTGCCGACAATATAGTGTATTTGCTTATACAGGCAGTGTGGCCTTATTATGCGAACTTTAGTTGGTTTCTGGGCAAAATAAAAAATTAGACTCCTTAATACACCCCTTAGATAACATTTTTTTTTCTTAATTGCAATATTATTATCAATCGAACCTCTATACTAAATTATATACATCTTTCAATAAATAATTCATTATCAGCAAATTAGTTTTTTCATAAAATTTGTAAGTCCGGTCCTATCGGGCCGATTTTATCAAAATTTTAGGGACACTTTTTAATTACTACCAGAGGGTTAAATTTCAATTTTAAAACGATTCGGAGAATTTTTTCGGTATTTTGGGGCCCAAAAACATTTTTCAACCCCTAAAAACTACCCTTAGAATAGCCCGATTAGGCCCATTTTAAATAGGCTTCTTGCGGTAGTGGATTTCAACACGTGGACCAAATTTAGTTGAAATCAATTATTTCTTTCGAAAGTTATTGCCCGCACGTATATATATATATATAAATATATATATATATACATATATATATACATATATATATATAAACATTTTCAAAAATGGTGCCAAAGTGTTTAGGAGGTTATGAAACGTCGAGAAATTTTGGTCCGACCCCTAGGTCCCGCCATCCGACCGACGCCAATAGTGTATGTTGCCATATGGCAAATACACTAAAAATATTACAATATACATATAAAGAAAGAGAGGGAAGACTGATGTAACAATATTATTAAATAACACTTTTATTTTAAACATAGTATAATTTATGACATCTGATTTATCTCTAATTCCAGCAATTCATCCAATAGCAGTATAGCGTCTTCATGGTAAAACGTCATGGAAACTGGGTGTTCATTTGTTAGACTTGTTTACTGTTTAGACAGATTACGTTACATTTAACGCGCATTTTTAATGCGTTGTTATTATTGCCGACTTTAAATTAAGTTCTCTCACAAAATAAAAGTTCAGTTTCTATAATGAGCTCTTTATGTCATAGAAATAACAGAAAAGTTTCATTATCTGCCTCAAATATATTTTCATACTTATATCGTAATTAAAAAAAAATGTTCTTATTGACGTTTTGTATACTTTATTTATGATGCCAATAAATACAAATTTATTATTTTTATTATTACTAACTGATCACTTGCTAAACCAAATTAAAAGGTTTGCGACCTGTACAGCTCGGACGTACATACATACGTACAAACAGACCAACCGACAACTGCTGTTCGCACTTTATAGAAGTAAATCTCTTCTTTTCAGAGAGCAGCAGTTTGAAAGAATTTCGCGCGAACTTAACCTAGATATAATTTCTTGTGTGATACGCAAAGCGATAATAGAGTACACCCGCTATCAGTGTAGCGGCGTGTGCAATAAATTTGTAGCTTTCACAATTTACCTGAATACGAATCTGTTCGCCCATAGGCGTTACTTCATATACAGTAAGGAAGTATCCAATTACAAATGGAAGAAAATTTTTATTTTGTACATTGTCATTATGTATAATCTAAAACTTTATTATTTTATTTCGTATTCTAAGATAATAAACTCAGATTGTACAAATATTCATCTCCGCTATAATTCTACCATGTTAAGCAAGGTTTTGTATTCGTCTATGGTTATGCAAAAATAGCATTTTATTTATGAATGATTCAATAATTATCCTGTAATTATATTTTATAATCACGTAGGCCGGGGTTACACGCTTCAAGAAACTGTTATTACTTTATTTGCCTATACATGGTATATAGAATATACACTATTGCCGTTGGTAGGATGATGGTAACCAGAAGTCGATGTCGGACTATAAAATATCAATATCATTCCGTACAGCTTGATGTTATTTTTGAAACTGTTAATATGTGTGAACAATGTAAGGAGTGATTCATTTAGAGGTACTTTTTTGTCTATGGATTTTTTGACAGATGAAGCGTGAGTCGTGATAAACTTTTATGGTATTTTTGTTCAGTATAGTTTGACATTTCATCATGAAAAGACTTAGCCTCGCACAGCGTCTACAAATTATTCAGCTGTATTACGGAAATCAGCGTTATGCGAGGAAGAAATTCAACTGCTTTCGACAAAAATTTCGTTTAGTGATGAGGCACATTTCTGGCTTAACGGATATGGCAACAAACAAAATTGCCGTATTTGGTCCGAAGAGCAACCTGAAGAGATTCAATAGCTGCCATTACATCCAGACAAAACAACGGTTTGGTGTGGTTTATGGGCCGGTGGAATCATCGGTCCATAATTCTTCAAAAACGAGGCCAACCAGAACGTAATTGTCAACGGTGGCCGTTATCGTGCCATGATAACAGACTATTTGTTTCCTGAAATTGAAGCCCGTGATCTCTAGGACATTTGGTACCAACAATAAGACGGCGCCACTTGCCACACAGCACGTGAAACCATGGCTTTATTGCGTGAACAATTTGGTGAACAGTTAATTTCGCGCTTCGGACCGGTGAGTTGGCCGCCTAGGTCCTGTGATATCACACCCCTAGACTTTTTCCTTTGGGGCTATGTAAAGTCCAAAGTCTATATTAATAAGCCGGGTACGATTAAGCAACTGGAAGCCAACATTACTCGCGTTATTCGCCAAATAGCAATCGAAATGCTCGGACGTGTCATCGAAAATTGGAACGGCAGAATGGACTATGCTAACCGGAGTTACGGCCAACATTTGAAAGAAATAATCTTTAAAAAATAAATGTAAAGAATAGTTCTTTTGTATAATAATAAAAATTATCCAATAAATTTGTTTTTATTAAATTTTCTTTAGTTTTGAAAAAAGTACCTCCAAATGAATCACTCGTTATGTGTTCTGATAACTCTAGGAAAACTTAATAGATTAAAAAAAAGAAGTGAATGGCGCAGCTCGGGTCCGTATCGCAGATTTTCCGTGAAAACGTCGTGATTAATTCCTTTTGACGCGAGCTTACTTCTGATTTGCGTTTTCTGTAATTCCGAGAATATTTACAACTCATATGAGACGAAACTTTTCTTTTTTTGGAATTTTCATTTTATTATCGATCTTTACTTATATTTCGACAAATATTTGTATTATCTCACTTTAGATTTTAGTAGTGCTTCGCGAGCTCTTTACAATGACATCAGAATCAACGTCCTAGCTAAACACGTGTTCAAGCTACTCGAATTTTTAACTTTACACAACGCTAAGTTTATTCTCAACGCGCCAAAAGAAGTATAAAATTGGTACAAATATCGCAAATAATCCATCACCGCATTTTAAATGGGCGTAACCATTTTAAAGTTTGCATTTAGATATTGGAAAAAAAGTTCGTGTCTAAAAAAACTAATAAATTAGAAACGTTACTTTAATTGATAACAATTAATTACTCTAAATATAAAAATGAAAATGTGTTAACAAAATTTATTAAAACACCAGCTTACGGATAGTGAACTGACTATACTAAGAGGTGTATATAATTTGTCGTGAGAAGATTGATAAAATGCATCCCGATATTGATTTTAAACATGAAAGAAATTGAATCCTTTTAAGGGATGTGTTATGGGGTTGCCTTTTTTATTTTCTCCGAAAATAAATATAAGGTCGCATAATATTAATACTTACAGTAACTAAAAAAAAAAAAAAACACAACGGTAAGTACCTATTAGCAAATGCACTATTTTGTCGAAAAGGATTTGCACTGCGACCCAAGTTTTTTTTATTATAATTTTATTATACTAGCATAAGTTTTTGATTACCGAGTAAAATCTTAACAAGAATTAAATCACAAGTAGTAAAAATTTAACGAGTTACGGCAAACGAGATTGGATACTCTATAACTTGGAAATACATTTGATTTAGCTTTTAACTAACGGTTCGGAATAGTACCCTGCATAATACAATGTTTCAATGCACAACTTTTGCTTTCCCGCTAATATCGTATTTTTGAAATATTCAATGACTTGATAATAATAAAAGTAAAAATCAAAATAAATTTTCGAGTGTTTTCAAATACTTATTTGAGGTTAATTTTTGTAAGTAGTATTATTCTTCAGCTTTTCATTCAATTAATTATTTGTATGCATATTAAAAATTAGTTTTTAATCACGCCAAAGAAATTATAAATATAACTTCAAACGCCCGTTCAAACGCACCCACTTTTTTAATGTCTTTCTATGTGATTGTGGTCGCATCTAGAACCCAAACTACTGTGTCGATTTTATTTAAATTTTGCATAGGAGTTGAGAACGCAAAAATGGTTCCAAGTCAAATGTGGAAGAAGTGTGGAAACCACGAAAAGCAGGTAAAAAAGCTAGAAAATTGTTCTTTTTTTCAAAAACGGCTTCTTTTAATACGGTACTTTGTTAGTTGAAGTCAAAATAATAAAACACTGAGGAGTAAACAATTAACTGTTCAATAATTTGATACAAAGCAATAGATAACTAGATCTAAAAGTAAAAAAAAAAAACATCTAGGAATCTATTTTAAATTACTGAAGAATTTATGTAGAAAAAATTTGTTGCATTCCTAACAAATGTAGCGAGGGCGTATTTCAAAACAATGACGCGTCATTTTCCGCGCATGTGACAAGCGAACATCGGCACGCGCGTGTTATCAAATCAGCAATCAAACAAAAGAGGGTTGGCGGCGCATTGTTGCAGATAGAGAACAATGACACGGTATTATGACAATGCAGAAAACAAGAGAATGTGCTGACCAATTACTAGGGTTGCCATCCATGCGATATTAAGCAAGGCACTAATTCAATCTGCTAAGCCCTACAATTAAAAAAAAAATATTATCACCCCGATGTCAGTGAAATGTAATTTTTAGTGAGTTAAGTATATAAAATTCAACCGAAACGCTAAAACTTTTTTTTTAATTTTATGAATTAACACTGACATATAAAAATATATTTAACTTTTAGCGCAACCCACTATGTCCACATAGCGGTAGTAAAATGACCAATGATGCACTAGTACGCAAAATAAAACGAATAATTAATGCACTTTATTCAATCCAACAATAATTTCCAAAAGATGAACGGAGAGCAAAACAACACAAAGAAGGTGTAAAGGTATAAAATGCAATATGGCTGCACACAGCGATGACACCGACTGGCAGAAATATTATTATAAAATGGAAATCAGCTATCTTATAGAAGGAATGTGAAAAAAACGTATGTATCTCGATTGCAATTATATATTGGTTTGTGTATCTGTTAAAACTCGCTATCTCTCGTGTCACTTATTCAACTAAAATAAAACTGTTTCATAAAGCATGTGTCGTCGATCGATGATAGTTCATTCTATTAATTTTATTCCTATTACACTCTTAAAACTTGATTTTGTTATTTTTGACGCACTCACGAACTGTACTTGTATTTTTTTTTGTGAAACTTTGTAAGTGAAATGTGTACCTTCACCGCGTAATGAAAGAAACATTGCGATTGAATAGAACCGGAAAATAGTGAACCAAACTGATTTGTAAATGGAATATTTTATGAATGAAAAGTATTATACTAAACAAAGGTATCAAGTTAAATGGAAACACTAGACCAAAAAGTAAACTGCTCGTGATACAATATAACAATACAAATAGATTTTTAGAAATCTTAAAATGTTTTTTAGCTGTCCCACATTTCCATTTTAAAGGTGGCAACCCTACCATTGGCAATGCAATGACAGATAGGAATTGTGAGTCTCGATCGTGGGTCGTGCTCGTGAGATTGGCACGAGTCAATGTAACTTTATTATACATGCAAACAAATCAACAAAAATAGTTACAATAAGTATTCAGCGAACTCATCGTTTGTTTACACCAGGGGTGCTCAACATTTCTATGCTTTTTATGACTACAATTATCACATTAAATAGAAAAAAGTCCAGTCAATTGGACAACAGGACCATTCCAACTTCAAAAATATTAACATTAGATATATTATAACAAAATAAAATAGAATTTCTGTTAACGCGTGCTGTGACGCGGATAACGACTAGTGATATTATGTTTGCTACTTATTTGCATGGCTATATAATATGGTTTTACTTGTAAAAATTGACCAAAGCATGCTCGTCAGCTACATAGCTTATTTTTCACAGATCTTTAGAATAAAATAACATTTTCTTTTTTTTTTGTTTTCAAAATATTTTCGAAGTTATGGAAGTATTTTTTTATGAAACTTTCTTGAAAAAATTAATAAAACCGTTTTTTTTAACTTAAATTCATTTTAAAAAACGCAAAAGAGGTTACATTATGTACAAGTATAAATTTAGTATTACAATATTGACTATTTCTAGTATATTAAATTAAAAATAATCAGATGGTATTTCTTTGAGTATTGAAAAGTATATCATAATTACAAAAAGACACTGTTATAGCACATACCTCTCCTGCGGTTTTTACGTTTTACAGTTAATTATAAATAATAAAGTTTTCGAGAACAATGATTTCAAAGTTTTTCCTTTTTTTGATTTTGGGAGAAACGAGTGAATTCATTCAAAACTCAAAATCTTAAATACTTTTTTACCTGAAAACATGCATTTATTATTGATTTAAACCGTTCTCTATGCCCCACAAAAAAGTTAAGTAGATACCTAACATTAATTACATAATATATTTTAGACAAAAGTTTTTTTTATTATAAATGTATTAATAATTCAGTTGTTATAATAATTAAATAGCATTAAACCTTTTTTAAGACACATCCATATACAGAACTGAATCCCGGAAAAAACCGTTATTAAAAAAAAGTTAAGGAAGTGCCAAATTATGTTTATTTTTCTATACAAAATACGCAGCAATAAAAGTGACATAAAAAAATAATAAATCTTAATAAATTCAATAATAAAATAGAACATCTGAGTTTATTGGAAACGACTCAAGTTAAATATCGTATTTTTATTAATGTATAAAAATACCTGAATAAATTTGCTGGTATAACTGTTTTGACCATAAATATTCGCAGAGCGCCCTGTAAAATAAACTAGTTTCACTGTCGTATATATAGTTGACACCAAAGAAATTTTACCGTAAGCAATGTAAATTAAACAAAATTTTAGTAACAAATTAAATTAGCCTGGGAATTAAGCACTTGTTAGTGGTGCTATCAGGTGGTAAAAAAAAGTTTGGCAGTGTGGATGTCTATATTTAATAAACAATCTAGAAATCCGGGCGAAGCCTGACCGAGCTGCTAGTCCAGTAATAAAATTTTTATGATTAAGAAATAGCTAGATGGTTTTTTTTTCTAGAAAAGAATGTATAATGGGAGAAAAATGGATGATTTTTATGTTGCTGTAGGGAAGTTTCTTTTGAAACGCAGTATAAAACATCGACGGCTAACGCCTACTGAGTATTTTGTACGTAGAACACGTATTTTCTAATTAATGTTTCAATCAATGAATTCTTTACTTCGTGACAAAATCTGCACTGCTAATGAATGAAAAAAAACTTGGAAATTATAAATGGTTGCATTCTTAAATTTAATATGACAAGCACATTAAACTTCTCACAGAATTATTAATTATATTAACTGTTTATCATTATTAATATAACTGTAACGAATACTATACAAAAAATTTTCTTGTTTCTTTACGCTTCGACTTCTCCCATACTTTTAATCCTTTTTTCCAATTATTTCAAAGATTTGCACACTTAAAGATACACTGATTTAGAAGAATTTCCACTATGACTATAATACAGAAATGATCGAGTCCATTTCTAGTGAAAGGATTTATTTAACGAAGAAAAAATTATTTTTTCCACAACCCTTATAAAATAGCTGCTTTTCATGCATGTATAGCGGTCGCGAAATAACACATTTAACACTAGTGTATCAATTTGTGCGAAGTAAAATAAATGAAGTCGTACTACCATTTCTAGAATAAATCGTAGTCTAATACAACGCAGCCTGCAATTAGAAGTAAATTTACTGAAAATTAAACTGTCGCAAATTTTGAAAATCAAGTGATAATCAACTATTTTATAGACATGTGCGATAAATATTATGTATATCTCGTGCGTAATTATTACTCATCTGATTGTTAAAACTCGTTGACGCTCGTTTTTTGGGTTACATTCGTAAAATATTAGTTATCATGTACTTATAGATATATAAACTTGCTTACTGATTTTAGAAGCATTTTGAGTATATTTTTGAATTGGGTTATATTTTTCAAAAATTATTTGTTATTTGAGAATTCTTTTGCGGTCATCAATGAACTGTGATAACCCGAGGCAGAAGTGATGAATCGAAGCCAACACGGAAAAGGCACAACGACCGCCAACAAAAACACTTCGGGCACAAAACTGATCAAGAAGATAGATATACCGGCTTCTCACGAATGATAGGTTTCACTAACAGGCGGATATCTAACAGACCATAACCGATTGCCACACGTGGCATTAAGTTACTACGTGTACTACCGAAATAATATCCAATAATCGTGTCCTTGAAAAACAATACCGTGTATTACACCCATGTTGGACTTTTGTATATAAACTGAAATCAATTATGTAATGGAACATAACATACAGGTATGAAATCATTTAGCGAGTTTGTGTACAAACAATTACAACTGACATCATTCTAACTCAGATGTTCTAAAACTGTTTACATTGGACAATGTACATATTACAAAAAACGGCTAAGTGCGATCGGACTCGAGCACCGAGGGTTCCGTACAAACATTAGGTATGTAAATAGACCGTTCATCACGGGAATCCAAATTTGACGTTGGAAAACTGCTGTCCCCATACATCGACACAGGTCGCGGTCAGTTTGCCAATTGCAAATAAGTTTATAATCGCAAAAAAATATTTTTTTTTGTGATCTAACTACAAATTTACGGTTTTTAAATTTCCTTGCCAGTGTTAAAATATGCGGCATAAACGGTCGTATCTTTTGATTGCGTTGACTAAAAGTTTGCTTTTTCACAGTTCCAAGGGATTTCATACGTTTATACATCCACGTGTTCCTGAGAAAAAGAGTCTTGACAGACAGATAGACGGACAACTAAGTGAACCTATAAGTCGTTAAAAGTATAAATTAAGGACGTTTTTTACTTTTTTTTTTATTACTAGAAAAAAAAATGCTCAACTGATTTTGGTGATGTGGGACCGCCCTGAACGTTGGCTCTATATTTAACAGAAAACGAATAATCAAAATTGGTTCACAAAGTCTAAAGATAGGTAATATATTGATCTTCTTTTTTAAGTCAGTTAAAAACGACTAATCTGATTAAAAATATATATGGAAACGTTTCCAACATTCTGAACAAAATGGCGTCGAACTTTGTTAAACCCATGAACAGTTATTTCTGAACAAACATACAAAGTAAAAAAAGACTGTGTAATTTACACTTCACAGCTAGTATAATTATTGAAAAAAAAATTACACCGAGCGTCGGGATCGAACCTACGACCTTTAGTACAACGTTGTACGGCTGGTTTTTATAGTATACGGTATACGTGCATTGCAACGTTTCGTTACACTTTCAATATCATGAATAGATTTTAGCGTGCCAAAAGAAATTTTACTTAAAAAAATGTACATGTGGAATTATAACTTCTTTTTTTTTAATCGGCTAAAAATATAGTTCGATCGGTTTGTACCGAACTGACGACGCAAATGCTATTGATTGTAATGAAATTTCAGAGAAGTTACCTACAAAATGTTTAATCCATCACTGAGTCCACATGGCCACTATATGTGGTGATGATCCATTGCTGAACAGTTTGACAGCTCTTGATTCGTATCGATGTTTTTGCGTGCTGTCATGGATTTGGTATGTTAAACATGCTGTTGTACAATTATTTGATGAACACATTTCACTTCAAAACTTTTTTTTCAGTTTCCCTGCAGTATGAATTTTCGCAATTTTCAGATCAACATGCATTACATATTATTACGCCGTTTCAATAAAAAGTATCACTGAAGATTTTAAACACTGACCGTTCCGTCGAGGGTTCGAATATTATTAGTGAATTTTATTTTATTACCCGACTTTAAAAACGAGGTTATCAATTCACCACGTATATTTTTATGTTTATTTAGCATTAGTTTACCTATTTCTAAAATTTCGGCACCATTTTGTTCAGAATCTTTACAGCTCGGTCCCATATATATTTTTTTAGTTCAGTAATTTTTAACCAACAAGATATATAATAAGGTTTTTATATATGTTACCTCATATCTCCAATAGTTGTGAACCGATTTTGCTGATTCTTTTTCAATTTAATATTGCATACCTTCAGATTGGTCTTAGACAGATTTTACTTAAATAGGTTCAGAATTTTTTTTTCTTAATTTACTATTAAAATAAGGAATAAGGTAAAAAATAAAAAAATTCAAAATAACAATGTTTTGTGGTCGGCGCACATTTAATAGAGGTACATAAAACGTTACAGTAATTAAATTCGCGCCAACCTCAAAACTTTGTTATTTTACGAGTTTTAGTGGGCTTTTTTAAAGAAGATTCAATGTTCTTATTAATGCGTATACAGTTTAAAAATAATTGCAATCATAGAACGCGACATCTGACGCAATTATAAAAAAACCCGGGTCGCAGTGCCAAAACCCTGCCGACAATATAGTGTATTTGCTTGTATACGGCTGTGAGGTTTTATACTTTTATTATGTAAAATTAAGTTTGCTTTTGGGCAAAATAAAAAATTTAACCCCTTAATACACCCCTTAAAATAACATTTTTTTTCTTAATTGTAATATTATTATCAATCTAACGTCTACACTGAATTAAATACACCCTTCAATAAATCAGTCACTATCTTCAAATTAGTGTTTTCAAAAAATGTGTAAGTCCGGTCCTATTAAGCCGCTTTTATTAAAATTTTAGGTGCACTTTTTAATTACTACTAACGGGTTAAATGTCAATTTTGAAACGATTCTGAGAATTTTTTCGGTATTTTGGGGCCCAAAAACATTTTTCAACCCCTAAAAACTACCCTTAAAATGGCCCGATTACGCCCATTTTAAATAGGCTTCTTGCGGTGATGGATTTCAACACGTGGGCCAAATTTCGTTGAAATCAATTAACTCTTTCGAAAGTTATTGCCCGCACACACATATATATATATACATATATATATATATAAACATTTTTAAAAATGGTGCCAATGTGTTTAGGAGGTTATGAAACGTCGAGAAATTTTGGTCCGACCCCTAGGTTCCGCCATCCGACCGACGCCAAAGTGTATGTTGCCTTATGGCAAATACACTAATAATAGTTTTAATTTGCTTGATTTTACTTTGAGAAAGCTACACAAATATTTTTTATTTTCAAAGCTGATGTGAGTTATACTAAAGCAACTCTCTAGTATCCAATAGATTATTTTTAAGAAACGACTTGTTTTGTAAAATCTAGAAATTGTATGATTTCTCATGAGATATAATAATTTTATTTTATCCAAGTGAAAATCGCTTGACAACAAAATAGCATATCACTAACAAACTACACTCGAGAAGTTGTTGCTGCATTACAACGGTTCTCAAAATGTGCTGCAATGGAATGACAATCTCGATTTCATTTAGTTACACAAGATTCAAGCTTTGTAATAAATGAGCTCGATTAGATGCCAATAACCCCAGCTGTTGAACATCTGTAACCTACCAATTCTCTATCTTGTACGACGTCGAATATTCTAAAACCCTAATATAGATTACTTTAATAATTATTAATTGAAGATCTTAGAAATAAGAGCGTGTAACCTCTGCGCGTGGTTGAAGTAAAATTTCTTCGACGTTGTGGCAGATATTACAATTAAATTAAAAAAATAAATGATGTTTTGAAATTTAATTATGTTGGTCGGGATTGAGCCGGCGACTTTGTTCGTACTAAGCATACGCCTTATCCATTACTCCACAGAACTTAACTGTTATTTAGGTATTTTCATAGTATAGCACATAGCTGGTCTACTATATTTTGTACTGTACGACATAATTTCCATTCGAATAACTTTCGTTTGAAAAGATCGTCCAATTGATTTCCATTTGAAAAAATCTGAGTTACCATCAGGTTGCGGCTTAAGACGTTTTACTTCAAAAAATGTTTTGTACAGTTTTTAAATGTTTTACAAATTATTGAGACCCGCTGTTACTGACGGTTATAAAATAAAATTCCTACTCCCTTTACTGAACCGCGGTTATTTTTCCAGTATATCAAATGTACCACATTGAGTAACTAGTATTAAATACTAGAAGTAATATACTGTATGCCGTAGGAATTCAGAATGTGAATGTAATATACGTGTGTTTCTCTTGAAAAAAAATACAATTTACAGTTGTACTACAATTGCACCGTCCGACCAAAATGTTTTAAACATATCATCTAGTGTTTACAAAACCTTAGGTTTATCTAATAGGTACTTATTGTGCTCAGCAACAGCAGCAGTACCTTAGGTTCTGTTTGATGGGTGAAGATGTAAATCAACCTAAAGGTGGGATTTCACCAATTACGGCTTTGCCGCTGGCACAGAATTCGGTAACTTTAAAATGCAATGCTCTTTAAGTACGAAATACTATCGTAATTACTCGTAATAACAGTGATAACGCGTACTATAAATATACGTAAAGTTATAAAATCTTAGTATCCAAACTTGACTACATCTTATTACATTTAATAACTTTAAGTTAAGCCATGTAGTGTACCTACTGTACTTACTTATAATACTTATAATCACGTATAATGTTTGTTATAATTTCGTCCACATGTCAAAACCATTCATGTCGAGTTTTTAATTTTTTTTCTATAATTCGATTTTTTGTAACATTAATAAATATCAGAACGGTTTAATGATCATTCAGGGTGTATATCAGTATGCAAAAAAAAGAGACAGTATAACCGATGACATGTTCCGCGGGAACTTTTCTACTACACAAGAATCACAAGCGACAAACCAAACGTAATTAAATCTACTTATATAGACATTAAACTCGAAACGGCATGCAAACTAACTTCGTACTTTATACATATAGTTCAAATTTTCAGTCTGCCTTCGTCCTTCTCTCATATCGTTTTAGTGTATTTCTTATAATTTAGCCAGCTCAAAAGTCGCGGGATGGAAACACTTACTTTACATTTTCACTCATTGCTCATCCCTTTTGTCTTAGCGGAATAATACATGGCCTATACCTATTACTTGGGAAGAACTAAGCTTTCGAACAGTGAAAGAAATTTTAAGATCGGTTCAGTAGGAACTGAGTTTAAGCATATGATCAGCGTTGCCAGATTTTTTTTTACCAAGTCGGGATTTTGGAACTTTTTGAGTGAAAAAAACGGGATTATTTCGTCGAAAGCGGGACATAGTAAAAAAACGTATATAATCAGAAGTTTTTTATTTGAGTTTATTTGAGTTCAAACTAAGTTTACGTGACAATAGATAGCAAAAATAACCATAGAAAATGTATTTTAATAAAAATGTGATATTTTAAATCAGATTTACCCTATCGTTATATAGTTGTCTTATTCGTCTTCTGAATAAAAAAAAAATAAAAAACGGAAATCAAAATCAAAATAGTTTCATTCATAAGAAAAATATGGCGTTTCAAACAATAGTCTGAGGAGTGAGTGTTACAAATTGCAACTTACAATAAGAGAATAATTATTTACGCACGGTCGAGTTATCCCCGAAAAACGGGACTGAGCCTGTCCCGCGCGGGACATTTAATTTTGATTAAGAAATCGGGACGTCCCGCCAAAATCGGGACGTCTGGCAACGCTGCATATGATAAACATACAAACTTTATTTCTACCTGTATAAGATTATCCAAAAACTCGACATAAACCGTTTTGCTCTGTGTCCACAAGTGTATGTGTGTAAAGAAACAGAAAAAGAGAGAGATACGCATGTGTGACCCAGTGACGTAACGGTACCATTTAGTCGGTACGGTACGGTGCGGTGCGGTGCGGTGTACAACAGTATAACATCTCATATCCGTTCCTCTTATCTTTGTTCTCTCAGCACGGCAGCAGCTCAAGACAGCTGATCGCACGAACGTAATAGTGTGTCACCAAACAATGTACAATAAGCAGGGCCAAAAGTCGTTCAACAGTTATCGTGCTAAAAGTACAATAATTAGCTATGCACTTAATACAATAAAGACAGTTGATACGTCGAATCTTAACCTATCGATACTCATATATATAAAGAGATAGCGATAGTTTGCTAATATATCATGAAACATCCATTGTTGATGTTACAATGCAATGTTAGAAAAAAAATTCAAAACAATGTCACTATTCGGGTTCAAAAGACTTTTTGAACACTCCCCATTCGCGTTTGGTAGCATGAAAAAACACTTCAATGATAAATAAAATATGGTTTTTGCACAGCCTTTATAAAATCATAGATTTTCATGCCTGTGTATTGATAGTAAAATGACCCATTTCGCATTAGTGCTAAAAAGTTAAACAAAAAATGCGATCTTACTGCCAATGTTCAGAACATCGATGTGTGGCTTGAAGAATTCTTTATTTTGAAGATAATTGTCCAATTTGGGCATTAAATCCTAAAAGGGACAATTAGTTTCAATTTGGCGCAAAAAATCTATTCTATAAACAATAAAAAATATTGTCGGGACCGTTCAACAATTTTTAGGCGCAAGGGAAAGACTAAACCCCTTCTAATTTGGCTTATGTGAAGAAAAAAGTTAAGTGGCTTTTGAGAGGAGTTTTATATCTTAAACCAAATTTGCTCAAAAAATTTCCTGTATCTTTGGGTCATACTAGTTATATGAATCACCAGGTAAAAACAATCAGTCCACCAACTGTTATTTAATCCGAAGATCGAAACCGGAAAGAATTGTTACAGAAAACGAACGTTTCAACTACTGACGTTTGAATTAATATAATGGAATATGTTTTGTAAATTGTCAAGTAGAATGTGTTCACAGAAAACGAATCTGTACGGATATGGGAAACAATCTAGATCAGAAAATAAATTAACATGAAAAAGTCACTAGGGAAAGTAAAAATAATTGTACGAGAAATTTTAGACGTATGCGGTGATATTCTGTCTGGTCAAAGTAAGAATTTACAGTGCTGTTAATTTTTTTCACTTTCTTACAAATTTAACATCACATTTAATTGATAAATATGGTTAAACTCTCCTCAAATTACCCAAATAAATTTTCGATACATCATTTACTTCTAGAGTTTTCAAATTACTATAAGTAACAAATTTTTATTGAATTATCATAAACAGAAACACTTTCAATAAATCGAAAATCAACGATTTTTTACATGTAAGTTCGAGAACGTATAATTTTAAAATTTTGAATTAATTCCGTTTACATTTTTGCTCTTATTATTTTGTATCTCCTCACAAAGAACGCCCACTAATTCCTTTACCTCACGTTTTCGTCCAATATAAATGAAGAAAATTGTAACTTACAGGTCATAATCTATATGTATATACACACAGTCTAATTTCAAAAACAATTTCGATCCAATAGAAATTAAGGAAATTTAATCTTACAGGTCAGCATCTATATACCTATAAAGTCTAATTTCAAAAACAAATTCAGTGCTTCTGTCGACTTGCATAACTGGCATAACATATGCATTTAGTTCCTGATAGAAATTTCTAGTGAATTTGTTGGGTTGAACGGCAATTGATAAGGAAAATTTTAAATTTGCATCATTTGTAAATTGTAATAATTTTGTTTTTCTTTCTATTTTACAGAAAAAATCGAAAATGGAGCGTGATATTTCGAAAGCCAATGTCTTTTTACCTATCAAAATTGAATGTTATATCTGCGGTTTAAAATTTAATATTACTGAGGCAAACGAACTACTTTTACATCATTCCGCACACACGCTGACAGAGTATTTCGAAAACTCCTGGAAATATCCAAGCGACAATGATGAAAATGGCAATCTCCAAGGAATTAAGGCTGTCGGAACGCTCTGAATTTAAGCCAAAAATAGAGTTCGGCTGTCAACTGATTGTAGACTTATTCGTCAATATTCTGTAAAAATTCTTTCTCTATAAGGAAGATAAAGGACAAATCTAGGTCTCTAATGGACTACTTTTGTTATTTATGTACAATTTACTAGAATAAAGTTGGCATTAATTGTGCCAAAAAAACACACATTTTCAATGTCATACTACGACCTTATTCGTACTTATTTCCCAAAACTGTTCCATCAGAAACCTAAACTGACTCTTCCTTTTTCGGAAAAGTTTTTTAAATCTTCAAAATATTTCCCAAACTTAGAGTAATCAATTGACAGCGGCACCCTTGCAACAATATTTTTTAGCCTCGTAGTAGACACCAGCAAAAAAGTAAAACAGGCGGATGATTTGAGCGAGACAGAGCTAAAGAACGTCACATCCACAATATGTCTTTTGCCTACCTCGCCTCTTGCCGCTGGGTCTCAGCACAAACAAAATTCAGAGCGTTCCGACAGTCTTAAGGAAGCCATGGAACAAAAGTCTGTCGTTCAAGATCGTAGTGTTTTGACCGATATTTCCGATTCGTCTGCTATTACTAAATTTAACAATAAAGCCATCATGAAAGTGTGCAAAAAACTCAAAAAAGCAAAAGCACAGTCTGTTAAAAAGAAGAAGACTAAGACACAATTCACGATGGACTATAAAACGTGTGTGGATTGTGGCCAAAGATTTAGAACGAGACAGAGTAGGGAGAGACATAAACATAATCAGTGTGCACGATATGCAGATTTCAGTATGTTGCTATGCACTTAAAAAAAACTTATTTACAATTCAGCCAATCAAAATATAAGATGTTTCTAAATTAGCGCTGTCACGCAAATGTAGCAAAAAATTATTTATTCAGTCAAATTTCGTGGAAATAATGGATTTGGTTAGCTTGTGGGTATCGTGTCGGCGTCTAAAAATATTAAAGCTGTCATCGGCGCCAAAAGCCGATCTGAAAATTTTAGGCGAGATTTATTAATTGGACGAGAATGATTTAATGATGCCACTTGAATAAGATAGTGTTTCGATTTCAAATAACTGCTAATAATTTACGGAATTATTCTGTATATCTATCACATTTTTTGCATAATAAAATACAAGTTTTTTCATGAATTATCGCCTATGCCTTTGTAAAAACTAGTCCGATAAAAATCATATATTTAAAAAAAATACAATTCTGTATGAATATATTTTTGGAAAATAGTTTAACCCGCATAATTTACTAAATTCAGACGCATGCCCCTACTTAAATCAAACTTAACGAATCACTCTAATTGGTCGAGTCAATGAAACTGAAAAAACGTTAAAAATTCTTAATCCTCAAAAACAGTTCCGATTTTGATGATTTTTTCTTTTAAATGTTTGTTATATTACATTATTTGAAATCATAAACATTCCACTCTGCAAGGGACTGAAAACTCATTTTACAATTTTCCTCAGAATTATCTTATACCTATCCTCGTGTTACTTGTTCGCCATTTTATAAGTATTCGATTGTTTATTTGAGACGTATTGACCTTACGGTTCTGAAACTATGCGATTCACATATCCAGAAGTGTTGACGACACGGAAGATTTTCACAGAAGTATGATTATTAAGACTTTTTAATGGACTCCAAAAAACTTTTACAATAATTAAAAAAAAATCACTTACTTGTGTGACCATTCTGCTTGGAAGACGAATGTATCTGTTGAACGTGCGTCACGTGACCATTGGTTCCATATCCGGTCACATGACCATTATTGTACATCCCCACGGCTGCGCCTCCGCCGTTGTGCGCAGACATTCCGCGCATCTTGCGGAAACAATGTTCACAACACAACACTCAACTGTTCTCGATTATGATTGGTGTCGCACTTCGTTAACAATGAACACGTCATAGCGTCCGTCAGACGTTTCAAATGTCAACGGTTAATTTGTTTGTGACGTCATCCACGACGTTAACTTATAATTTATTGTTGCAAACATTCTTAATAAATAATGAAACGTTTTTTTAATCACTATTTAAAATAATAAGCGTTAATGTAGTTCATTACACATGTTTTACTTCTTTGCACAAGACGTGATTTTAATTTTAAATCGATACTTTCACATAACGGATTTTCATTTCATTGCACTTGATAATTTTTACTTGTCATTTGTTTTCTGTAAAAGATATGGAAAAATTTAGTAGGTACAAACTTCAAAGTGCGAAAATACTCTACAGAAATTCAAAAACAAATACATCGTAATATTAACGTCAATATTTATAAAGTACACTGCACACGGCACAGTTAGGGCTGCCACCTTTCAAAAACAGTAGACCCGGAGATTTTAGATTTTTTTAAGTATGAATTATTTAAGTAATTAATTAAGGTAAACTACCATTGGCAATGTATTTATTTTAAATATAAACGACCTAGCTAGTGCCAGGCTGACTTGGACCAGCTTACACTTAAAACTATATTTTTTATTGTGAAGGGATTGTTTAAGCATCTTTTCTTGCTCAGGTTTCTTCAAAAACTTCTAAAATTCTTGGCAATTCATATTGTAATTAATCTTTACAATTACCTCTGCCTTCACCATGTCCACTGAGAAACAGTTTCGCTCGTATCATTTTAAAGCTCTTGTATTTGAATAAAAAATTCTAAATTCAAAAAGGAAAAATAATCCCTTGATTTTTTATAAAATTGCATCATATTTATTAAGACCCGGTCTGACCCGGAGATATCGATGTTAAACCCGTAGCCCGGACATGCACCATGCAAACCCGTAGACTCCAGGTCAAACCCGCAGAGGTGGCAGCCCTAGGTACAGTCCGCTAAAAAAATGTTTCGCTTTTTAGCTATAGTTGAAAAATTACATTTAAAAAAATCAGAGATTTAAATTCTAATAAATTACAATTGTGATTTAATAATTTGAATTTACTTAAAGCTATAAACTACCAATTCATATTTGCAATGTTAATTCCATTACTACTTCCCTTAGGTCTCATATCAGAATTTGGGAAGGGGAGTTTGTATTACGAATTATGAAACTTCCATTATAAAAATTTGGTCCAAATCGTCATATATACATATCTATAGAAATATCACTTCATTAACATTGAAGTTAATAAGTTTTGACCAAGATCACTTCTAATAGTAGGCTGAGTTGAATGTTCATGCGGTTAAATTTTGAAAATGGTAGTATGATTGCAGCACTAGTGACAAATGTGTCATTTCTCGACCGCTATTGTATGGGGGTGTGCAAAAAATACTTTCTACTAGGAGATTTGATTCAAATGTTGTTCATAACAATTTAACTCTATTTCAATGTTTCTAGTGTTGCCTGATGTATAAAAATGATACTACTTTAAAAATCCGGCCAAGAGCATAATTTTCATATTTCAACAAGACAGACCGAGCCTACAAATTTTTTAATAATTTAATTTATTTACTAGATGCAACACTGATGAAGCAATATTTCCCACTCATGTGTTTACTTCTAAATTTTTCTAAATCCTCAAAGTCATTACGAATACACAGGTTAACTTGCTAACGAATATGGTGTCAGCTAGAAGACCGTTTATATTTTAATCAATTACGCAATATGATAGTTCACTGGATGGCGTCATCCCCTACTACTATCCAACGGAAAAAGGTAATCTCTGTATCTAATAGCCTTGCCGAATCCTCTAACGAAATAGGCAATGTCCTTTGATATTAAAATTTAGATTACATAACACAACAACTAAATCCATCCAAATTTTAAATTAGATATTTTTTAGCAAGACTTATCTACTTCAATTTCATGGTCGTTCGAAAGTAAAAATAATCAGGCTTAATAATGATATTTTTCATTCAAGACCAATTGAAGAATAATTTACCGGACGTCCTGTATAATAAGACGCCTGAGAATCTTATGTTTAACAATTAGAATAATGTCGTCCCATGATACGGCTTTAATTTTGCAAGAAACATAACTGAAGTTTGTGAAAATATTTTTTGTAGAACAATAAACACGCAATGAGAATTATAACTGACAATGATTTCAATATTGTTTAACATCTTGACATTGAAGACTGCACAGTTAGTTAATTATAATTAGTAAAAAAAGTATTGCATAATATAGTTAATTTGAATTCACAGAACCGTAGCGTATGGAGGAACAAAGCCCAACCAACCAACAAGCGTCAGCTTACCGTAAACGTAAGAGGAAGAAGAAATGTGAAGAGCTGATGATGACTTTACTTTTAGGGTAGGTATTTTAGGCACGCAATTTTTTTTTACTTGGTAAATAGGTAAATAATGTTTAACTAGTATAGAGGCAGTACTGTAAAAAATTTGCTTGTCTAAAATATCCGCCCTAAATTCGTAATTAGCTCCTCGCATATTCAGTGTTTTTGTTTGGCAGGCTATATAAACCTACTATTTAGCTTCTGAACAATAAAACTGTGTTTGTTTTTTTTTGAAAATGGTCTCAAAAGTGTCCTGAAATATCTGGAAACACTTTTGGGGCTAATCTGTATGGTCAATGTAAAAATTTACAGTGTAGTTATTTTTTTGTCACTTTTTAACAAATTTAATATTACATAAGTTAAAGTGAGATAGAAATTTAATAGCGCTGTTAATTTTAACATTGATCATACAGAATAGCGTCGTCACTCTAAAAAGCGCAAGAAAACATAATAGCAGACAGCGAACTGCCGTTACAATGTAATTTATATTGATGACATGACGTCACGAGCACTGAGCTTCCCAGGCCTTTATATTAGTTAGTCGCGAAAAAAAAAATATTATAAAAACCGCAGATGTAAATTACAATACAAAAGATAATAAAAATGGGAAAAAATGCAGAATATACACACAAACGAATTATTTACAGGAAATTGAATATATTATAATTGGAGGAGTAAACATACATGATAGGACCGCACTAAAGAAAAGGTTGAATATAACATTTAGCACTATTAAACTTGTTTACATATTCCTGTCAAGCGTCTATAATTACAAAAAAGACTAACGATGAGTTCAAAGCAACTATAAATTATAAATTAAATGTTATAAAATGTTACCATATTAACTAATTTACTGTTAATCTGTTGTTGTTTCGATATTATATTTCATTGATAAAACATTTATATAGCTATATAATTAAAATCTTGTATATCATAAAAGTTTTTAACAGCTAAACAATGATTTAAAAAATACATTTTTATAATGAAAAGATGACAAAATCTATAATTAGTACAAAATAATTTGTATATGGCAAAAACAATAGTAAAAAAAGAAGTTTCTAAGGACAAGCTTTTATTGAAATGTACCTAGGTACGAAATAGGAAAAAAATCTTTTCTTTATAACTTAGGCTTATAATTATTATCAAAGCTTGCTGAGTTGTAAACTCTATAATAGTTTATTAGTACCACGCTTTTATAATGATGAACCTAGATTTATTTTTTCCTCTTCAGTACGTAGGTATATCAATTAGCTTGTCTTAAAAACATTTTTTTACTAATATGTTATTTTGTTTAACTTAAACCTTTCAAAGATTTTATTTTTAAGACGCTAATTTACTAAAATAATTGATAATTTAACTTTAAAAATCATTGATTAATGAATTGTCATCGGGAATACATATTATGTGGACAATATTTCAAATCGACTGGGTACGTGAAAGTCGTTCAAAATTAACTTGCAAAATGTAACCCAAAAAAAAAACAAATAGTGTCAAGTTAAATAAAAACTCGTAAAAAAACTCGAAAGCCCGATGAGCAATTAAAAATACCTTCTATTATGGTTAATATGTAAATATTTTTAATCTCCGCCTCTGTTTCACGTTGTTATACAATGTCAAGGTCAAACGACTATTCTTGTAAAAATTATGTATTATTAATGTTTCCAGTAAAAATTAAAATACGCTTTAAAAAAAGTTTAAATATATGCAAATTTTTTCTCGTTTTAAGCACTGTTCCCACAAAAAGTTTAATCCTGACTTCGTTAGACAATACGCGGTGCACAGCTGGAATTCAAATTTTGCATGCGTGAAAAACAAACAAACACTTTTACGACTTAACTCTTAAATACCGATGTTTCAACATTTATATTTACTAATGCTGTTGCAGCAAGCATTGTTAAAAAATCTGATTTGACAATGACCTTAAAGTGTGATTATATTATAATTACAGTGTTTTATACATGCAACAACAATTTATTGTCATTGTCAAACTCTCGGTCATGTAAAACGTTAAATTGTACTCCAAAAACATAGTAAAAGATCGCTTTTCAAGCTATCAAAATGCATATACAAATGTTGTTTCGAAGTAGTTGTTTGTACAAGAAAAATTCAGTCAAATAGAGGTCTAAAAGCAATAATATTTCAGTTGATCAATTATTTTTTTAACAACATCGATTTGAAATTGAAAATTATGCATGTTTTATGGGAAATATGTGCGTTCATTGTCAAATCAGATTTTCTGACAGTGTCTTCTGCAACTAACCGTAATGATATAAGGAAAGACCTTATTTAGTCACAAGTAAACTGAATCTCAAAAGTAGATGTTTCGATTATATCTGACACATTTTTAGAGTAGTCATTTAAAAAAAAGGAACTTTATTAGTAATTTTGATGTATTTGTAAATATGTATTTACATTTTCGTCACAATTTTCAAAATAAAATTTTCTCGAGTTTTGGTATTTTTTTAATTTACTTTTTCGTATATCTAGATATCTGGGACACTATGGTTTACTGTTATTCTGCAGAAGAAATTATCGTAAATTTAACATAATTGCGGAAAAATGCCTCCAATTCATGAAGTTTCGCAATACGAAGAATATTCATGAATTGCATTACATTTAGTTTGGCATAGTAGCTGATTATAAAGTGGTTTTGAAGTACCACTGGAACGAATGTATATAGGTTTCACATAAAATATAAAACAAAAAGCGATTAACATGATTTTTACGACCTCACGTAATATTATATTGTAACAAAACAGTTGAAAGTCGTTAATTCATTTGGTCATAATGAGCCGCTTAACTATTAAAAGATCGTTAATTTTTGTGTTAATAAAATTGGTTAAAAAGCGAGGAATGTTGCCATATATTTTATAATCAATATGACATATGTCACTAAACTTTAAATTTAGCAGATAGTCGACTGTGGCTTAAAACATTTCCATCTAATGATCTAAGTTGTCGAGCGTCTGTAATATATACTCTAAATATTTCCAAAATATTGACTAAATAAAAAATTGAAGAAACAACTTCATTCTCAAGCAAAAATATTTTTTTATCGTTTTCACCGCTAAAATACAAACACAAAAATAAATGAAAAAATTCGACAAAATTTTTCCAGTAGATTTTTAAATACTTGAAAGAACTGAAAAATAATCAACAATCTACAATGTTTTTTAAAAATATTCAAATTAGTAGCGAATGATTTTACTTAGTGCGCCTTATTTTAAAATTCGCAAAAGTTATTTAAACTGGGAAGTTTAAACGATTAGAAGTATTCTTAGATGGCAAATAGTTCCCATAAAATGATTTAATTATCCAATTCCTGTCTAAAAACAGACAAAATTTTGACTAATAACATTCCAGATTTTTAGTGCAATTATTTATAATTGTGGAGAAAGTCTACAATGATTTTAAAAATTCGTAGCAAAAATCTTACATTCAGTTTTTGTAACTAAAAAAAATACAATAATATTCTTAACTCACAGATCGAATAGTTTAACCCAATTTTATAGTGCAATCCATCACGCATAAATTAATTCACTGCACATTTAGGCACTGCAATAAACTTTAATTAAACAATGAACGATCGTTATGATGCGTATTTGTTTATATCAATGCAGCCACCTGCATAACAACTGACAGTCACATAATTAAAAAGTCTCTCTTAATTTATTCAGTTATGTCATTCGATATTCTTGTACAGTATCAAATATTATAAACGATGATGACATGTGACGATCGAGATGCGTATTTGTTTATACAGGTAAACAAAAGCTGCAACTCCAGGTACAGCCAACCCATACACCTGACAATCACCAACTGATTTGCCAAAGCCAAAAGCCGCTATATTCTCCGCTATAGAAATGCTACGACCGGAACGATTCGTTCTACGAACGAGTTGCATATTATAAGTTCGTTCGAAATGAGCGTCCTGTATTTGAATAACGGCTTGTATGCCTTTCAAACATCAGTTATTTCCCAAATTCATATAATTATTACGCGTCTATACAACAACAATTCTCTGCTTTTAGGTGCACGGGACTGAATTCAAAAAAATGTTAATTTCATGTTTTACTGGACGTAAGTTTAAATTGTATTCTCTTCCGTTTGGTATAAACGGCTAAAAACTAGATTCTTTCAATTTGGGTCCTTTATAAATTATACTTGACACCATATGATATATATAGGGGATGATGACTTCAGCTATTAAGCGTCTATATCGACAATCTATCTATCTCATAAGAACGATTTTACGTTACCTGTTGTAAAAGTCCGCCGTCACAAATAAATGTCCGTAGCCAATACGAATTATGTTGAGTTTTTGTGAGTTTGAGAATAGCCGAGCTAGTAGCAAGCCCCCAGTTTCCAGGTTCCAGCTCGGGAAATTGTAAAGATATCAATAATTGGATTTTCAATTTATTATTTAACAAAAATTAATTGAAAATATGAATTGGTCCTAGACTCAAAGCACTCTATAAAAAGGGAAATAGCCGAGAGTGTTATGATACCGTTGTTTATACAGCATATGCCACCTCTATTGCAAGCCCCTAGTTCCCAGGTTCTAATATGAAACCTAGTAAAAGTCAAAACTGAATTTTCAATTTATTAAAAATAAAAGAAAGAATAGTTACTTCTTACCACAACAGATTTATTCAGTGGATGTACATTTCGAGAGCTAAGCTCCCATCTTCAGCTGAAGATGGGAGCTTAGCTCTCGAAATGTACATCCACTGAATAAATCTGTTGTGGTAAGAAGTAACTATTCTTTCTTTTATTTTTATTGTTCCAACCACAGTGCTCTTAATATTTATTTCAATTTATTGTCTATAAAAAAAATGAGCCGTCGTGAGACGTCTAGCAAATGTGAAATATCTAAATGTATTTATATTAAAATGTTTTTGTTTATTTGAACGAAGAAAAAATGAAAGTATAACAAATATTCAAATAGTTGTTTCTCAATTTTTAAAAATTAATAAACACTTGCAAGTAGCTACGACGCTCCGCTAGTTTATATTCGTTCCCATACAGATATATTAAGAGTATTGTATACGTAAAATAGCGTATGTGTAGTGTAGTAGAAAAGGAAGAGCTAGCTAGCCGAACAAATTGCATGTCGCAAAGTTTAATTCACTCCGAGCTAAGCATGCCAATAGATGTTTCATATAAAGAAAGCTGCGTTAAAATCGGTCCACCTGTTTGAAGAGTTATGGCGCCCCATGCCACAGGCAAATTCACAGCCATATACAAAAACATACGGCCGCACGGTAAACGTTAAACAGTCCGAAATTACACGTCAAATATATAGTTACCTATTTACGAGTATTTAAGATAAAGTACTTACTTGATTGCTAGTAAATCATGTTCAATTTACTTGTAAAGCTGTCAACAGTACCGGAAGGGGCCAAGGCGTGACTTGAATAACAAGCAAGCGAATATTACCGGTAACGAAACCAGCAAACGCTACATAAATAGTTATTTGTCTTGTATTCTGTAGTGTCAATTTTTTATATTATGTATTTGAACGATTTTTTGTATAAATGAAAACATGTTCTCACTTCTTTCAGTTTTACATCTTTACTATCAAATTAGACTCGAACGTTTTTAAGTGATACTGGACAAACAGACAAATATTCAGGACACGCGTTTTTCCGTCTAGGTATCGTAACGCACGAAAAAAACCTTGAAAAACTTCAAAAAAATTAAAATTACAAACAGTAGTCCCGAGTCTGTTCACACGAGTTTGTATTATATTTAATTAATTAAACTATAAATAATATTTAACAAAATAGATTCTATTAAACTACACAGTCTCGTTTTAATTATTAGACTGCTTGTTTTAACACTAAAATGATGAACTGATGCAACTTTAACCTTGAGAATAGTGCGTTTATGTACTTGTGTAATTGGTTTTGGCTTGAACACAATGTACAAGTCAAAACCAATTACATAATTACGAAGTATAGTTGAATATTATACGCTCATATTTCATGATGAATTGTAATTTATCTGAAATAAAATACGGTTATCTGTCAAAGTTTAAATATTCTTTGTTTCGTGATACAGCTTCTTTTAATAGATTTTTATAGAAATGTCCATCCAGCCCTCTATTTAATTCTAGAACCTTTATGGCTAGTCGTATAGGAATTTGAAACAGCATACGATATAATGTGCTGCGTTCAGCAAATATCCCAGAAGTGATTTTACCAAAAATACAAATGTTACGTTCTCTACGACGACCAATCAGGTGAAAATTAGAAATGTTTTTTTTTATTTGATGTGGTCTATGCTAGAAAAGGCTGTTTGAAGAATTTAAAAATTTACGTATTTTAAATTTTACATGTTCTGTATAATGCTTGGTGTTTTTTTATTTAGTTCTTATTTTGATATTCTTTTAAATTTAGAGTCATTAACTGGGCCTGATTCAACTTGTATTTTTTTAATTTGTAATAAATTTAAATAATAAATTAGTTCTTAGAGGAAGGTCTAGGAAGTGGAAGTTTATAATTGACGAGCCACTGAAACGCTATACATATATAAAAACAGCATTCGTGCGAGCTCAACTATTCCCATTTAACGAAAATTTTAAAAATATTTCGTCAAAAATTTAAAATTGATTTTAGATTTACATTTCCGAAAAGTAATGTTCGGAAATTAAAAAACGAACACATTTAATTCGTTCATTTGTACGAATCAGTTCTCTGAATCGAAACAGAACAATTTTTCTCCATATAAAAAAAGAATCACCAACTTCCTATCTCTACTACGGATGTTGTTATCTCTCTCATTCTTGTTTCACCTGCACTTGTTTCGGTCTGATGCTCGCGTGACACTAAAAACGTGGAAGGGGAGCAACAGAAGAACATCGCGCGTTCTTCCTATTGTTTCGCTTTTCAACTGTCATTAACAATCGTTTCAAATTACCCACCTACTTGCAATAGTCTTTATAATAAGCATTTATCGTTAATAATTACAATCACTGTTACATACCTTTTCTGAAACAATCTGTACAATGAAGGTCCAGTCTTCTGAAGAGTCAATTTATATTTTATGCTTGGTTTAACTTACCTGGCCGTAGCGATGATATCTAGCGACAATCTATAAAGTTTTATATATGGATATTTAAAATTTTTATCACACAAGAACTCTTCCAATCTTAGCGTCTTGAAACTAACAAATCTCTTGGCAGATCCGGACGAAACTGACTAATTTCAGCTCACTACATCGTTCCCTTCTCAATCTATGAAAACTAGGTTTCGAGTTCGAACAGTTTAAGTTATAATTTTTTCTACAAAAATGTCCCAGATGGCATATCTTGAATTTGGCAAATTTGTTCAAAAATACTTTTTTTTGCAGACCTATATCTATTACAAAATAACATAATATGTAATGCACCTTACTATCAGAAAATGACCATTAGTATACCTACCTGGTGTTAATAACCCATTAATTTTTTATTACTTTTGATAATTTTTTATAGTTTGTAACGTAATAAAAAACTAAAAATAATTTTTGCAAAAGCCCCTATTAAATAGCTTCTTTTTATGCCTGTATAGCTGTTACAAAATGACTCTTTTTCGCACCAGTGCGTAAAGTAAAACAAAAGTAATTCGATTTTACCAGTCCACTAATAGTATCTCTGTTAGTTACCGTTTAAATCCTTAAGAGCAACAGTTACAAACATATTAGAGGTTGCCATCGTAAACAGTCCACATATATTATTATTCCAACATAACTATCAAAAATATTACAAATATTATGATGTAAAAATCTGATATTAATAGGAGGTACCTACGTACTTGTAAAAAATGTATTGTAATACTTTTATGACTTGTGTGACAGTTAAAACTCGCGAAATACTCGTTTTAACAATGTAATGCATTATAATTTTGAACTTATGCAAATAAACAAAAAATTGATGATTTTTTTTGTAGATTAATAAATTGTTTATAAAAAAGTATTAGAAGCATTACTGAAAATTATTTTACTGAAAAAGCTCAAACTATTTTGTCGTCTTCTTTTATCGATAACTCCGGCTCTGAGAGGAATATATCATATTATGGCTAATTATTATGATAGCGAACAAAAATAACGTATAATGTTACAATTAAGTTAATTGTGTCACGTGGGAGTTGTGAGCAATAAAAAATTGAATCCTGTAATTTGGACAGGTACACTGTGTTCAGGAATGCTAGTTTTAAAACGGTAATCTGCTTCAAAAGTGGTACGTTGTGATGGAGTGGTCGCCGTCAGATTTCTGCATTAGAATTGGGGTAGACAAGTAGGTTTTTTTTTGTGGCAACAGTTCGTTAATTATGGTTGGCCACTGCCATAGAACTTTTGATAAAGAGAGAAACGAGTATACTCCACGTTAATACACCGTCATAATAATCAGGGAATTACTTCGACAAAAGCGACGCAGATATATTTTTTGCTCTCTTTCATGCCTTCACTAACCGCACATTGAGTAAATAGACAATGCTTGGTATAGTGATTATATGTATATGGTCCAGGAAAGTACTGCAAAAGAACGTTTTTGAAATATCAATTATAAATGCAAATAATTTTTCCTGTATTCTCAAATTTTGATTTAAAAATTATGAGAATTATCTTTGTAACATGGCATTTTGACGCGTTTGATTAGTTATTGATCAAAAAATGTGCCAGCAAATGAATTAAACAAACACTTTAAACTGTTGTGTTTTATTTAATTTTCTGGTGGTACACTTTTTGAACAATGCGTTTGTAGTGCCTCGCCAAGTTTAAATTCAATTATCAGTAGTCACTAAACTTACAATATTGCAGTATCATTGACCGGCGATCTGATTGATTAGAACGAGTCAACGCTTGGGATCAACAAATCATGTTTGTGACAAATCATTCATTTTGCACTTGACTGATCTCTGGTCAATAAACTTATATGTAACTCATCATCATGTTCACATACGCCAGTTACTGTGACGTTAAAATATAATACGTCACCAGTTCTCAATTGTTTTAGTTTTGTTTTGTTGTGTTTTGTTTTATTACATTTTATCGTAATGCGAATTTCAGTGAGCGTGAGATTGCGTCCCTTTCTAAGAATTTGTCACCAGGAAACGAATATTTATCTAAAGCAAGTCGCGCATTGATTTGATTCGGTAATATTCAAAACAAGCAGGACTTTTAAAAAACACAAAACAAAGGAAAGCTACGTACACTGAATCTGTATTTCTCCCGATCCAATTCTGTGGTCGGGTGTTGTTCGTCGTGAATGCCTACACTGGTACCGATCGGGATGCAGTCGCAGTTGAGTTGTGGCTAGTTGTGACGGATGGCGGGACCTAGGGGCAAGGGCGTACCCAGGATCAAAACTAGGAGGGTGCAGGCCATGGTCGATCAGGTTGTAACATTTTATCACGGAAAAGGTGAATGAAACCAAAATATTAAGAAAATTATGTATAATTATAGCAGTGCTTTATCAACTAAGTTATTACAATTATTTACTTGAAAAAAAATTATTCTAGTTACATGTCTTATACTAGTATTATTTTTCTTGGACTTGTAGAAGTAAAGTTATTTCAAGAATTGTAAAAATCGCAGCAATCCCCTGCCCCTCGCTGGGTACGCCATTAATACCATCTAGGTTTCAACAGCGTTGAAGAAATAGTTGTGAAAACTAAATTAAAGGCACAAGCTCCGTTACAATGGTTTTATTATTAAGAAACATGTTATGCAACTATAATGTAATCTTAAAGGGTTTGTGCGTTCAAATATATTTAAAATGCTCTTCACTATTTAAAATAACGAGCTTTGAAACTTTGATAAAACTACATAAGCTCAGTGTCTAAGAAAAAACTAATTTAAAAACTTCAAGTTAATAATATTAACTTACAAACTCTGCATACAATATTATGCTGTAATACTACTTATCTACCTTGAATTTGAAAAGTTGCAAGGAATCCACATACGGTTTTCCAGATCCGATTCTTTAAACTGAACGAAAAAATTACAAATCATTTTTATTTCGTAAGAAAAATGATGCCCGAGATAGGCTCAATGTCCTAAGTACTTTGAAAATGTAAAGAAAAGTGGATTTTCGTATAACGGCTGTACGCTTGCACCGATTTGATTGGTTTTCTTTTTAAATGTTCATTTCAATGGTGGCTATAAATTTTGGTGGCAATTGGATCATTGGTTTTGGAAAAATTGGCAATTTTGTGTATATTGTACATACCGCCAACGAAATGTGCTCTATTAATGCTTTGCGCACCAAAACTGAGTTTCGTTCATTAAAACAATAATAGATCTATGCTTGTTAAATTTTTTATTTTTAGTTCGCATATGAATGCAATTTATTTGCATATATTGTCGACAAGGTTTGACACTACAACACGAGTTTTTTTTTAATTTCATATATCATATGTACTGAAGAATAACAGTGTTGAATGAAAAATTAAAAAAATAACTTTTTCTTTTTGTTACAGATGGAAACCTTATTCGCCCTTGTTGAATCGACATCAAGTTGCTGGAAGAAAATCAGAATCTTGTATATTTACATGTAATATTATTGAAATATGTAATATCTATACTGTAATGGAATGATCTTTAGTTATAAGTTTATTATTTAAGTATTTGAAGATTACGTAATTGTATGAAATTGTGACTACATTAAAATTAGTATAAGCAGTTGTAAACTGAAATTAGAATAAAACGATTGAGTTAAAAATGAATGATTAATTATTTGAATTTAAAAATATTTCTGACAAATACTACATGGCGCAGTCGATCTAAAAAATTAATTGAAACATAATAAGAAATAACAATGGCAAATTTTGTCGTACCATCACCACTAAGCTTTGTTGGAAATATTAATGAAAATTGGAAAAGATTTAAGAAATTATTTAATATATATATGACTGCAACAGCGTACAATAAGAAACCAGACGAGATACAATTAGTAGCAATTTTATTGAACATTATTGGTCCTGAAGCTGTGGAAAATTCATGATACATTTACATACGAAAATGAAGAAGATATTAAGAAGATAGATAAGGTGTTAGAAGCTTTTGATAAATATTGTAATCCAAAGAAAAATATATTGCACGCAAGATTTTTGTTTTATACACGGAAGCAAAAAGAAAATGAGAGTTACGATTCATTTCATCTTTTATATGTATAGGCAAAAGTATATAGGAAAATGTAGGAAAACTAAACAAATCTAGTGCATACGTACCTACATATAAATAGTGCGTTCGAAAAGTCTGTACCCGGTGAACTGAAAAATTCTACATTTTTTAAAGTTAAGTTTGGATGCAGAATATTAGTTTATTTACCTAGGACGTAATGAAGTATATTATCGAGGAATAGTGATGCAAAATTAGCTATTATTTTTTATTGTAATCATTTTAGTCGGCTAATTCACCGGTCAATTAACCGGCTATCTATAAAACAACATAGCGGTTACCAGATTCTGTTTCTCAGAACAACAAAAAACAAACCCAATACAGCAGTTTTAAACAGTAGAATATCATACACTTTTATTGGTAAGTTTAGAGAGAGAGAAATTATAGAATATAAACGCTAAACAGCTGAGGTCATTACCGTCTATTTGATAGACTTAGCTAATTTATGAAACTTACTGTTGATTTGCTCAGATCGCATACGTCTGTTGTATTTTATGCACTAGCGTTAAATAGATCATTTTATGTCCTCTATACACATATGAAAAGCAGTTGTTTTATAAAGGTAAGTGTGCAAAAAATGCTTTTTGCCAATAACTTTTTCTTAGTTACGATAAATTTATTTTTTATTACAACTAAACTTTCATCTTCTCGGTTAATTTCTTTCAATTTCCATTGGCTGAATCGTTTTTCAAAATAGTTGAAGGTAAAAACTCCCACGCACGGATTTTAAATATCCGCTCGTTGAGGATACTTTCAAAGATTTTCATTTATTCGGAGGACTTTTCAACATCGTATCCAAAATATTCAAAATTGTTTCCCTCCATAAATTACTGAATACCATTTATTAGTTGCCAGTTGTCTGGTCCCTACACAAGGGCGTACCCAGGATCAAAACTAGGGGGGGGGGGCAAGCCATGGTCGTTCAGGTTGTAACATTTTATCACGGAAAAGGTGAATGAAACCAAAATATTAAGAAAATTATGTATAATTATAGAAGTGCTTTATCAACCAAGTTATTACAATTATTTTATTTGCTTGAAAAAAAATTATTCTAGTTACATGTCTTATACTAGTATCATTTTTCTTGGATTTGTAGAAGTAAAGTTATTTCAAGACTTGTAAAAATTCCAGCAACAAAATTTAATAACGACTTATTTTTTGCTTCCAGGGGGGGGGCAACTGCCTCCCTCTGCCCCTCGTTGGGTACGCTCTTGCCTAGGGGTCGAACTGAAATTTCTCGACGTTTCATAATCTCCTGGATAATTTGCCACCATTGTTGATGTGGGCCATGAACGACACCTTGCTAGCACACTAGATCGGTCCAACACGACTAGACAGAAATTGTAGGTGACCGACGGTCTTTGCTGGTTGCTGATTGTAGGTGCTGGTATAATGTGCGCTACTAAATAACACGGGTAGATTCACGAGTAAACTTTTCTGTTCTGTGCTGGTCGTGCTGGCCCATACTTGACAAATGTACGCTGTCTTTTATGATCAATAAAAGTAGGAAAAAAAGGATTCAGGATGGTTGTGATACTTCTCCAACAGGTAACTATAGAAATAAAACCAGTCTTTTCTATAATTTATCCACAGTAAATGCGGACATTTACTTGTGACAGTCATTTTTTAATGTTTAAAATCTATAGTTAATATTGCAGTACAAAAGATAATCAGATCTTAGCCGTGCTATTTTGCATATTATTTTTTTAATCCACTTCTGTGCTTTATAAATATTATTGTTTCAGAAAACAAGGTCGTACGAACAGATTATCAGAATAATATGCAACAAAATTATCTTAACTTTTTCTTGCTTATATAGATAATCTAAAAGTTCTCGTAATTTTTTTTTTAATCCCAGGAAACAAATTCTGTTTTATGGTATCGAATAATTTTTATTATAACTACAAGATAACATATTTATCATAGAATTCGTTTTGAAATTCAGATACGGACAAAACAAAACTTTTAGCAGCTTACGAGATCTTTTGGATTCACACTTTTTTATTCTTACTGCTTTCTAATTGGTTAATCGAGTCCCGATTTTTTTTAAAGTAATAAACTAAAGGCCATTTTCTATACATTTATACATAACTCTATAAATTTAAATTATCATATATAATAATGCTGTGATTTTTATTTACTTCTATTATGTATTATTATTATTAATTAACCTAGCCATATGTGATTTTTATATAATATTATATAATTATGTACAGTTCTTTTTTAATTATAAAAGTGATTACTTTTCAATATGTATAAATATGTTCTATTAAATTTTTGCGTGAATTTTTTTGAGTTGTTTTAAAAATAACAGAACAATTTTTTTATCAAGCAATAATACATCTGGAGATGTGCTTGTTTTTTTTTCTTCTTCGTTTTCGTTTTCGGCATTCAAAAACGTTGGATTTGTACTGTTATTTTCAAAAAATATTCATACAGGGCCGTGGCAAAATTTGAATGTTGATTAAAGATCTCATAAAAACGAAAATAAACTTCTATCAAAGTGAACTCGGAAATATTTTCATTGTAAGAAAAATGGAATCATTTACGAACCTACGTTGATATGCTTTTTTTTTATTAATTTGAAGTCTCTGAATCAGCCATTAAAATGTTTGCTACGATTTTTCGTTAAACCCTGTATTTTTTCTAAATGCTCAAATGCCAGTCGTTGCAAGGCAACGCTAACTTTATTTTTTTCAAAATACCGAAGAAATAATTTTTTTAATACTGCATTTATTAGTCATAATTTACAAGAATAATTTTATGGACTTGACCATTGGCTAAATAAAACTACAGTGTGAAGGCACAATAACGTTATACAAATATTTTCGACATATTGCAACTGATATGTCCACCCCATTCCTAAGTCCACAATGACAAATACATATTTTCGAAATAAAATCCATTTAAAAATGACGTGATATATCGATTAATTAATTTCGATTTTTTAAATAGACACTATAAATGACCCCAGTTGTTGAGCGTCTATAATCGACAAACTATCTACCGGTATTTTAACGTTTTAATTATTTTTGTGCTTTATTTGTTAGAATTTACTCCCTAACGTTGTCATGATATTGGTGTCAGTATCCTAGGCAACGATCAAGATATACAAGTTCAAACAGAATGCAAATTTTGTTATCTGATTTATGTAACACGTAGTTGAAATTTATGAAATACAGTACGGTCGCGTTAACCCAAATTCCACTTTGAATAAAAAAATTCGGAAAGCAATCTTTGTGAAATACAGATCAAACAAAGTAGATATAGTACAAAATTAATGTATTTTCAACGCGTCGGGACTTATCGACTCATGCACATATTTTCATCTTCTCCTTCATCCTCACTTCACGCCAGTCATAGACCAATCATAAAAAACCTTTATTAATTTAAGGTTAAACGTTGACTGGGCGAGACATTTTGCATGGGAAATAGGGACAAAAATATGTGAGTAAAAGCGGTTGAAAATAATTGGTGTTGAAAATATATAAGTTGAAAACATACGAATCCGACAGTATTATACAACAATTTTATATATTTTTTGCATTACTACCTATAAAATAGCTGCTTTTCACTCGTATGTGTGCAAGTAAAGAGACCAATAGCACACTAGTGTGGTAAAGTAAAATTCAATAATAATTTTAAAAAAACACAGGTCTTGACAATCTCTGCAGTTGATTTATTTTTAGAAATAGATATTAATAAAACTAAACTAATATTGGCGAAAAACTTCAGTTCTACCGTTTGCTTGGGGTCATCTTATTACCAGAAGTTTCGATGTATTTCGGACTCAGATTAACGCGAGTCTACTGTAACATTTATCACTCTTTTAATTTATTTCTATAATTGATAGTTGCGACGGAACTTGAACACCCACCCTTTTGATATAGATTATGGAAAATATTTTAGTACAAAACAAATCTTAAAAATATGTATTTGTCGGAATTGTTTCCCCAAAAATTTCAACTTCCAAATCCTAATAAATTTGGTTACGTTTTCTAAAAAAATATCGACACTGTATTTACAAAGTTTCTACTTTTTACGATATACAAAATTTATTTTGAAGTGTTTCAAAAGTAACATCAAAATGATTTCTTGGAATTGTTATTTGGATCTTCCTTTTGAAAACCAAAATTGTTAGATATTGTATAGAAAAATTAAATAATGTAGAAAATTTTGGAATGTTAACTGAAAAATCGGGACGAAAAAAACACGGAATAAAATATTAGAAATTAATACCTGAAATAATTACAGTTAAATAAAAAACAATTATTCTACTTATAAAGTTAAAAAAAGCAAAAAATATTCTGGTGAAACTGGCTTTGTAAAAATAACACCCGTTTTGCTATAGAAAACGTCTTTCTTACATTCGTAAAAAATTGACTACTACAACAGATTTATGAAAACCCGAAATGATCGCCGAAATTTCTTTGAACATGTTTTCTTTTATGTAAATCATTTGAAAATGTAAATCAGAAAGCGGTCTAAATATCTTTTTTTACTTGGGGAAAAGCAAAATTTCAGACCTCTTAAGTGAATCCCTTTCAGCAAAAAACTCTGAAAAACAGTTGGTTTTACGAAAAAAAGACGTTCTAAATTATTTGTAAACAATATTAAATGGATCCTGCGACAGACTTTCGAACAGCCGCATACATATTATGGTTCTACGAAAAAAATTTGTCATTATCTTTTTCTAGATGATTTTTCGACATTTCTCATTTAAAGCGAGTATTTTTCGTAAAATCGATAGTTTTTTAGATTTTTCTTACCTTCCTCACGCTGTCATATTTTTTTTGTAGGAACTCCGAGGAGGGATTTCACCTAGGAAACCTGCAATATTCATTATAACCAAACGAATGTAGGTACCTAGTATCTAAAGAGTTTTGAGATTTACATTTATTTTTCTGATCAAAAAATGTACTCCGCCTGGATTAATATTTTTATTGCTTGGTTTTGTTGAATCATCAGTGGCGTATCAAACTAAAAATATTTTATTCATTTCAAGACGCTTAACTTCATAGACCATTTCGGTTAATATATTCTATAGATACCTATATTAAAAGAAGTCTTATTTATAATATATTTTTTTTCTTCTATTTACAACTTTTTAAACGTTATTCTTATTTTTTTGTATCACACTTTTAATTTTCTGGCCCAACCATCTACCACAATTAAAGTATTGTTTATTTACAAACTTGTTCTACCCTTTCTGCTGCACTTAATTCAGCCATTTTGTAAATTTTGAGCTACGTGATTACGAAAACACGTATTTTCGAAACATGGAAACTTCATAAAAACAATTTTTTTCCAAGCGGACATTTACTAAAACTTTTTTTTAATTTTAAAACAAAAAAAATAGCAGCAGAAAAAGGTCGATTCACATAAACCTATAAAGTGATTCGATTCACAACACAGCATATTTACTCCGGTCATTTATAAAGCTCGGTTTTCCGATACTCGGTTCTTCTAGAACCTGGACTCACCTGAAAACCTCGATTCAGCGACTGGGTAAATGGTAGCAGTATACTATGGTTTCAGTCGTTTGAATCCTGCGCCATCAGAGCCGAGTTTCAGTTCTTCGTATAAAGTCGGATTGACTTCGTGTTGCGTCGCTGTCGTTGTAGACGCTCCGCTAGGTACGTGCAGACTTTCTTGTTTCCATCCTTGTCCTCCAGATGTCTGTGAGACCGATATAGAACCGTTCATCACGCTCCCGTTCGACTGGATTGTTGTTGTTTCGGCTTGACCTTGAGGCAACTGAAAGAATAAGATCAGATATTAAAACACAAACTTTTCCCTTTTTCACATCTTATTCTTGAACGTTTAGACAATTTTATTAAAATGCGCAGAGCATTAAGTATCGACCATTAACTGACCTGTATATGATCCATGTTGACTTCTCGAAGATAGCTAGGATTCTCAAATGCAACTCCATTGGAATTCTTAACTCCGAGCATATGTCTTGTGCGCATGAACCAAATCGCACCAACGACTATGGCGCCGACCACAAGTAGTGCCAGAACTACAGCGACGGCAACGCCTGCATGGGAACTATCGCCTCCGAGACTAGCAGCTGAAGTAATATACTTATCCCTTGTAGAGAACTGCGTTGGCTCAGTTAATGTCGATGTACCTGAAAGAACAATTTCTTGTAGGTATTCCGCTTATAAATTATTTTTTTGAAGTTATCTCAAAAACGATTCAAAATCACTTTTGAAAACAATTATATTTTAAATAATAAATTTCACTTTCCATTCCTGCAAGGTTTTAAATCATATCAAATCACCATTTCTTGACCTTATCGACATAACCCTTAAATAGAAAGCAAATTACATTTTCTTCCGATGTTAAAATTTAATACCCCAAAGTTAATGTCATTATCTGTGATATAAATACAGGCTCGTAATATTTCAATTTTAACAGATTCTCATTTATTTTTAATAACTAATGACGCTGTACCCCAAATTCTGATTTGACATTGTAGAGTAGTATCGCTTAGAGAAGATAGTAGCGTCATTTCAATGCACAAATGAGCTTCGGGTCGAACAGATCTGTGTTTTCTAAAAAGGGTTGATCTTATGAATATTGTCAAATAGTTGTCTATCGCTAATCAAGGCGCACCATTGACAGTACAGATACCACCTGAAATTACAAATCACGCCACTACTGACCGATTTTCCCACTCTTCTTAGTACGTAGACTTCTCAGCTTGCTATTATCTTCTCTAAGCGGTACTGTTCTAACAAGTGTACGATTTTTTCGGCTCTCAATAAAGGCATAAGTGTAATGTTTCTACATTTAATATTTTTAGTGCTTTGTTTCAACAGTATTTTTAATTTTTTGAACATTAGTTTTGACCTACCCAAATTATTGCCAGCCTTGATAACACATTCATAGGTGACGTCATCACTTAGTCCTGTTATGCGTATCGAGGTCGAATTGGTATCATTCTTGTACGCGTTCTTGGCACCGATTGGTCGCCAAAAGACGCGATATAATTCAACTGTATGAGGATTTTTGACAGGAGGATCCCAGTGAACCATCACAGTATGCGTGTCCACCACTTCCACGTGGATATTCTGAGGTGGTCCGGGTAGTTTATCACGGCCTTCGTGGAAACATGATATTATCTGGAAGGTGGTCAAACTAATTGCAGTGCTTTTCGAAATTATTTCACTTATTTTGTGACTTTTCTATGTATATGCTATTTAAAATTGGATAACCAAATCCAAAATTAATATTTAAGATGGACTTTGTACTCACCGGTTTAGTATAGCTGAGCACACAGAGTTTGTTGTTTAGTAATGGTTCACCGCGACACCAATCTAAACACCTCCTGGGTACACCCCATTGGGCACAACAGCTCCTGTGGTCGGACCCATCAGCGGCACACTTCATCAGCTTATCAAAGTCGGATATACATTCTGGTTTCTCGATCACAGCATCAATGTCTAAATAAAAGCTACAGGCGTCCATGCACTGAGAACTCACGTTCTGTTCGGCGCAGCATTGGGTTACATTGTGCGATGCAGCTACATTACGTATGCGCAGGGATACCGCTTTGGTTTCGGAGCCGAATGCATTTTCTGCGTGGCAGAAGTAATCGCCTTCGTCGTGATCGGAAATGTTGTCGATTCGAAGACGCATTAAATATTTGCCTTCTTCCTGTGAAAGAAAAAATGTATTAGTGAGGAAGAAAAAAAAAACTTCCGAACTCTGTCATAAATCGATTAAACTATCTGCAACGGTTGTCAATGAATTTTCCGACGTATTTTCTATATAAAAGATACCGTCCGTCTAATTTAAATGTAGGTCGCGGATGCGTACTGGTTTGTTTCCTTCTATTTATCGTCTCCGCTCTGTTTTTCCCCTTTGCGAAAGTTGCGTTTCTAGAAAAAATGGTTTTACTATTCTTAATAAGTTTTTCAATTTGCTGTAACTTACGTCTTTAGAAGGTCCAACCGAAATGTCATAGTGTCCGCCCTGTATAACTGGAATGCGTCCAGTTGGATCTCTCCAAAACAACATCTTAGGTTCTGGGAAAGCGTCAACCCAACATTCCAGACGTACTGATGATCCTCTGGTAGCCATGGTTACAGCTGACGGTTGGATATGCGGAATATCTGGAAATCATCGATAACTTCAATACAAAGGTCATCATGATTTAATACGAGGAAGATTTTAAGAGGCAAAATAAATCCCGTTAAACTTAGACTTAAATCGTGTTGATTTTGAACACTCACGACTAATGGTGATTTTCCTGGATGCTTGCATCGGAGTTCCGTATCCATTATCGGCGTAGCAAGATATCTGGTCCATATCTCTGGTTACATTATGAACCACAGTGACCATGTGCCTGGTTGTTTCCTGTCTAATCAGTCTTCCAGATATGTAAAGCGAAATGGTTGGCATTGGATTTCCCATTGCGATACACAGAATTGTCATACTATTACCTGAGGACAATTTGAAAATAAGTTAGTAGTGCTGATTAAAATAATGAAAAATCATATACACCACTACATACCTTCCATAACCAGATTAACAGGATGCACTGTTGGTGGTTCCACGAATGCAGGATATGCCGGGTCAGTCCAAGCGATGAGCGTCTCTGAAGGCATACTTTGGTAACCCTTATCGTTGATTGATGTCACATAAACGATATATTGGGTGTTCGGGTTCAGTTTATCCAGGGTGTATGAAGTTACCGTAGTGTTTACCATAGTGAATCCTTCTTCAGATGTTGATTTGTGATAAAGTCTGTAAATTAAGTTAATGATTGGAGTTGAATGAAAATATGATCAATTGATTAACTTAATAAATTACAGTCAATCTATGTGGTACCTGTATTTAATTTGTTCGGTTGGATGACTAAATTCAGGTGGTTGCCATGTGATTGTAACCCAAGTGGCACTGTGGCTTGAAACTGCTAATGAATGTGGAGGTGAAGTTACGCCGTGGATATTGGCATTTTCGTCTAAAATAGAACAAATTACACAGTCAAAATATTTCTGAAATTTCAAATTTTCGGTTAAATTTTTACCTGTTTGAGTAACATTGACAATAAGTATTGATGATGGTAACGAAGTTCCATGATCGTTACCCGAAACGACAAATATGTGGTAAACAGCACCTTTGTTCAAATTAGTTAGAGTGATCATTGTATTGGTCGTATTTTGTTGCTGTAAAATAAAAAAATGGCAACTCAGTTTTCAAAGGAAAATAACAGAAGTTATGAGATCGCTAAACATGTTTTTGTTAATTAATAAACTAAAACTGAGCTTTGCCAGTCTTACACGATGTCCTTAAGAATGGATAAATTCAATTAACTTGCATGGATGAAGTAATAATAAAATAGTTATTAGACGCCTTTCGATCAAAGTTTGAAATCCCCAAACATATTCATCAGCCAACAAAATTTGTAATCATCAAAAATTGTACTTACGTTGTCAAGTTTGATCATTGTGTCATGACTACCATCGGTCATATTATCCACCTTTTGATAGTGGACAATGTATCCTGTCACATTACTGCCGTCGTTCGGGGGTTCCCATTCCAAACTAATGTCCGAATCCGTAACGGTTGTAGCGTGAAGTTCGCGAATCGGTCCGGGTAATTTACCTGTTCCTACAATATTTAAAGAACTCGGTTTAACAATAAGGAATTACACTTCTTTAGGATAACTCTTGATAGTTTTGAGCATCACAAAAAACAACCTATATAATACAATGAAAAATCGTTATAGAATTTATGTCTTTATATCTCACTAATTTATTGAGAAGTGGATTAACCGGGAATTGATTTGGCTAATACAAGCCTCGTTCTACCTAATTTTTCAAATAACGTGGTTCCATTGAACTTCAATAACCTAGATCCATCGTTGTCGACAAGAATAACTTAGAGTTACAATATTGGCATGTTGTTAATTATCTCATGAATACCTTCTTCAAAGCACTGCACGATGTTTCCGATGAAAGGTACGCATCTGGTAGCAGTAGCAAGTAACGAATCGACCATAATTCCAGAGCACAGCGACAAACATGTCACTGGAACGCCTCTTCGTGAGCAACAGGCGCCGTGGTTTCGTCCGCCGGCGCCGCAACGCAACAATTTGTGAAACTCGGCGCCGCAGACGCCAGCTAGAGCGCGAACATCGGTCATGGACGCATCGTACGAACATAAAGGTAGACACATCTCAGAAAGATCGGCGGCTACGCAACAAGCCGTCACATTGTAAGTGGATGCTTCTTCGATTTTCTCCTCCAAAATCTGCAAACGAAGGGTTTTTTTAACGAAAATTATGTTGTAACAAAAGAAAAACATCTGAGGCTCACCCACATAAACTCATGGGGAAAGTGAAACTTCCTTAAATTTGTGAACTCGTTTCATTGATACGTTATCCGTTTTGAGTTACCAAGGGTTCATTTATATTTCCCTGTTGTTGAATCATTTCCCTTTTAGTACATTACAGAAAATTTCGAACAGATATGTAGCTAAAGAAGTTTCACTTAAAAAAAACTCCTGCAGGAAATCGCAATCTTGTTACATAGATGAACATTTTTTTAGTATTCCAAAATAGTGAATTTCGGTTATTGGACTCTCGAATAGTGGGTTACAATATTTGTGTTCTTTACCGTAACTGTTTACTAGGTGTTCTATATGATTCCCTAATCAACTCACATAGTTCTGTATTACGAGGACTTGAATGTATTTCAAGTACGCGTTATACATAATGGAAATTTCAAAAACATACCCAATTACCCAAAATGATGGGTTAAAGACGCTATCTGGTAGTTATTGCAAGATATTTTTGTTTACAAATAGAAATGTAATTAATTTTATTCTGAAAAATATAATTGCTTTGTTGTTTAGATCAGTTAAACAATCATGGTAAATTGATGTACTTAATTGTATTTAATGACGCAAGTTATTACTTCAAAACATTGTTAACGTGATGTTGAAGAAGTTCACATAATTTATTGACGATAACAAAATAATATTTTTGCCTCATTCAAAATAGTTTCGTTGAGTAAATATTCTTATATAGTCGAAAGTGGCGCAATCTCAGAACATTCTGATGCAGTGTTGCAGAAAGTAGTGTCAATTTTTTTTCCATTTGACAATGATTTTTGACTATAATTACCGTTTTATAGATACATACTGTCGTATTAAAACTCTCTATCAAACAGAACATTAGATTGTACTCACACAGAAACAAATGATCATTTAGATAGAAACATATCCCTCTTCAAGCTAAATTTTAATCAAAATGTGAAAAAAAAGTTGTTTCGAAGTAGAAATGGTACAAAAAACGATGTCAAAGACAGTACGCACAGTTTTAAAAAAATATCATTTCTATCGATCAATTACTTTTTGAGCTGGATCGATTTTAACCTTTTATATGAAACAATATATATAAAATAATTTGTACATATTACGGTAACGTTAAATAAGTATTTAAATACAAAACAATGTTATCTCATTTTAAGAAACCGGTAATGTACGTAATGTATAAAAAAACAAATATGATTTTCTTTCGAAAATTCTTAACCACAAATGAATATCATAGTATTTTTATTCGATTTTTCCCACGTATAGTTAAAAAAATTCCTGTCATATTTTTTTCTACGAATATTTATGAATAATTTTTTTTTGTTAACCACCCTGGTATTTCTCTTACAAATCATACGGAAAATATTTAATTGTATAATAATAAATTGAAATGAAATGCATAATTATTTGGGTTACGAGGCAAGTATTCTACCTCGCCGTCAACTTAGCCTAATGTTTTATAGCCTATTTGTATATAACGCGGTATACATACATTGCGACACGTTAGTTACATTTTCAATCTCAAAAATCAATTTTATTCTACCGTGCCAAAAGAAGTTTTAGGTACTTCAAAAAATCTCATATGAAATTATAATTTTCTTCTACCTAATCTTTATTATGAATGTAAACTGTCTTTTTTGTTGAGTAACAATGGCTGCATGGTTTGTATGAGAAATGTGAATTTTAATTTAGCGGGATGAACCTATTGTTAACTGTTATCCCAACATTTGTGGCGTTAATTTGAAGAGCACGTCGGTCTTTAGTATTTTTAACTTTTATAAATGGTTATTATTCAATCAATAAATCTATTATTAGAATGCCGGTTAGCAACACACATTCATCAATATCAATAATAAAACGTGTCTAAATCGACATTAAATAAACTTAATAATTAAACCAATCAAACAATAAACTTGATATTCGGCGCGTTCGAAATAGCGATCGTCAATCGATAACTGATAAACAAATTGTTTTGTCGACAGTTACTGATATTTTTATGGTTTTAAAACCATGCATGGCATTCCCAAATATTGTTTACAAATTGTTTGTGTCCAAAAAGTTTGTCCTTTATATAACAAAGACACAGTAACATTAAAACAAATAACAGGAAGGTAGCTATAGTTTGCAACAATTGTTAAGAAACACACATTGTTACAATGCTATATTAAAAAATTGATAAACGTCCCTAAGGGATGTCGCTATCAAGAGGGAGACCAGACCTCAAGACTCATCTCTTAAGATAAATTCTAGAAATAGAATAAAACCTTTGAGAGTAGCCTTAGAACATAGCGACTTTTGTCTAAAATATTTATATATTATTATTTCTTAAATGAATTTGCTATAACAAGCCAGTGGATAGTTCCATTTAAAAACAAAATAATTTAACAATGAAGGACATTTCATTTTGTTTTATTACACATTATGTACTGTTTTTTTTTTTTTTTTTTTATAATATATAATACAAAAGATATAGCGATGCAATACAGGCATTTCTAGAATATAAATAAATTGGTTAGACGAGATAATAGTATTAACCATGTTTTAAATAGCATATGAAGATATGTAATAATAACGTAAGTTAATGGGGTCACGACCCCATGAAACACAGCCGTCAACACATCTACAAATACGCTAAGCCCTCTAGCTGTCGATACGCATTTGTATGCTAACGTTCTTAGCGGTCGGATCGCTTTAAATAAGAGCTTTGAGTGAGTGGTTTAATTATGGAAGTTTTTTTCAACTAAGTGTAGTTGTTCTTAGTATTATAAGTGAAAGGGCTGTATAGCTGTTAAGATTCTTTTTTTTTGTTGTTGGAAAAAGTGCCAGTGTTAAATTCAAAATGACAGACATTAACAATTCTTGCACAAACTTTTGGACATTGCAGCGAGGGACAAAGTGTATTGGCTATTTTCAAATGGTGATTTATTTATACGTTTATATTATTTTTTCCAGATACTTCATCAGTTCGTATTCTTCAATACATTTTTGTATTACAAAAAGTTATTTTATTATTACCTTAGGCGTGTGTTACAATTAGGTATTTTTGCCCCCGAGTTACATTTCTTGGAACTATTTATCGCATACTGTTTGAAAAAACGTATTTAAAAAAAAACATGAAGGGTTTATTTCTAGGCTCGTTTAAATTACTGAATTTCAGCTTAAAATTTTATATTTTTGCTATGAAAATATTTTTTATATCAATTCAGAATTTTAATCTAGATGTACACTAATAGGAAAAAAAATAATTTTTGGTCATTTTTTAAACATGTCTGTCAAGAGGCGCAAAATAATTTAATATATATTTTCTGAGCTCCAATAAAACAGATTAAAATTTATTCCAGCGTGTTTAGAATAATCCCCGCTATTAATGAACTAGACGACTAGTAAAAATTAGAAAATTTGTAAACTTTTTTTAGACTGAATAAAATAATTTTAATCAATACTACGAAGTGCACGTCTTTTTTAATGACTTTTTTATGAAATTAATTATTTTGTAAATTCTGTACATATAACCTTCTTGATAAGGACATAAAAATAACTACACAGAAATCTTCAAAAATTTTAGTGGATTTTAATAACTGATATTATTGCAATGACGTCGTCTCATTTCGAATTTTAGACCTGATAAAAGCATTAATAAAAGAGGTAACCCTGGAAGTTTGTGGATTTAGATGATTTTACGTACTAGGTTTGGCGATTCTTGAATAGTTGAAGTTCAAATATTCACGCAAAGTAATTAGATCCAAAATATTATGTTGCTGTTCTTTTCAGATGTGCATCCTGTTAGCTGGCATATTCATTATGTTCCGTTTCGAAGATATTCGTAAAAAAGTCGAAACGCACGAATACAGAGAAAATGAAAGCCCAAACGAAATGATGATTGAAAGTATGTTGTTGCATTTTTTCCAATATTTTAATTTCTGAATTTTTTTTGTAAAAAATTAATTTATTAAAATTTTATTTACTTATTTAAAACATATTTATAGTCAGATGCAAACTGTATTCTTGTTCCAAGAATTTTCGGTTTGATTCTCTTTATCTTCATTTTTGACCTTTTTAAAGCAAAGCGTGAAAATTACATTTTTGATATCAATAATATTATAATGATTAAACATTTTATGATATACATAAATAGGCATCGAAAGTGGTAAATTTTTTTAAACAATAATAATCGTTCACAGTACCAGCCTGTGTCATCTGAACAATGCGTTTATAATACACATTTTTTTACCACTAAGGTATTCAGAATTTAAACATTAAACAGTATTTGATGATTTCATTTGTTTGATGTTTAATTGTGATACAATGATATTACGCCTGTTGTAAATCAACGGATGTGGTTAATATACTTTGTGTCTTAAATCAAGCGCAACATATGTAACAACAATTATTTAATTTGATAACAAGCAGTAAGGTAGGTCGTGTATTAGGACTCTCCAACTGGTAGAAAGCATTATCAGAAAATCTGATTTGGCAATGACCTTAGATTGTGACTACACATATTTCTCCATAAGAAAACATTGTAGAATTTAAAATCGAAAAATATTTCATCGATTAAAACGACATTTTTTTAAACCGTGTATGTGTCCAACATTTGGAATAAAATTTAGCTTGAAAAGCAATCTTTTCCTGTGCAAATCAGTGATTTGGTTTTGTGGTAATGTAGTCTATTATCTATTGTTGTATATATAACAGGTAGTTTCACAACGACATTGGACTGCACTTGTATGTATAAAAACTCTAATTACAATCACCACCTAAGGTCAACATCAAATAAGATTTTTTAATGCTTTCTTCAAACCAGCATTAGTGTAATTATTCCCGTCGAAAAATTAAATAGACATAACATAGTACGCCGCATTTTATTTGGGACAACGCGTTACAATGTATACAGTTTATATAAATAAATTATTCCTAATATTATTGCAGTATATCGAGTCAAATTAATTGTGGCTGCTGTATGCATTTCAACCTATTTGATCCCAATCTCGTTATTACTCGCTGGAGCAATACATGTAAGTATCGTATACATCAATAAAAATATTACACTAATAATACTTAAAGGTGACTGTTTATGGATCGTGGGTAATTGGACACAAATAAATGAAAATTCTAAGTTTTCTAAATTTGCTACGTTTCGTAGGTTAGTTTCCTACTTCTTCAGGCAAGTTTATAGTTTAGAATTAAAGGTGACTGTTTATCAGCTGTTATTCACACGAGAGCAGTTGAATGGATGTATGTGTGCATGTAAAATGCCCTTACTCTCGTTTCGGCTCTCAATCTTTGATATAAATAAACTAGAAATATGCACCGTTCTTCCGATAGACTTCTAGTCAAGCTTTTACAGTTATTTGATCTAAATAAACGATAAAATTAAGTAAAAACGGGAAAATTACCATGTTTTTTGCAAATTTTTGTAAATTAAAAAAAAAATATTGAGCAAACTTATACCAGTATTTTTAACATAATTTTGTAAAAAACTTCAAGATGTTAATTTGCTTTCCCGTAATTCGAAATCTCGTGACGAGCTATAAATAAATTTTTATTCAATTTTAAAGGCTAAAATATATGTTTTTTGGTTTTTTAAGCAGCAAGCTACATTTTGTAAAGCTTAATGCTCAACCACAGCTAATAAAAACAGTAACAAAATGAATCTTAAAATTTCTCGAGAGCATATTTTACAATCTGAGGTATCAGTCATCTCTCCTCCCGCTCAAAGAATTTCTGAAGCACTGCAAAATCCATTGCAAAATTTGTATCGAACAGACAGACATGAAACTTGAGAAAGTGAGCTACTAATAATGTGACAAAAATCGCGAATTTTCCAAATAATTAATGCTTCTTCTTTTGTTCAGAGAGTGGCGAGCCTGCTGTTACCATGGTTACTATGTACACTTGCGGTCGTCACGCTGAGCATCATAGTTCCAGTGCTTTGTGGGGAAATTACCGACACGGAAGACGTGGTGTTTCTTATCAACGGACAAGGTAAGCATTTCATTTAACGACTTTATGACCACTCGTAACTCTTGCGTTTGCTTTATTTTAATCACGCATTGATGATTTAACGTTGACCAATGGGTGTTGATGACATTTAGTTTTAGACAGTTTTTTGCTCGGAAATGTATTAGATGAGCAATCGTACTGGATGAGTGAAAAAAACAGAAACGGTTAAGTGCGAGTATAACTCGCCCTACGAGTAAATGCACTTACAATAAATTACATTTTTTTTTTGAGGCACGGTCGTACGGAATTTTAAAAATGCTGTATATTTTTTATTTTTTTTGTAAAAATTAAACGTTGAAAGTCTACTTTACAACCTTGACGAAAGTTTCATGAAACTTTCGAAGATGCCACAAATTATGTCTTCTTTACAATTTTTCAGAGTACAATTCTTCAAAACCGAAGGCTATTGTTTTTTTGCGCCTGTTTTTGTATGCGGCTACCTTTATAAATTGTAAATTTATTGTATCTATTCATTATCGTTTGCCTTGTAATTATTTTGCATATCAAGCAGACCTCACTCCAAATAGAGACATATTCAGGTCCAGGCATGCAAAAATTTTTGTAAATAATTAACACTTCTTTATAATCGAGATAGAGACAAAAAAATGATAAAAAAATAAATTAGTCTGCCACTGATTGAATGTTTTTCATCATATTACCTGTTAAATTCAAAAATAAAGTTTTACTAAAGTTGACCAGTGAACTTTTGTCGGGGCAGAGCTTAAACAACGATTACGTTTAAAAAATTTATCTATTAAAACTTTTAGGTTCCGAATGATCACAAGAATACGTAATTGCAATATTGACATCATGTATACAGATTTAAAATTTCTGGTTCGCATGTCATATTATGTTATTATACTATCGTTATGTTGTGAAAACGTTTATAGGTCAAAAGATTTCATTTTGAAATTATTTTTATCGACCATATTACTAACTGCTATACCTTCGTTAATGTCAATGTCTGGTACAGATTGAAATATAAAATTCGATATTAAAAATAATTGCTGTACCTATTAAAAATAATAAATTCCCATCGAAATTTTAATTAAACTGATAAATATTTGCAAATAGTAATTCTGTAAAAAGCTACTAAATATTGTATTATACTAGCTATCCGGTTTGGTTTCGCCCGAGGGATAATAATATATAGCCTTAGTTATTCGAATTAACTTATGCGCTAAAATAAATTAGAAATAGAACGACGTAAAAACCTGATTATAGTCATATTTATTCGGATTAGCCGAGAGCAAAAAACTGAAAATTTAATCACGTCAGAGCTGATCATTGGAGAGTTTGAACAGATATGAGAATTTTTTATAGTGAAGATTTGTTGCTATATGTCGCGAGTGGAAAAAAACACTTTAAAATGATTTTTTAATTTTTTTTTCAGCTTTGTCGGTATTCTTCATTGTGGTTGTCTACTGTTTCTACAGAAAACTCGTAAACGAAAAGAAAGGTCATGATGTCAAAATAACGCCCTCAAAAACTACACCCTAAATATTTCGGGTGTACTTCAGTTGGATTTTTAACTTGGGTCATGCCGATTGGATATACTGGACTCAAATTCGGGTCGCTTTTAAAGGGCACTTATTTAACAAAAAAAATGAAGGATTCAGTCTTAAAAAATAGATTTTTTGAAGAAATAAGCACTTATGGGATATACGTTTTTTGTGCGTGATCTGTGATTTTCTTTCTATAAAATCCCTTTTTTAAAGATTAATACTTTAATTTTTGTAATTTTAACATTGAAAGAATCACAACACTTCTTAAAATTGGGAAAGTTTGATGCAGTTTTTTTTTGTTACAAAATCAAAACATTTTAGACACCCCAGGTATTGTTGCGCGTTAAATAAATATTTATTATATCTGCTAGATCTGTCAGTCTGTATTCCATTTTGTATTCTTCAAAATAACCTTTATGCTATAGTCTGTGACCAAAATTCAAGAAGTGACTCATAATTACAGTACGGTTCACTCCTCTTGGGAGTGTCCAAAACAAATCCTCCAGATCCATTTCTTTAATTTTTTAAACTAACCCGTAGCATGAAAACATATTGTGGTAACTGATGGCCGAACGCTGGCTTCAGTGATTGCTCGTGGGGCTTCTTTGCCAGTCGTCTGTTTATTCGACCGAACACTGCCGGATGAATGTTCGGCCGTTCACGGTTCCAATAGACGGAAAAGCTTAGTGTATGATTACTTTCTTAAATTTTCAACATGCAATATAGAAAATGTCATTAATAATGAAAAAAATAGTATTTATAAACAGAATAATGTGTATATTGAAAATGAGTGTTTACTAAATTCACTTGTAAAAAATTAGATTCATTCATATTACTGATCTCAATAAAATGAAACTTTTTAAATGAAAATAAACACGCTTGTTAGTAACATTTTGGAAGGTGGTAATTAAAAATATTTTTATTTATAACTATTAAACAAATGTTAAATCAATGATTTGATATTTAGTAACTCCAATTTCAATAAAAATACCTTTTAAATATTTATTTTTCATATTTTAGAATAATAAACATTGTTGTACTTATCAAATTTATAAAGTACCAGGAACCAGGTACATATTTGTTAAATAAAAAGGTGTATATATAATAAATTGTTTCAGATTATTTAAATAAATCATTAAAGAACTAGACGTCACCAATTACAAAACATGCCTACTGAGAATTCGTTTCAAAACTGTTATACACTATAAGTTCAAAAGACGTCAGTACTTGATCGATTTTTTTCTAGTAAAGTGTTTACATTGAATATATATTTAAATTAACGGGACCAATATCTCGCCAAGAAGGAATAGTTTCGTCCTCATATCGTTCTTAGAAAAAGTTGACAGTAAATATTTTTTCATAATTTTAGCTTAATTAGACAAAATCTTCTTAATCGAAGTTTGACTGCTTAAGGGAAAGTTTATTTCACATAATTGTTGTAATCATCCATATTCAATATTCTAGTTGTTTTAAAATTTAGACTGTAGTGTCGCATACGCATTATATTAACTTACGACACTACTAAAGGCAGTATAAAAAAGTGTAATCTTTGCGCGCGGTTGAAGTAAAATATGTAAACTACACACTATATTGTTCACGGTAAGACGGATCCACAGTCGAAAAAATAAAAATAAAAATCATCACTCACCAAACTTTGCGTTTTGAACACAATTCTGCTGCTTGGTTCACCGACCCCATGAACATTGACGGCTTCAACGTAAACTTCATAATCCGTGTCGCTATGTAATCCTTCGAGAACGAAAGGAGGCTGTGCTTTTTCGGCAACTGCATATTCGCCGTCACTGTAGTCAGTATCCAACGCCCTCACGCGAACCTTAAAATAATTCATCGAACCAATAAAAAACAAGAAAACTTACAACTGGGGGTTGCTAATTTTGAGCTCCGAAAAAGTATTTTTATAGTATTTAAAATACTGAAAATGCAAGAAATTCGTAGTGTATCGCATGCACGTTATTGTCACATCCAGTCAAGCGACGAATCGGACAAAATTTACTACGCAATGGACATTTATGTCTAAATTAACTTGTAAAAATGGTGAAGTCATCTTAAGGACTGAACTAATTCGTACTTATTTAAAATTAATGTTGGCAAATTATGCTTACACTTTGCACTACAAATTCATTGGATTTTTTTGAAACTCAAAGTTAAATGATGGAAAACACATTTTTGGAACTCTAGTTTATTTTAACACAAACTAGTGAAAAAATGAACAAGTTCCTTTGAACACATCATCACAATAAGGTGAAATCAATATTGAGTGTAAATGATAGTTGAAAAAAATATTCCTTGTACCTTGAAATGAGTAACAGTGTCTCCTAAGGTTCGAGGTGTTCCCCAGTGAAGAATTGCATAGTCAGTTGCGATGTTGGTTAGATGAACCTGAGTGGGTGCACTTGGAAGAACTCCATAACCTTGTAGAAGGCAATTTGTGTATTCGCCCATGTATCGTAGGCATCTGTAGGAAATGTGGTCATTACTTTATCACTAGAGGTGATCATAATCAAAGACGACTGGAAATTTAAAACTTTTGATACGAGTTATTATCGTACTTACATCTAGCGCATACTCGAAATAAGAAGTTACTTTTTAGTCGAGAGAAACTAAAAAAGGAGAGTCCGATTTTAAATACTTACTTGAAGTAATTAAAGTCCATACTCGTGACATTTCCAGTGCACAGTTTCTGGCACAAATCTGGTAATCCGCGTGCCCTGCAGCAATCCGAATGATCAATACCGTTGGTTAAGCAATTGAAAGTTTCGTTAGCCCATGGAGCACAGATCATGATATCGGTAACATCGACACCAACGGCCTTGACTGGGTCACACAGTCTGTCCACGCATGAAGTGTGAGTCACACCGCGTGAAACGCAACACTGCTTTATGTCTGGGAGTCTCGGCGCTGCACCCACGTTTGTTGGCTAAAAAATTACATAGAAAATACATCATCAGAAAGATGTTGAATAAGTTCCAAAATGTGTTGAAAAAGAATCATTTTGAATACGAAGTACTCTTTGGGTTTATTACATTTTTTCAGTGTTTTCTAAATCGTAATTTGATATAAAAAGTACGTTTAAATATCTACTTTTACATTTAGCGAGGCTTTTTCTTAATCATTCATCAACTAACCTTCATTTTCCCGGGTGTTTGCGTGAGCGCTCTAACAGCGTATGACGGCAAACTACTTCCGTGCTTGTTGACTGCCGTCACAGTGATTTCATACATCGTGAAAGGTCTCAAATCGTTTACTATTGTGCTGTTCTGTCCCGCTGGGATTGTCACGTGGACGCGCTGTTGGGAATCGTTCAACTTGGAAGTCGCCGTGGACGATGGCACCTCCACTGGCTCAATAAGATGTGCATCAAAGCTGCGCAGGGATGTCACATTCACTACGTAGCCGGTGATCGTTTCAGTGTTGGCTGTCGGCAAAGTCCAATCGATTCTAAGCGATTTCTCAGTCATTGAATCAACATCTACTCGCTCTGGAGCACTCGGCAATATTTCTAGAAATAAATGAAAGAAATCATTGGTGACAGATCATGAGTTCTTGTGGTTTGAATTAATGCTTTTCTAAAGCCCTAAGAATGACGTGACGTTCAGATCTTTATCTAATGACTATAAGTCGGCGAGGCACTATAATCTTCATTTCACATATTTCTTTCTGAAATATACATATGACAAGTAGAAAATTCTAAAACGTTAACAACATTCAATATTAATTATGTTACTGTATCAAAGAAAGAACGATAACTTATCGAAAGATCAAAGCTCTTCCATGATCAAAGAATAAAATCACTTATTATTTAAATTAAAGGCACAGTCTCCTTCAAAAAGAATGTTAAGGGTGTGGATAGCTTACCGATTCCTTCGACAATACAGGCCAATGTGCTCTCGGTGTAAGCTGAACATGAAAAATGTGTTTTGATGTTGTCAGTGATGACTGTGTATTCTCCTCGGCATACATCCTGACACAAATCCGGGATGCGCTCATTTTGACAGCAGGGCACATGGTTACGTCCATCAGCCATGCATCGAACTATCGCCGGAAAATCGGTTTCACAACTTTCGGGATCCTGGCCAGTATTTCCGTCCAAAATGCTCTGTAAAAATAATTATTGGACTAGAAATAAATATGACTAATTAATAGGAAAAAGTCTGCGTAGGATTATAGAATCCAAATAAAACAACACTAATAATGTGTTGAAATTCTATGTAAAATTTCTTTTACTAATTTGATCACAGAGTTCTCTGTTATGACAGAACAACAGAAACGTTTATGAATACTTTTCACACAACAAAATGAAAATAAATAACAATTTTACAATGCAGACGGATTCATCAAAAATATCCCCCAAGTGGCAGTTTATTCCCAAGCCCAATGACACGAGATAAAAATGTTTTCACACTCAATCGTTTTTCTGACATATTATATTGAAAATCACATAAAATTACTGAAATTTATTGAGATTATTTAATGCTTTTATGTGATGTAATTAAAATAAATAAATGAAATTGTCCTTCAATTTTGTCCTTGAAAACGACTATAAGATAACAAATATCGTAAACGAATACTATTTTAAAAATAATTATTAAAGTTGATTCAATTGAAGCTAGGAAATAAATGAGAAATTAATTCTGTTAGCGTTTTGAACACATCGTAATTGCTTTTTATTCCGATGTTAGATATATGCCTTCAATGACAGTGCGGTTTTCATTTTAAAAAGTACACTGTCAAAATTAAGTGATGTAAAGTATTACTTATTTATATGCCTCAAAACCAGTGCAGTGATTGACTGCTAAGTTAAAAGATTATAATAATTAACTGTTAAATCCAGCGTTACTCATACCTCCCATAATTAAGCGTAATTTATATACAGCCGAAATCACTCCAAGATGAATGCTCTATATAACCGGAAAAACCAAATTAAAATCTGTCCTGCGGTTTAAAGTAACATACAGACGTTAAAAAAGAACTTTATATAGTTTTTTGTAGTACCCTCACTAAAATAGCTGCTTTACATGTAGGTTCGTTGATAATACCTGAATATTACAGAAGCCAATGCATTGTGATGAAACGTTGGCTGCCAAACAACAATCCGTATAATTGTGATTGCGAACCAACTTTTCAATATCTAAAGCGGCGGAAGAGGCACTGTCGTATGTAGATTGAGTTTCTGTCGAATTGTCTGGCGGTTGAAGAGCTCGCGACAAAACTGCAAATTACAAACCAATTTCGAGAGTTAATGATGGAACAAATTAGAAGCTGAAAACATTCAAATGAATGCTTACTAGTGAGATGCTTTTAAAATTTAATGAGATATTTTAGAAGGAAGTCACGATGATTGAAACTTTATTAATTGCAGAATGTCTAATTATGAAAATGTATACATTTCAGGTTTCATTATTGAACCTAGGGGTGTACAAGAGTGCGTTTGTATACTGAAATAACGTGCATCTAAAAATGTTTCTACTTAATCGTACGTTATATTATACTAGTGATTGACAATGACTTTAGATTGTGATCATTATATCACATTTTATATGTACGATAAGAAACAGTCTAATGTCGTCGTCAAACTATTTATTATATAGGATATAAGATTGTACAAAAATTCCCGTGAAGAGGGTTTCGTACCATTCAGAACTTTAGGACAGGATTTTTTTCGTCCAGTAGATTCGGAGAAAATAAGCTTTGACAGACAGACAGACACGAGAGTGATCCTATAAGAATTCCGTTTTTTTCATTGGATGTACGGAGCCCTAAAAAACAAATATCTCACCTGCATAGAAAAAGACCACTTTTCAAATAAATTTTGATAAAAATGAGCAGAAAAATGTTGTTTCGATATCAAAATTGTACATCAAAAAATATGTTCAAGATATGTAACTATACAAAAAAGATTGTTTCAATCGATTAATTATTTTCCGAGCAAAATCGATTCGAAATTCTACAATGCTTCTTTATTGTGCCAAAATATCTAGGTTCTCTATCATACTATTATGTCTAAAAATGCTTTCTGCAATGCAGCATCGGTAGTTTAAGTTTAGTGTTTTGCTATATGAAATTTTTATGTTCGTTTAATTTTAATTCATAATATCTTACTGACCGCTGAGTTTATGGAAAGATCTGACGATGGGGTTGCTGTTGACCTCACACACATAGATCCCGCTGTCTGAAGGCCGAGCGTTCTTGATCACCAGCACCCAGACATCGCCACCAGAGGGTACGTCACCTTCTTCTGTTTTTGTCGCTGTAACAAAAAAAAAGTGTTCATAAAGCTCGATACATCATTCAAAATAAAGCTTATGTCAGGATTTGTTATACAAGACTTTTATTTTCAGGACAGCGTATGGTGTTCTTGATGACAAAATAATAATGATAATAATAAGAATTTCAGGATTTTTTTGAGTTTTGACATTGACGCCCGACTGTATCTCTTTTGTTTTAGTAATTAACAGTGTTTAACATATTTTTTGCACTGTACCTTTAAAATAGCTGCTTTACATGCATGTATATACAGGCATGTAAAGTGACCCATTACGCACTAGTGCAGTGAAGTAAAAGGAAACTAGTCGCGTAATACCAATTCTATACTAAATTGCTCTTTATCTGTTAGTTGACGTTTGCTCAAAAGTGAACTGTCACAAATTTTAGAAATTATTTTATTTTTTTTATAAAAGCAGCAATTTTATAAGAGGTCCGTATAAAAAATATCGTAATATATCTCGTGCGTTATTGTATTACGACTGTTACTGGCGCTCGTTTTAAACATATTATCACACCTAGCCATAATATAACGCATTACGACTCTAGATATACAATCTAGTATCTTGCACTACCTCCTTTAAAATAGCTGTTACATATACATGCAAGTGAACACACTTTTTTGACGAGTTTCGTTTGATTTCTGAGTATTTTACACTTCAAATTCGTCGAGTTAGTACCACCTACGACGTTTTATTTTAGAAAATAAACACTAAGTTTAGTGTAATTACTGCGATGTTATTTCGGTATTTTAATTAACGATGTTCATTATTAACTAATTAGTATAATTTTGAGAACTGACGTAAAACAAAACACAATATTTCAACATTATTAATTTAACGGAATTAGTTTTGTATTAATACGAAAACAATGGGTTTATATGGACTTTCGAGTTGTTTTCCGGAAAATAACACAAACAAAAGTAATCCTGTATTGCGTATAAAATTAAAATTTTCCGAGAAATTTTCGCAAACCAGAACACAGTCATTATTAAATTAATAATATTGAACTTATATACACACCTGTTAATAAATTTATAAAAGTTATACAAGTTATGTAAGCATGTACAAAGCATACATAGATTTACAGAACGTCCAAAAATAAAGTAAAATTACAATGAGTCGACAGTATTAAGTGGGCCATAAGAGACTTAGACTGAAATGACCGGTGGACGATGAGCCGAAACTGTTCGGGATGGATTAAGGAAAAAAAAAACAAAAAACTCGGGTCGCAGTGCCAAAACTCTGCCGACATATAGTGTATTTGCTAATACAGGTAGTGTGGTCTTATTATGTGAACCTACGTTGATATTTGGGCAAAATAAAAAATTTAACTCATTAATACACCCATTTTTCTTTCTTAATTGCAATATAATAATCAATCGGACATCTATATCAAATCAAATACTCCTTTCAGGAAATAATTCACTATCTGCCAACTAGTGTTTTCAGAAAATTTGTAAATTCGTCGGACCGATTTTTTTTTTAATTTTAAAAGCACTTAATCGATTTTCAAATATTTGAGGTTAATTTTTTGTAAGTATTATCCTTAAACTTTTTGAATATTCTATTTCAATGAATTATTTGCATGTATATTAAAAATTAGTTTTTTATCACACCAAAGAAGTATAATTTCAAACGCGTGTACATAAAGTATACGCACTCCTTTTTTCGGTTGAATTACATGTTTCGAATACACCCCGTACTCGGCACAACTGACTTCAAATTGCTTCCAGCCAATTCGCAAGACTTCGGTAGCAATATCGTAACTTTGTAACGGTCGGAAGTGTCGATGGCTAATAAAAAACAACAAGTTTTAAACTAACCTCACCACTACACTGTCTTTTGTCTCAAGTCTACAGTTACACCTTTGTTCTGTGCTTGTAAAACAAAAGTAGTTCGTTTCCTGTAAGCTCAATAAAAGTCTTTAGCAAACCGCACTTTTCTTCTTTTGTTTCGGTAGTTGAACTTTACTTTTGTGCTTGTAGATGGTAAGATACAAATGTACATATCTAACAGAGGTTACAGAAGCGCGCTAGTGAATCAGTCGTGTTACGATTAAACGACTAAGAGAATCCAAAATAAATTTTAGTAGGATATTTGTTACGTAAATAGGAAGACACCAATTGTTTTTGATGAAAATTGGAACATACTGAAGAGATATACGCTATAACTGCTTTTTTTTATTACAACGGTCAATGTGATCTCGTTCCATTAAATAGTAGTGGGGGATATGATGTCATCTAGTGGACTGTCAATTGATATTGCGTGGTTGAATAAAATATTGAGCGATCTTACAGCTGATGTCATTCAATAACGAGGTATCTAATGACTTTTTACAACGGTATACTTTTTATATCGATTTACAGTTCTACTTGTTTTCACAAGAAAGAGTTGTCAAAAAAGTTTTTTTTTCTTCTAAGTCTTATAATTTCGTAAATGGTTTGAAAAAAAGGGTTGTGTTTTCCCGAAGTAATTAATCTATCAAACTTGACTGATAAAAATGCTTAGTTTAGTATAATAGCTTTTGTCTGCTATAATTGTTAAGAAACATTCATTGTTGTAGCACTATATTAGAAAAATTATTCCAACACGTCACCGTCGGGATTTAAACCCGAATCTTTCCACTTTCGAATGCGGAATGAGTTAATCAGTTACTCTACGGTACACACAATTCAACATTTTAAATCCTTCATAATATAGCGATTTACAATACTCAAATTCACTACATGCGATAGCCAATTATTTTTAGCTATAGCTAGACATTAATTCTCACAGTAGCGAGGGCTCTTGAATGAATCAAAGATGAACTTTCCATTATTAATACGGTCCTAAGTCACAGAATTTTTGTGTTTCAATGCGGAAAACGACAATTTAATATTGGTAAATTGTCAACACTATTATTTCATATTAGTAGATATTTTACATACGCTTGTAGCTACGTACCAGCTGAATTAATAATTAATTCAGCTGGTACGTAGCTACAAGCGTATGTAAAATATCTACTAATAAAAAATGCTTAGGTTAATGTGAAACTCTAAGTAATTATGAAAACAAAAAACGAATTTCGCACAACTAATGAACTTGTTTAATTGAAAGCCTGGCATTATCATAAGGCTATTTTTAAATTCTAAAAATTCTTAAATTATTATTGATTTTCTGAAGGCGTTTGATCTGGTGTGCCATGAAAATAAAAGCATGCTATATGAGTAAATTCAATAGTAAAAAAACTATATAAAATGAAAAAATGGCACATTATCGAAATATTACAGCAAGTCTGCAAGACATGCCTGATATAATATGAAATCATTTGAAACTAAAAACGAAAATTGGTATTAATGAGTTTGATAAAATCGAGAAGCATTGATAAGGGTTTGGTTCAGTGCCAACATTCTTTTTTATCATCCCTTAAGTTCGAGGAAATGAAGAAAAAGAGGCGAAAATGCGGTCGCACCATTGAAAAATAGCCTACTGGTTGTAACTGAGCAGTCTCATATAACTTACATAGTTGGCTGTTGGGTAACCTATTAAAAAGGAAGAGTAATAAATAAATAAACCCGGGATTTTCTTTCTTGTATCTTAATTTCCGCGCCCCGCATGCGATTGAGATAAAACAATGTTTAAAGCAGTAGCAGCAACGACAACCCGTACCGGTACTTCCACCATAAATGACTGTACTTCCACCATGTAGTCAAATTTAGCCAGTTTATTTGAGATTTTTATGTGTTTACAAAAATAAAGTATAGTCTGTATTACCCAGGAATAAAGTAGCTATTTACTAGTGAAAGAATGTTTAGAATCGGTTCAGTAGTTCCACAGATTACTGCCTACAAACAAACTACCTCTTTAACGTCTGACCTTGACGTTAATTTTAAGTTTTACAAAAAGTTTATCAAAATAGCTACCCTCGTGAAATCAAATTGTTTTCTACCGACTTCATTTTTTTTACCTGTTTGATAGACGATTCTATGCTTTGGGTCATAGGCTATCAATAATAAAATAAAAAAATACTACTTAATAATGTCTTATATAATTTTTAACTGGAGAATTGTACATATACTTTAAATAATTTTTAAAAACAATTTCTGTATTTTGCCATATCAACCCTATATTTTTACATTTAGAAGTATTATATTAATTGATTCAATTCAATTTTTGAAAAATATTATCAACAAATAAATTATATTAGTTAATATAATATTTGACAATATTTTTCATGCCTTCATACACATTTTTATAATTTTGGTATGTGAACAATTTCGGTGATATGAAATTTCTCCGTTACCGCAATTGCGAGTACACTTGCGTGCAAGCTAAGAAGTTTCACTTCGATAAACAGGAGCATATACATTAAATCAATGTTTTAGTAAGTAAGTCGTCTACTCGAAATGTTTGGTTCGTTTCAAATTAACTTTTTAATTAACGTATAAATAATTGAGTCTCAATAATAACAAATGGGTTACAGTCAGTTAAAAAAAGCAAGTAAAATTTTCCATTTAGAACGATCAAGTCACCAGTGAACGCAGAATGCGATGTGACTGTCAAGTGGAACCCTCTTGTGGCTAAAGCAGGAACTACACACCGCGAAATGTCTCTCGGCTAACCACATGAAATGTGGTAGCTCAAGAGCGAAAGTGCTGGACAGGGAAAATATTTTCTTTGTTTTGTTTGAAAAATTTTATCTGCGGTCACAAGCGAAAGTCGTTTATGTTAAAGTTATTCGCCTAGTCTCGTCTTAGTGGTAATTACGTCCGTATTTTTCTGCATTAAAGAACTGCAATATGACTTTATGAATTATTATTTATTTAAATATTAGACGCTGTAAATCAAAATTAAATATTTTAATATTGAAAAATAATGATTAAATATTTGACATAATTTAACTCTAACAGCATATTGCGTATACTGTGTTTGACAAAGACAGATAGAGTTCAAATGTGATTGATAAGTAATTTGATAGTTGTTTTGGCGATTTCCAAGTAATAAAATCTACACATGAACTTATAAAATAGTTAAGGTGTCGAATAATCAGCTTTTGAAAAAAAAATCTGGAGTAAATTTATTTTAATTTTTTTATGTACACATTCGGTGATACTTCTCATTTATCATTGTGTTAAAAATCACATTTTTAATAAACAATTATTTAAAAATTCGACACGCAAAATTAAAAAAAAAAATCAGTTCAATATGTGAAATATCTATAAATAACCTATTAAAATTTCATTGGGAAGCTGCTCTATGCATCAAATAACCGTAAAATTTTATATACGTATAGCTTTAAGCTTTATTATTTATGAAATGTCAAACAAGTGTAATTCCTTTTTTCTGACAAATAAATATTCTACATATTAAATTGGCATATCAATGTTATTATTTTAAATATTTAGAATATTAAATAATATTACGGAATATCTACATAAAATAGCCATTTTTTTATAATTCAGGAAAATATATAGGAGTATAAGGTTGAGCTTAAAATCACTTTCAAATTTAGGAAAATCTTTGTGAGAAACTAGGATGAAAAACTTTTTCACACATTTAAATGCCGGGCATAGGTAACAGTAACAGGTTGTCAGAATCAGACAAATATGGCGATTTGGAAAAGAGAAACAAGAGATTTTTTCATTACATAACATTATATATTTTGTATCGTAATGTATATTTAATTTTATATTTTTTTCATAGTCCTAAGCGGTTTAAATTTTTAATACCTACATTATTTAGCATATATTATAAAACTTTTGAAATGAAGTTTTAATAATAAAATGTCTATTTAAAACAACTAAATTATAATGTTTATGTTTTAAAATATTATTATTTACAATGCTTCAAAACGAAATATATATAGTAAATAAAAAAAACCCGGGTCGCAGTGCCAAAACCCTGCCGACAATATAGTGTATTTGCTAATAAAGTGTGGCTGTATTATATGAACTTATATTCGTTTTTGGGCAAAATAAAAAATTTAACCCCTTAATACACCCCTTAAAATATTTTTTTTTTCTTAATTGCAATATTATTAACAATCTGACGAGTGTACCGAATTAAATACACCGTTCAGTAAATAAGTCACTATCTACAAATTAGTGTTTTCATAAAACTTGTAAATCCAGTTCTGTCCGGCCGAGTTTATTAAAATTTTAGGGACACTTTTTAATTACTACCACAGGGTTAAATTTCAATTTTGAAACCATTCGGAGAATTTTTTCGGTATTTTGGGGCCCAAAAACTTTTTTTAACCCCTAAAAACCACCCTTGAAATGACCCGATTAGGCTTCGTGCGGTGATGGATTCCAACAAGTGTGCCAAATTTCATTAAAATGAATTAACTCCTTCGAAAGTTATTGCCCGCACACATATATACCTATATATATATATATATATATACATATATATATATATATATATATATATATATATATATATATATATATATACGTATATATATATATTATATACATATATATACGTATATAAATATATATATATATACGTATATATATATATATATATATATATATATATATATATATATATATATATATATATATATATATATATATATATATATATATATGTATATATATATATATATATATATATATATATATATATGTATATACGTATATAAATATATATATATATATACATATATATACGTATATAAATATATATATATATATACATATATATACGTATATATATATATATATATATATATATATATATATACATATATATATATATAAACATTTTTAAAAATGGTGCCAATGTGTTCAGGAGGCTATGAAACGTCGAGAAATTTTGGTCCGACCCCTAGGTCCCGCCATCCGACCGATGCCAATAGTGTATGTTGCCATATGGCAAATACACTAAAAACTTTTTAACATCAATAAATTAGTTAACGAAAGATACGTTCACCCGTCGCTCACACCATATCTGTCACGTTACTTCCACCGTATTGTACTTTTAATTCGCCGTGTAAAAATGTATGTCAGCAGGCAAACTTTTAATTGAAAAGTAGCGCAAAGCTATTAATGGTTTTACTAGACTGCTAATAACTACTCTAAATAATTATTTTAATTAAAATGATAAAAGTTTTTCGTCCCTTGACAGAAATTCGTACTCAATGATGTACAGTGTGACCTAAATGAGTTCGCTCGTATGCATGTAATTATTTATTTTCATTGAAATGTCATATAAAGTACTTTATGCAACTTAATACGTCATGTATGTTTCGTCACAAGCGTCGATAGGGAACTTTTCCTATAAGGAAAAAAATATCAGAAACATTATTTATTTCTCGAATAAACGTTACCGTAGTACAACCATACAAGTAAGAATAATTGTGTGTGAACTATTTTTTTTAATAAGTAATGTTTTAAAAAATGAAAATTCTAATTAAAAAACTCTATTATTACATATTGAAATACACATGAATTAGCTTATTAAAACCAAAAATTATGTTAAAACTGTGGTGATATTTAAGCGGTTCAGAACTCGCTAATTTCGTAAAAAATCAAAAGTCTGCGATGTTGTGTATCCATAGCTGCATTATACATAATGGCTCTCTTTATCTATGTAAATCTGAATCTGTTATTATTAAAAATTCATGTACCTACTTGGCCTCCTTGTTACTTGTACGTAGACTACAGACAAATGACGTCACGTCTTATTCGATACGTGGTCAATTTTCAATTAACTATAACTATTCTATTCACAGACATTTTTAAAAACGAAAAAATACGGATGCCTTATTTTTTCTCCATTCATCTATTTCAACAATCATTGAAAAATGTGATAATACCCAATTGTCAACGAGTTACGAAAATTGATAATATAACGAAATGTATTTTCACTGAGCAATTTCATTAAACTAATAATTAATTTAGGATCAATTAAAAATTGTTATTAAATTTTTAAAGAAATTTTTTTAAATTTTGAATATTTTAGATAATTATTTATTTGAACGAGATACAGTCCTGCCCTATTCAAATTTCTTTTCGGTTATTGGAAAGGCCAATTTGTAATACGTTAGGCAACGTTTTGTGGAACTTTTCAATAATTAAATAAATTTTTGGAGTGAGACGAACTGTACCTCGCTCTCCCTTTCTCTCAAACGAATCATAACCAATCTTAATTTCTCATTTTTAGGATAAAATTATAATACTATATTTTATTATATTCAAGAAGAACAAACAGGTGCTCAAAATGTTGGCAAATAACTAAAACCAATTTTCAAGATATCTATTAGCTTGCATAAAATGTATGACAGTGGTTTCCAAATAAATTTTTCACCTCACTGAGTCACAGCCTTGAACTAGTACTAACAAGTTGGGTAATAATATATAGATAAAAACTATTATTATTATTACTATTTTAGAGCACTCTGTACTCGACTTTTCAAATTCAATTAGACGTTTCTTTATTTTAAACATAAAATTGAAAAATACAGTCATGAAATAATCATTTCAAATCCTATTAAATGCAAGAATTAGTTAGATGCATCCATTAGCTGCACAAAATTATATAGAACTGCTTCTCACTTCATTAGAGTTACCATGGCAGATGAGGGGTAGGGGAACTATGGTCACATAATGTACAGCAAACAAATCTTGCCGGTAATTGACTACCGTCATTTCGAAACAGAAAACTTTTACCTCATATATCTTTCTCTATTTCTCTATCTATGTGTGTGTGTGTGTGTGTGTGTGTGCAACATAGCTTTAGTTTACCTCCAAAAGGGTTTTTGTAGTTGGGACCATAACGTGACCGATATTCTAGGGATTAGAAAATGTCGTCCTTTATTAGCTAGAAAACAATTATGTCCAGAATTTCCAGAATTGGCCAATCAACATACATAATTTTCTAGTGTCTGTCTGTCCTTCTAGGTTGTCTAGAAGGTCCCCGTTAACCTTGGAAGCTCGAAGTTTGCAAGCTTCTAGGACATGGGACAGAACCTAACGGAGCCGAATTTTTTATTAGTGTATTTGCCATATGGCAACATACACTATTGGCATCGGTCGGATGGCGGGACCTAGGGGTCGGACCAAAATTTCTCGACGTTTCATAACCTCCTAAACACTTTGGCACCATTTTTAAAAATGTTTATATATATATGTATATATATATATATATATATATATATATATATATATATATATATATATATATATATATATATATATATATATCTATATATATGTACGGGCAATAACTTTCGAAAGAGTTAATTGATTTTAACGAAATTTAAGCCACGTATTGAAATCCATCTCCGCCAGAAGCCTATTTAAAATGGGCGTAATCGGGCCATTTTAAGGGTAGTTTTTAGGGGTTGAAAAATGTTTTTGGGCCCCAAAATACCGAAAAAATTATCAGAATCGTTTCAAAATTGACATTTAACCCTTTAGTAGTAATTAAAAAGTGCCCCTAAAATTTTAATAAAATCGGCCCGACAGGATCGGACTTACAAAATTTTTGAAAACACTAATTTGCAGATAGTGATTTATTTATTGAAGGGTGTCTTTAATTCGGTGTAGACGTTAGATTGATAATAATATTACAATTAAGAAAAAAAATGTTATTTTAAGGGGTGTATTAAGGGGTTAAATTTTTTATTTTGCCCAAAAACAAACTTAATTTCACATAATAAAACTATAAAGCCACAAGGCCCTATACAAGCAAATACACTATATTGTCGGCAGGGTTTTGGTACTGCGACCCGGGTTTTTACTTTCTCGGGGATAGAATGGCGTGGTCGAAAAAATTAAATTCAACAGTAAACTTAGGAAGCTAAAAATTTATGTGGGATTGCAGAAAGAATCATCAAATTTTTTTTGACAATGTGCTTAAGTTGTGAGTATACAGGGTGTCTCACCGAACGTTGGCTAACATGGGTAACTTTGTTATTAGTGGAGATAGAAAGTCGGTTAAATGGGCAAAGTAGTGCAGAAAATTGGGCTCATTAACGTCCCGTCGAAAAAACAATTGAATTTTGACACCCTATGAATTTATTCAGAAAATAGTGAAAATTGCCATTTATGAAAACTGGCCATAACTTTTTTATTTATGAAGATATTTGAAAATTTCATTAACCATTTTTTGATAACTTTTTAAGGTCTTTTCAGTGGCGTAGGTTTAATTTTTTCATTTCCACTACATAATGAGATATTGACATTAACTTTGGTTTTTCTTATGGACGGTATTTTTGATTTTCAGATATTCGAATTCTACTTATTTTTCTGAATAATTTGACATAGCATATCCTATATCTAAACCAATCAGAAGCTACAAAACTGACAAAAATAGCTTTTTGACGTTATCAAAGTGTGCCGTGTAAAACGAAATTTGTTGAAACAAATACATATCGACAGGTTAACAATCTGTCAAGCGATAGCTACAGTTTTGCTAATTCATTTTGTTTGATTTACTCTCTAAGATGGCTCAAGCATTCTCAACTTTGGAGAAACAGGCTATTTTTGCGCATACATTCAGCGTAACAAAAATACCACGTGGGCTCAAGCAGAATACTTGAACCTTTATCCAGAAAGGCGACAGCCTTATTCAATAACTTTTAGGAACTTTTCTCCATTAATTTCAACGTTTGCTAAACCTAATTCTTCTTCACAGTGTTGAATGTTGCCTTTTTTCTTTGAAAATGAACCGTATACGTTTAAATTTCTATTTAAGTTCCTAATAGTTATTGAATAATGCTGTCGCCTTTCTGGATAAAGGTTCAAGTATTCTGCTTGAGCCCACGTGGTATTTTTGTTACGCTGAATGTATGCGCAAAAATAGCCTGTTTCTCCAAATTTGAGAATGCTTGAGCCATCTTAGAGAGTAAATCAAACAAAATGAATTAGTAAAACTGTAGCTATCGCTCGACAGATTGTTAACCTGTCGATATGTATTTGTTTCAACAAATTTCGTTTTACACGGCACACTTTGATAACGCCAAAAAGCTATTTTTGTCAGTTTTGTAGCTTCTGATTGGTTTAGATATAGGATATGCTATGTCAAATTATTCAGAAAAATAAGTAGAATTCGAATATCTGAAAATCAAAAATACCGTCCATAAGAAAAACCAAAGTTCATGTCAATATCTCATTATGTAGTGGAAATGAAAAAATTAAACCTACGCCACTGAAAAGACCTTAAAAAGTTATCAAAAAATGGTTAATGAAATTTTCAAATATCTTCATAAATAAAAAAGTTATGGCCAGTTTTCATAAATGGCAATTTTCACTATTTTCTGAATAAATTCATAGGGTGTCAAAATTCAATTGTTTTTTCGACGGGATTTTAATGAGCCCAATTTTCTGCACTACTTTGCCCATTTAACCGACTTTCTATCTCCACTAATAACAAAGTTACCCATGTTAGCCAACGTTCGGTGAGACACCCTGTATAATATTTTTATATATCCAGGATCAGTCTAATATCTTCAAACCATTCTATAGACTGTGTCACTAAATTTAAATTGCTTGGGGTCACAATAGACTCAACTCTAAGTTGGAATGACCACATAAATGACCTGTGTAAAAAATTGTCTAAAACCATTTATATGATAAAATGCTTCAGTTCATTTTGTCGTAATAATAAAACTATACTAAAAACGATCTATTATGCTTACGCTTATCCCCTAATTAAATATGGTATTCTGTGTTGGAGAAACTCGTCCAGTTCTGTCAATGTTTTTATTAAACAGAAATCTTTAATTAGACATATATTTAAATTAAGTCCAATGACATCGTGTCGCCCTTATTTCAAAGAAAACGGCTTTTTGACCGTGCCGTGTATCTTTTTACTTTATGCAGCGGTTTATGTCAAACAAAATCTTGACAAATATTCACAAGTAAACTCCACTCACTTGCATGATACACAACACAATACAAATTTAATAGTCCCACGTAACCGACTTAACATAGTTATAAAAGGAATCACTACCTCCCCAATTACAATTTACAATAAATTACTAGACTCCATCATTCAAATTAAATCTATAAAAAAATTCACATCTAAAAAAAATGCTAATATATAGGGAATTTTATCATATAAATGATTACCTACAATGATTTTAATATGTATATCTAAAAATGAATTTTATATGCTTTTTTATTGATTTTGTGACGTTTCGTATGCGCTCTGTGTATTTTTGAAATAAATAAATATTCTATTCTATTCTATTCATTAGTGTCTCATTTGAGTCATGCGAAGTATATAAACTCCCCTAAGAAATTATTTGTACATTAGATTGTATTTTGCTTATACAGTAACGTTAAATATTTAACGTGCAGAATGACACAAGTTATCAAAAGAAGTTACATTCAAAAATATTTGGTGGCAAATCTTATTAACATTTCTCTTAGCGTTTGTAAAAAAACAAGTGTTCATGGTTAGATTAATAATAAAGGACATGTCAAACGTCATTTCTTTGACAGTTTAAGTCTCATCCCTGTTCAAATGTCAGCCAGACTCCAATTAAAGGAGTCGCATTAGTTTGACACATATAATGTAGCGCCGTGTTCCTTTTTTCTTGGTTTTATTACTTCGTGAAATCACACAGGAGCTACATGGCTCTGTGACTGTATATACAGGTTGATTTATAACGACTGTAAAAACATGTCGCTTTTTTAGGTTATTAAACTTTATATTAATGATTCTCAAACTGTGCGTTGCGAAATAATGCCACGGGCATCGCATTTCTAACTTTTTACGAGTAATTTCAGTTTCACATGTTTGTCAGTTAGTCTGCCAATTTGAGTCTAATCTTGCAGATGTATTTTGAACCACTTCCACTTGATAGATTACTTTGAAATTTTGCATACTTATGTAGTGTCGATGACAATATAATAATCTGATAGCCATAACCTAATACAGTCAAGACAGTCAATCCGTGGACTCGTTTGGGTCAGCAGATGGTTCTAAAGACAATACGCCCATGCTATGTGCTTATAGAGTAGATGACTACAAAACAAATAATAAAGTATAAGTAAAAAAAAATATCTTTTAAAAATAAACTTTTAATAAAATGTATCAAAAGAAAGACAATAACCAACAATAAAACAAATAAAGTAATTTTATCATTGTTAACCTGATCTAAAAGTTCGTCGCAAGATATGTTTATAAAAAAATCAGAATATGAACTTCTCACGAAAAGCAATTCAGTCAAGTCAGATATGATCAATTTTTTTTTGTTTGATTGCTATTTTCTTCCTTTAAGCACATTTAAATAAAACCTTATCATTAATAGATTTTTTACATATATTTTATTATTTTCGTTTTTATTATGCAGCATAGTTGAAAAACGCCCGTTCCCTACGCCATATACAATCTTTTCTTCCACCATATTAATGAATATATTTTAGGTCTAGACCAAAAAATAACGCAGTAATCTAATTTTATATCAGGTAGATATTATGTATTAGAGATGTTCGATAACTAAGGTCTATTATGTCAGAAAAAAATATTGTTCTTTAGTCGTGTTTATCATTAAAACACCCTGTATTATCGACACCCAATTAGCGATATGATTTACCGACAGACCGAACATGTGATTCATGAGGCAATAGAATGCAATGATAAATGGCGGATATCCGTATCGGCTTTCATATGTTTTAGTCCGAGTAAAACAATAATAATTTATTGATTTGACAAATATGCCTTTTACTGTTTACAGCATAATTATATGTTTGGTGCTATTTCCGTCACGCTATTGAATATGAACCTGCAAACCGGTAACGCAGATTTTAGTGCTTTTTTAACGTTCTAATAAAGTTATTCGATCATTGAAATAATGTTCAGATAAAATTCTTAATTTTTTACATTTTACATTCAACTATTTTTTCTTAAATATTAGACATCTAGTTTTCAAGTAATTAATTAATTATTTAAATGTCATTTTTAGAACATAGCAAATACATATTCATTAGATATGCACATAATTATTAAAATTTAACCACAATTTTCTTCAGAAAAACTTCTGAAAAAATGATAATTCGAACGTTTGACACTTTTAAGTAACGTAAATATTAAAACGAAGAAACTTCCATAATATGTAGTTTTGAGGAAATATTACTTACATGTTTGAACTATATCTGTCTCTGTCAGATCTCGCATATGGAATATACTGCATTAGTCAAATTATGCTTGACGAGTTATTATTAATTTGTTACATATTAAAAAAATAAATTATGAGTTACATCGACGAACTCTAAATTACGGTGTGTCAGTTGAGTTGGTGGTATGAAAATTCAATACACATTTAAATACAATAGAACATATCTATTTTCAACTTCTCCTTTATCCTCATTTCGTAGCAATCAGATATATAAGCTTTATTAATTTGAGGTTAAACGTTGTCAAACGTATTTTTCCATTGACTGAGCAGCGTAGGAGGATACCCGGTAAGTAAGGACTGAAATCTTGAAAATACGCGGGTAAAATCAATTGAAAATAAATGGTGTTGAAAATACATGAGTACGACCGTACCTTTGTATACAATATTAAAAATTAAACTATTCACAAACATAAAATTCTTGGTTCGTCAAAAACATTGATATCGGTGAAAAGATTATGATTGTATATAATTTGATAATTGGCAACTGTGACTCACATGTTCATAACTGGTTTTGAAATTAAGCTATGCATTCCATCTTCTTCCTACACAGCAAAATTGTCTGTCAAAATTTAAAACATTTTTCATTCCATCATAATATAAAATCGATAGCTAGAATATTGCGTTAAACGCATTATATATAAGTTCTGAAGTTCATAGTATAATAATCGGAATTCCGTCAACACTGAGGAGTTTTCTATCTGACGGCAGTTGAGGAGGGGAACGCGGGAACGCGCAGGCCAGGGAGTAAATATAATGTAGTCAAACTTTATAATTCCGCATTATTAATCTTGCAGAGTGGAAGATATCGATAGACGGACAAGCAACGAACGATATTATAGACGTATATATACGCCGACATGGAACCGTTGACGTTTAGCGGTGTTCCGCTGAGAACGGTCGCCTGTGGCCATTACATAGTATACACCAGGGATGGGTAAAGTATTGCACGCAAACTAAGAAATCATACACATTTCACAGGTATAACATTTTTTTATTTAATCTGTTCGCAAGATTATAATATAAACAATAAAAGTTTTAAAAACGTTTTACATGTTTTTAAAAATTTTATTTTTTTAATATCTTGTGAACAGAATAAATAACAATTTTTATACTTGTGCATACTCATCCCAAGGAGTAAAAGAAGGTTCCTTTCTGAGCTCAAGATGAACATTTCAGCTTAAAAACAATGAATTTCATAATTTCAGCTATCAAGACATCCAAGTAACCAAACGATCGGCAAGTAATACTAGCAACATGGGACGGATCTTCTTAAAAACTATTAGTTTATACTTTTTCGCATTTAAATCGTTTTTCTTACACATGTCCTGAATGAATAACAAGTTTTGACAGTTAAATAACCTCAATACTTGTATTTTCCTATTTATCATTGTACATCTTTAACGAAAATGTGAATATCAAGTATCGCGATCACGTCAAAGAAGTATAACTTCTGTCGCACGTACATATGCACACGCACCAATTTTTTTGTATTTCCCGTCATCCTTGACATGTCATCAGCGTGGTGTTGAGTCACCGGGCATGTTGTGCGCGCGGCGATGTAACACGTCGACAGGGGTGACATCTATCATATCGGCTGAAAGGTAGAGCAACGTGATGCGGTTTAATGTACAAACAAAACGTGACTAGAATGTTGGCTACTGGCTTCCGGCTTTGTCCTTACAGTAATTAAGTTAAAACGTTGGATTATTGCGCGAGCCCGTTCTGATTCCCTGTCAAATGTGCTGTGAAATGTATTTAGTGTTAGGTATTAACACCTTAATATGACGTATCCTGAACCAAATTGTATGCAGGCTACATTGCAAAGTAAACATGTTTAACCCGTTTAATGGCGTCAGTTTACTCTAACACTTCCGTGGTATTTTCGTACGATCTTAGATATTTACGTTAGTGACATGCATATATTAAAATCAATACCCAGAGTACAACTGTAAAGTTAGGCTTTCCTGGAGGAAACTACCTAAAACATTTACATTGTAAACTTGAACGTAAGTGCGACATAAATAACTGATATCAAGTTTCGAGAGTGTAATTAAGAATTAATAGAACGAACTTATTGACTACGAAAATAAAATCACTGTTTTCTAAAAGATTTATTTTTTATATCGCCGATAGATGAGTTGGTTTGATTAATTTTATTTTTACTACACTCACGAAACTTGATACCAGTTATTTTTGTAACACTCACAAGCTTCAAGCTTACATTGCCATTGTTTTTTTTGATGATATCACTCATTTTGTATTTTATTGGTATTATATTATATTTTTGAATTATAATTGTTAGTTATTGTAAAATATATAAAATATTCATTTATTTAGTACTATATACAATAAAGATTATATGCATACTAATGCCATCTCTCCGTGATAAAATAAAAAGCAAAACATTTCCATTTGTGTAAATAAGATTTAAAGCTATGATAAGGTTTAGTACAGTAACAGCGTCCGTCCGTGACAAAATGAAAAGCAAAAATTTTCATTTGTGTAAATAAGATTTAGTACTTTGATGATAATAATTGAAAAATGAACATAGTAACGCCAGCTCTCGGTGTAAAAATGAAAAGTCAAAATGTATTCGTAGTCCTGTAAGTAAGGTTTGTTAATAGATCGTCTATTCTCATGAACACGGCGATCTACAAAGCGCCTTGACTTCTTAAGAGCTAGCATCTTTTTAGGCATTTTGTATGATACCAAGTCATAGCTTATTATTATAATGACTTTACTAGATTTTATTACATGGTAATTTATAAGTATTTAGTTTTTTTAGAACAACTAACAGTTCGAGTTGTTTGAGTTTAGGAATAATTTGTGTTTTAATTTATTATTCTTTGATAAATTGAAAGCCAATTTCAGGTTAGAACCTGGGAACTGGGGGATTGTAATAGAAGAGCTATGGAAATGACATATAAACAATGGCTATTTCTAGCTCTATAAATATGTCAGCGTCTTCTTTCAGAATGTACCCAAAACCGAAGTCCTAATTTCATCAAAACTAGGAATACTCTATTGCATTGTCACTAGTCATAGACGTGTGCAAAATTTCAAAGCTTCAGCTTAATTACTACTAGTCGAAATTTTGATTGCAAGATGTGATCCAAAATGACTGGCAAACATGTGAAGTTGAATAAAATAATTTATGCTTTTAGTTATCGTTTATTCATTTAAATGTGTTTAATTGCTCATGTGAACATCTTAAAAATATATGAAATTTTTGCACAGCCCTACAAATATAGTACAGTAATTTCAGTTATGTCAGCTGCATATTTCAGCATAAATATGCAATATTAACAAATAAGTGCCGGAATATGCAACAATGTTACGCTATATTTTGCAGGAAGCGATAAATTTTATTATTGTTTTATAGATGCATAGAATATTCAAACCCGATCACAGATTAGAATTTTAGTACAAATAAATCGTAAACGATGCATCAGCTAGACGTAAACATTTCCGCGATTTAAAAACAAAACTGCGCCGTAAAATTAATAAAAATTTTTACACTAGCAATTTCCTAAAACCTAGACTACACAAGTCATGGCAAGGCATGTCCGTCGTCCAATAACGATTATGTGACCGCTTCGCCAATCAACTATTCGAGGCTGGAAGCTAATGGAGAGCGACAAATATTGACCAGGTTCCAACCCGAGTCAAAGGAACCGCCTTGTTTGACAATGCTCTAATGAGTCTTTATAAAAAAGACGGTCCTGACGAGGACTAGTCCCAACAGGAACCACCACTGGTGCACTGTTTGAAACGTAACATATTGCACAATAAAATGTTATTTGTCGATTTCTCGAAACCAAAAAGGAAACCTTTTCTACCGACTTACAGAAAGCATCAAAAGGCATCACAATAACGCGCTTATTCGCTTTTCTGATTCCATAAAATATAGAGATACCCATAATATTTACATGTAACAAAATATGTTCACTTTAAGATTATCGTCGCGTCAACGAATTCAAATTCTAAGTACTTAAATAAAAATATTCAATCAATCTCAAAGTTTAAATATGATTTATGACGTACGCTATTCAAGTGAAAAATGGTTTACAAGAAGCTGCGTGCGCTATATGTATATGTGAATATTCGCTATTTTAGCCGGAATTCACCCTTCCTTAACCGCAAGTTACATGTTTCTATATGGCGAGATACAAATTTAGACTAGCATAAAAATGTATTTTTTGCTATCCGTCAAATAATTACAATGTTTTTACAAGTCCTTATAGAGGCATATTTTTGATCAATTTATTATTTTTTTTTAGGATTTTCGATAAACCATGACTATATTTTCCATTTTTTCCCAAGCCGACAGATATTCCCAATGACTAAGCAAAGCTATCAAATTTTTTAGTAGCGATAGCAATAAATTGACATAAAGCATAAATTAAAGCACATCAATTTATGCTACCAATGAAATAAAATATAAACATAAAACAATATTCCGTTCAGTGCTACCAACTCACATTGTAACGATCTGTTTGTTATGCTGTCGCAATCTCAGGTGTATTTGTAGAGATCAGGAGCGTACTTATTTTTTTTAATATTTTATTTTTGCTTTACGACAAAAAAACATTGTTTCGAATGTAAAATGACAGTTGTAGAATAACGAATAATAATACAAGGTAGGCAACAAGCACTAAACGATTCATGACCCTATGTATGTGGACATCTGTCCGAAAATTCGAAATTATGTCGAAAACGAAATAAGTTACTCCCTAAATATTTGCACATACTGACGATAGTGACATAAATAATTTTTCTTTTATAATAATTTGTTTTCATTCAGTACGTCAATTACGTCCCTAATATTTTCAATTCGTAGGGACGTAATCTAGTAACGAATAAAAAAAAATATTTTGGAATGTCCCGAATTTTTTTTTTTTAATTGTCTTTTTCTCAACAATTATTTGTCACCTGATGATAAACAATAAGCTACAGAAATTGTTTATCAACAAATAAAAAATAACCCAGCGTAGTTTTCAAGGCTAATTTTAAAAATTAAAAATGTACACTAAAAAATCAAACATGAATATCTTTAATTGTTTATTTATCTCAGTTTTTAGACTACGTGCCATCATATATTTTCAGGTTAAAGTATTAGAAGTACCGATATACTGTAAAACACACCACTGGCTGCATAAAAAATATAAATATACCACAAAATGGATATTATATGTATTTATAACAAAATATGAAGCGGTTGCAATAAAATCTGATCGCAGTTATCTGATGCTGCGTCCACGGAGCAGGTGGAACGCGAGGCAGGACGAGGGAGGACACTATAAATCGCTAGTTCATAGCCAATAAAAACATCTATAACCAGAAATAACCACTCTAACAGTCACCATTATATACTGTGCTTAACTTTTTCATATATATACAGCCTTCAACTATTTCACAAAGTATAAAAAAATTGTCTATACCGCTTTGAATTGCGAGGTTATGGCATCCAACAGTGGACATGGGCATATGACAACCGTAACGTAGATGGCAGCAGGTACATAACAACCTTAGTTATGGTTAGTTTTCACTTAAGAGTATAGTAAAAATCAAATCTACGTGTTCCTTCCTATGTTGCGTAATTTAAATAAGAAATAATTCAAAGTAAATCTGTGATGTTTTAATAGTGTAAACATTATTTAAATAAATATAATTAGTTTTTCTATCTGTAATTTCTTCTTCTGTGGCAAAATTTTCTTTAGTAAAGTGAACTTTACAAACTATTGCCACAGCATTATATAGACCATTAGCAGTAAAGTTTTTCAGTGGCCATCTCCATTGTAGAGAAGCGGTGAGAAACTAATATCGAATTCAAACTCCTTGTTATGTAAAACATTAGATTGTACTCATGGAAAACAAATGACTGATATGCATAAAAAAGATCGATTTTCAAGATAAATTATTATCAAAATACCTAGAAAAATATTCCGAAATAGAATTTGTGCAAAAAAAACCTATTGTTTAAATCGATCGACTATTTTGCGAGCAGGATGGATTTTTAAGTCATGCTCTTCTTATGAAGAAATATGTGTGGTCAAGGTCATATCTAAGGTCACTGTCAAATCAGATGTTCTGACAATGCTTTCTGTTTGCGGTGAGGGCATACCGTTTCATCACAATCTCTGGGAACTTTTTTATAGATATTTATCGCAAGTGGTCAAAGAATACACATAGAACAAAATGTGTAGTGTAGAAGTATTATAAGCGCAGCAAATGGATCATAAAACTTATAATATTATAAATTGAAATATTACTAACGGCTTATAACGCACATGAAAATATTATAAAAACTATCCGTTTAATATTGGAACAATAATACGACACAACCTTGTTGTTTAAACGAATTGATAGATTCGACGTTGAACTGTTCTATACGCACACTCTCATCTGTTTGATAATAATTCACGTCTGTTTTTTGTTTCCTTTTTTTACAAAGCCAAGGGGATAAAATATATTATAGGAAATTTAAATTTACCTGCGGTATAAACAATAAATTTCTATTTCAACATTATGTTATTGAAAAATAAAAGTATATATAGAAAACAAAATGTACATGCACAAGCAACAATCATTTCCTGTCAAAAACAATCGAAGTAAAGGGAACAAAAGGAAAACCATTAGACGGCAAAAACAAACAAAGATATAAGCAAAATACATGTTCTTGAAACAAAATGTGAACGCTGTAATGTGTTCTAGCATTTGTTTTTATTGAATCGAAAATGTTACTGTTTTATTAAAAATTTTTATACAATTTCCATGTTCGACTTTCTACATATTACATTTCTATTTTTAGGCCAGAAAGGTGTAACCTCTTAAAAAAATACCCGTATGTATACAGAACAAGTCATTAGATAGTGACGTCATGTGTAAAAAACAAGTAAACAAAGGAATGAAACGAAATAAAAACGATGAATATACCGGAACATGTTATTCTGATATCAACGTTAAAAATAAAAACAAGATCACATATTAGTTTTTGTAAATACAATTAAAAACTCTTTTGAAGCGAAGCTTTTTTTCGTACGTTGCGCGCTCGGCTGCTGGGGAGTAAAATGGGAAAAAAACGTTATGCGTGATCGTTAATTGTGCCCGCGTTCTATTCACATTTGCTTAACAAAAGCAATGTGGTTGGCTCGCGCACGCGTTCTATTCCCGCTTGCTTAGCTTATGCGCTAATTCAAATAATTAAATGCGTAGACTCGTCGCTTTTGACGGTGGTCCATGGACGCCACTTTCTTCTTTTTATTGTATTTCCCTATAAATACTGTATACACTTAGCATTGGCGATGGTCGAGTGACGGAACCGTAAAATGTAGATATTAATATAATTTTGAACATTTTAGTACCATTTCTTAAAATGTTGAAAGCGTGATAAGATTGCACCACATTATTATTAGCGTTGAGAGTAAAATTTTAGCAGGCAACGCAAGCTAACGAAATTTCGAAAGTATAAAATTAGCTAAAAGATACCCAGACTGAATTGACAGACGGACGAAATCAATTCACTTTCTGCCATCTGGAACTATATAGGTAATATACTAAAAGACTATAACTTTTGATTACAACCAATAGTCCCTTTAAATGTCATACAGCGGAAAAAAGTAAAAACAAAAATAAAATTTTCAACGTGTTTTTAAAAATATTTCCGGTTAATTTTTTGTAAATATTATTTTTAAACTTTTTGATGATTTTATTTCAATAAACTATTTGTATGTAAAAATTAGTTTTTAATCACGCCAAAAAAGTATAACTTCAAACGTGTCTACTTTTTTAAGTTTTTATCACAAACTCAGTCTGCATGGTCAACTTTTATTCACATCATTTCGCCTCTTAACAGGCGAACTATACTTTTATAGGTCAACATTACACGTGTATTTGCGTTTGGAAAGTGGGAATCCATGTAGAAGAGACTATTTGAGTAGCTGGTCGACTGGAGAACGGCGAGTCAAGATATCGTGTTGGCAAAGCGAAATGAAAAACCAGAGCGCGCGCTACTCCCCAGACGGGATATTACGGGAATGGGACTCAAAGATCCCGTCAATTGCAAAGGGTACGATGTATGTGCAAAGGTTCGTGTTTAAACTGTGGTACATTGGCGTGCATTTGATCAGCTATTCAGAGGTGTTCAGAGTATACATTTTAAAAATAAGTAGGTTATGTGTCCGTGTTTAAAGTTATACTTCTTTGGCATGATTAAAATCTAACTTTTAATATACATGCAAATATTTTATTGATACAAATTCTTCAAAATACTTACAAAATATTGGAAAAAAAAACTTTTAAAATTTTATTTTGCTTCATACTTTTATATTCAATTCATTGAATATAAAAAAATACGATATTCTAAATTCCGATGGATAATACTTAAAAAGACTACTATAATCGTCATATAGTTTCGAGATGACAGAAAGTGCATTGATTTCACACATCTGCCATTTCAGTCTGAGCCCATATGGCCAACTTCATACTGTCGAATTTTCGTTAGCACGGTCAAGTTTACTTATTACATTTTTTTCTGTCAACGTTAATTAAAAACCAAAAAAAATTGTGTATTAAGAAGTGTTTCAAAAACCGCTTGTTTTTTATTTAGCAGATGGTAACAGAGTTCAAAAAATATTTTTTTTTAAGGTAGACTCTTCAGGATCATATTAGAAAAATAACGGAACTCATATAATTTTTTTGATTAAATTTTTAATAGGAGTACGAGACGGTTTCAGAGCAAAATACAAGAATTGAAATAATTTTTGAACAATTGAATAATCCAATTTATGGTTATTTTTATTGGAATTGACCTCTTTTATGACCTCACTTCGTTTGAATTTCGACCTTTGAGACATCCTGCACATATAGAAGATATTGGTTTCCTAATAAAAAAAAATGTTTCACACACAGAGAAGTCAATGTACGTCACTGGATTTAGCCGTTCAATATGTATGTAACTGAACTGAAGAATCCAATATTGCTGTCCTGTACCGTAGGGCATAGAGTCTGATATTGCTTGTCATCAGAAAAATTCAAAACTCATAAACAGTATTGATAATTTTTTTAACAATTATATTAATGCTCAATGTTGTACCTGACAGATAGGCGAGTTAACTTCGACTGTTAATATATTTAAAAATAGACAGTAATAAAATACAGAGTGTTAATATAAAAAAAATTACACGCTTTGACAAGTCATAGCAGAGATCAGAACAAAAAAAAAATTCCAATACCCTCAGGTCGAATATGAATAAACGGTTCGAAATATAGTTTAATTGAATTTTTTTTTCTTCAAAATCAAACCCAGTATAAGTTAGCAAGTCCTACATTACGGGTTGTCGAAATTATTAGCAAGAGAATTAACGACTATGTAAGAGCCAATTTACTACCTATAATTTAAATTTAGGGCTCGTGACTTTTTCAATCAAAATCTTTGTTCAGCTTTAATACGGTGGAAGTACGGGTTACATACGGTGGAGGTGCGGGTCACAATTAGTGGAAACGCCAATAAATAATAGGTTATGGATTATAGCCTTTAATTTGATCATAGATAGTTTTGTTAGTGTATTTGCCATATGGCAACATACACTATTGGCATCGGTCGGATGGCGGGACCTAGGGGTCGGACCACAATTTCTCGACGTTTCATAACCTCCTAAACACTTTGCCACCGTTTTTAAAAATGTTTATATATATATGTGTATATATATACATATATATATATGTGTGTGTGTGTGCGGGCAATAACTTTCGAAAGAGTTTATTGATTTTAACGAAATTTGGTACACATGTTGGAATCCATCACCGCACGAAGCCTATTTAAAATGGGCTCAATCGGGTCAATTTAAGGGTGGTTTTTAGGGGTTGAAAAAAGTTTTTGGGTCCAAAAATACCTAAAAAATTCTCAGATACGTTTCAAAATTGAAATTTAACCCTTTAATAGCAATTAAAAAGTGCTCCTAAAATTTTAATAAAATCGGCCCGACAGGACCGGATTTACAAATTTTCTGAAAACACTAGTTTGCAGATAGTGAGTTATTTACTGAAAGGTGTTTTTAATTTTGGTGTAGACGTTCGATCCACAATAATAATGAAGTTAAGAAAAAAATGTAATTTTAAGGGGCGTATTAAGGAGTTAATTTTTTTATTTTGCCCAACAATTACCTTAAGTTCACATAATAAAGCCACAAGGCCTGTATTAGCAAATACACTATATGTCGGCAGGGTTTTGGCACTGCGACCCGGTTTTTTTTTATTTCACGTCAACGACAAGTGTGTTGACGCATTGCAAAAATTCACTTTCAAAACGTGCCAAAAAAAATGTGTAATTCGGCATCTTATGAAGTCTGCCATATTGAATTTATAATAAACGTATGCAAAATTTCAAAACACTAGCTTACCAAGAAGTGGTTAAAATATTGATTATAAAAATTTTCCCGGACGGCAATAAAAAAACTGAGTTAAAAATCGTTGTAATAAAAGCGTTGTGAAAATAATATTTTGTGGTCAACTATGTATGAGTAATAGAAATTACTAGACACATATTATGTAACAATTTTCTCAGCAATATAAAATTCGATATTACATTTAAAAATTTAAAACAGTAAAATAAAATTTTAAATTACGTACATTATATTACTTATTTAAATCTTACAATCCATCCAGCAAAGTATTTTCACATTCTAAGTATTTCTACTGAAGCATTCAAACCTAGATGTGCAGTTAGATTGTTACAATCATATAAAGTACTGCAACAATTTGAATCACATTCTAATATTGCAGTGGTATATAGTACAGCGTGCTTCAAAAGTGCCGTTCCACATCTTTTTTTTAACACAATTTTCTAGCTTAACGGCGGACATAGAAAATGATTTGGATTTTATGAAACTTCCAGAAAAAATAGTACATAATAGTGACTTCAACCACTTGCCTAGGCAAGCCTGCGAGAACCTTCTTTAACAAAAAAACAGCCTTGCGAGTATCAAAGTATCAAAGATTAAGAACTACAAGCCGATTTTTATAAAGCATAAAATTATGACTGTGGCGGCTCTGCATATTTATCACTGTCTTATATCACGTATGTTAAAAAAATAGCGACTAAACTATAAATATTGATTTTCGCGACTTTTATATACGACATAAAGCACGCTGTGTCAGCTATTATTCCGACAAGATGCCACACAAAATTTTTTTTCTTATATATATCTAAAACTATTTAACAGCATTCCAAATAACAAGAAAATGACCATTCTAAAAATTTAACAATTTTAATAAACAAATTTTAACTCAAAATTGTACATATATATTTTATTGAAGATTTTTTTAATTGCAATTTTTTATGGTGATTTTTGTATGTAGTGACTTCTCATATTTATTGTGTTAGTGAAATAAATCTATTTGTAAAAGGATAAAAAATAAAGCGAATACTTTCGAGGCGTACTGTATTTATATGAATGTGTGTACTTAGAATGTGAAGATGGCAAATTCAGATGTAAGTGAGACTTTGGATCATTAGGGAGCGATTCGTTCAGAGATGGCAATGCTGTTACGTACAAATGACTATTGAAACGAAAATCTGTCAGTACAGTGCAATTCCCTATTTTTGAAATGTGCTTTTGTTTCAATGAAAATCACCAATGAAAAAGAAAGACGAGTGCACTATGAGAGCGGTGTTCCATTATAATAATCTGACAATAATTTTATTGAGGTTGACAAATTGACAAACTTAATAAAAATTAAGTTGTGACGTAATATTTTCATCTTTAGAAATTATTGATTTTCAGACCTGTTTATACCTGTTTGGGCTATGAAACCTTCTTTTGTGCCAAATTTTGAGATTCTAGGCCAACAGAAAATATCCTACGAGTTATGATGAGAGAATCAAAGTATGCGATTTTTTTCGAACTTGTTTTTTCATTGAGTTAGAAGTTTTTACAGGACTTTGGGGCTATAGACCTTAATATCCATATTAATTTCAACTTGATAGAGTCTTGACGGACGGGCAACAATGATAAGAGTTCCATTTTTCAGTAAGGAACACTAAAAAGTTGCATTTTTTTAAAGTTATTCTTCTTTTGGCGCGTTAACAGGAATATTTTAGTAAGCAGCGGAAGTTGAGCGCGCAAATCTAACTAAAATTCGGCAGTATGAAGCTTGTCGCGCTAACGAAAATTCGTGAAGCTGGCCAAGAGACTCACACTGAAATGACAGATACACGAAATCAATGTACTTTCTGTCATCAGGAAACTATATTATACACTAGAGTAGACGACTATAAGCTTTGATTTCAACTAACAGTCGTTTTAAGTGTCATCCAGAGGAATTTATAATATCGTGTTTTTGACTACTCAATGAATTGAATATCAAAGTAAATTTTTTTTAAAGAGTTTTCATATATTTGAGGTTAAAGTATTATTCTTAAACTATTTAAAGATTTTATTTCAAGAAATTATTTGCACGCATATTAAAAATTAATTTGTAATCACACCAAAGAACTATAATTGCAAACGCATTAATCGATTTAGTAGTTTTTGAGATAATCGCGGCATACACAAATGCGCGTTAATTATAAACTCGAGAGAATAAGTGAAGCGAGTGCGCTCGGGCGAAGTCGGATGCTCCATCTAGTTGTATATAAAAAAGACAAAGCAACTTAATTTCTATGCTGCATATAACATCGTCAATAGAGTTCCTATGTGTGTCATTTTTTAAAGATTAAATTATAAAAAGAACACGGAAAACTTTTCTTAGTTTCCATTTGCTTTGATTAGTTTGTTGAATTTCTTACTCTCTTTTATAAGATTTCCTTCTTTTCGAGTTGAACATATTCATAGCATTACCTAACCGTGTTTACAAAGCTATAGAAAGATAATGAAAAACTAGATTTCATCTTCGTAGAGACTGCGTTTATACTTTTTATATTCTTTAATTTAATTACTGAAGTATACCCGCGCGATCTCAATGAAAGGTAATGAAATGCTAATTCAATTTTCTTAATTACTTATTATTATATTGGAATTAATAAAAAACATGTTAATCCATTAGTACTACTGCAGTATTACATAGCTTCTTAGGGAGCGTCCATAAACCACGTGGTCATATTTTAGTCCTTCTAGGACCCCTCCGTCCCTTCATGTGGCCTAACATAGCTTTTCCTGTGACTCCCCCCCCCGGCCCGATGGAACGTGTTTTTTTTTCACAATAATTTTGATTTTCTACTACATATTTAGTCAAAAAATATTTTATTTTAAATGAATAGCGCTCATTTTTGTTAAATATATTTATATATCTCTCATATTTATAAAAAGTCTGACTCAAATGGTAGCTTCAGCCACTCTTGTAAATTATCGATTATTGGGATATCTTCTTTATATGAAGCCAATGGATCTCTTTCGTCATTAGGAGTCGATTCGAGCACGACGACATCTTCTTCATCAAGCCACTCGATAGTCGGTTCAAGTGTATCAAGCTCACATAGTACTTCCTTCTTTCGTTTTGTAATTATTCTCTTAGCACGTTGTTTATGATTGGATTTGGTACGACGTCCATGAAATGAACTGTGTACTTTTTGTTGTTTTTTTGAGGTAAAATATGCGCCGCAAATATTACAAGTTTTTCCTACAAAAGTATGAATTACTTTTATTTGAAATAAACTCAAGAAAAAAGTAAAAAATATACATTTTACCCTCTATTTGATCACGCACTGAAGGGCAATAAAAGTCGTACGGAACAGGTAGGTCCTCTTTTTGTCCTGGTTTTAATCTAATTGATTGTCTGAGACAGAGATCAGGAAAACTATCTTTTTCGTGAAGGTTTTCTACAGATGGAATTTCAAGCAAACCATCACTTGTCCTACGGAAAGGAAATGGCGGTGGAAAGAATCCCTTGTTTGTAAAATTATTTTGTTTAACGAAATTTTCATCTGAAGAAAACTACGTAGCTTTGTTCTCACCTCCTCCCCCCCGTTCCGTGGCTCAGCGTAGCATTTAAACGTAACCCCCCCCCTCTTAGCCGAGCTACGTGTTTTATGGACGCTCCCTTAAGGTGGCTGTTTACCAGCTGTTCAGTATGTCAATATTATAGCAAAGTTTTAATTAGATAACAAATGTGTGGGCGACGTTTCGGCAAATGTATTTGTCATCGTCATTTATTAATGGATTGGCTGCACGGAACAATAGTGGTGCAATTGTAGTTTTTGAAGTAGGTTCCATTTTTAAAACCATTTTTGTTTATTATTATTTACTATTTGCCATTATACAACAAAGAACAAAAACTGAAAAAAAATGAAATATTTTCCGCCCGGATAAGCATTTTTATTCATTGTAACTTTTATATTAGATAAAAAAATATTAACGTTAAATTTGACCCATTATCCGCCTCTAAAAAAAGTTACTGTAAAAAGCTTTAATAAGCATATTCTGTGTTTCTAAAATATATTAAATATAATTCTCGGTTATTATACACTAATATCATGGAATAAAATACCTCAGCGCTGAGTTTTTATTAAAAATGTAAGCACTTTTATAGTCTCATTAAATTAGCATTCGAACTGGGAAGCGGTGCGGGGGAAAGGGATAGGTTGAAAGAGGGCGTGTTATCGAACTGCTGCCAACTGTGAAAAGATATTCTTCCGTAGCTGTTAAGTCATCAATACACGAAAATTATTTGCCAACTTACTTCAATTTGGCTGATTGTTTTAATTTTTTTTTCTCTATACATACAATGATAAAATGCGAGGAAAAAATTCACATCTACTGTAAACCTGAGTTCTAACCAGAGTTGCCAGGTGTCCGGTTTTCACCCGGACAGTCCGGTATTTGAACGTATTATCCGAGTGAAAAAAGAAAACAGACCCAGACTATACAATGTCCGGTATTAATAGAATCATCACGTATTTTCCTTTAATTTTTTAAATGATACTTAGTGTGTGTTTATGTTTCGTACACTTGAATACAAAAATGTTGAAAAAACTGAACTTCTTAACAAAATTTAACCAGTGATAAATAGTTATATATAAATATACAATAATCAGGTATAGATTTGGAGCTAATGGCCTTGCTGCCGAAGCCCTATCGCTTATTAAACAAAAATGTTATTTTTATTTACTGATTTTTTATATACGCACACTAGACCAGAAATTAGCAAAAACTGACACAGAGCTGCACTAACCAGCAAATTTTAATGTAGATTTCGTGATGTGTGGTAGACACTTTGCAGTTTTCAAGTAGTTTTATCAGTGCAAATTTATTAATGAAAACAACACCATCACTAGCACACTAGATTGGTTCATCATGCCTAAACAGAAATTGCAGGTGACCGACTGAAAGTCATTGCTGGCTGGTGGTTGCAGGTACTATTCTAATGTGCGCTACTCCATTAAACAACATGAGTACCTTCACTAACAAGCTTTTCTGCTTCGTTCTGTGCTGGTCGTGCTTAATATATGTGAGCGGTCCTTTAAACGTCAAAAAATTGGAGAACGTTTTCCTTCTATTATAATAAGACCTTTACGCGATTTATCTTTCATTTATTTAATATTTTCCTCTATCGCGTATACCAGACACATTCATCTATATGCATTGGTGTTTGAAACTAGAACGGAAACATGACTACACAGGTATTTGGTGAAATTTGTAAAAGTAGCGAACATTTAAATGAACTTAACATTATTTTACAAATTTACATATCAAATAAGAAATTAGAGTAATTTGTAGGTAACAATGAATCTTAGTTTACAATATGTTTTTTTTTATAAAATCCCTTCCACAATACAAAATCATTTTGATTAGCTAATTACCGTGTTTAGACAACTATGTTGCCATTAACGGTACACTACGTCAATATAAAAAAGTCACAGTCCGAACACTCCCAGATTCGCGTTGGTTGAGTTATCAGTATAATTTCATTTCATGCGAGAGCTATTTTAAAATGATATTGTGAATTAAACAAAAAAATTTCAAACTTCTAAAGTAAATTTTGGAAGTTGCCTAGGCTAAGCATAGGTGGGTATTTAAAAACTATTTATCGTAGGGGAACATAGATATATCGTATATTTTTCTTTTTTACTTTTTAGTGGCTTTGCTTTATGTACTTTGTGCGTTATTAATCGTCTTCTTCCTTAATATTTTAGTACTAAACTACAAAAAAAATTTGCTGAAACGTTTTAAGTAAATTTATGTGAGACCTTTTAAATAGAAAAAAATCCATCAAAATAAATTCACAAATGCTGGATTAATAAGTCATTTTTAAAAGTCAAAAACGACTGAACCGATTTAAGAAGGTTATACAGTATCAATCCGTAAATATTTTGAACAAAATATCGTTACAGTTTTTGAAATTGGTTAGCTCCTCAAAAAGTATGAATAAACAACAATAAAGACAAATACATTAATTGAAAAACCTCTTTTGTTTTTTGAACCAATTCGTAAATATTCTGAACAAAATGGCGTTGAAATTTTTTAATTGGTTAGCCCCTCAAAAAGTTATGGCTGAATAAATATTAAAAAAATACTACATGCTGAACTGGTACCATTTTTTTTTGAGTCGTTTAAAAATAAATGAAATATCTAATAAGAAAAGAGTAAATTGAGACGTGAAATCACTAAAAATACTTGCACTGGTTTTTCAAATACAATAAAATAAACATGTTTAACTAGAAGGAATCACCTTTTAAAACGACGTTCTTCGAATGTTTTATGCTTATCTAAATTATCATGTAGATGGTTAAAGTAAAAAAGAAAAAAGCGACCCACGTTCAAAGAGCAAGCTAAAAATTTCCCGCTATTTACATTCGGGGGTACGAATTAATCCGTAGGCAAAGTTTTTTTTTGTATAAGTACTTAAAAGTTGATAGCACTGCTGACTCGTCATTTAATGAATGTAAGACTTTGTAATGCTGGTTTAAATTCGATATGGACTCCGTGCAGAAGAGCGGAGTTTACTGAAATTGGACTGCCAACGATCGCAGTAGAAAGTCATTAACTAATCGTTGTAACATTACCGTGGTAACAGTGCAAATTACTAATTATTTTTATTAATAATATTGACTCTACCAACAGTAATAGAATATTAACAAAAATAAAGCTACTTGCAATACTGTTCAATATTTTCATTTATATAAAAGACGTTTCAATCAACAGTTTTGGTCCTTTTCAATTTTCAAAATTTTTGAAAATTGAAAAGGACCAAAACTGTTGGTTGAAACGTCTTTTATATAAATAAAAATATTGAACAGTATTGCAAGTAATTTTATTTTGTTAATTATTTTTATTTTGGTTTGTGTGCCGTGCCATTTTTTTGTAAATGTCAAATGAGTAAAACATCTAAAGGCAATGCTTGCGCACCGTAGACTGCGGGAACAAGTCAATAAAATGGAACACGTAAATAAATATTGCTCGTTTTCCGTAAACCTCATATTATATTTAAGCACAAAGAAAACAACATAACTAGTAAACATGAATCAAAATTTGAGTATCTAATAACATTTTTGTCTTAAAAATGAACGGTTTTGTTGACGTTGTAAAACACCCTGACTTATGTCAAATATTTGGAATTTATCAATTTCATGGCCTTACGTTTTGTCGACAACTGAAATTTGTTCTCAAAAGTTATTTTCAAAAAGCCAGGTTCTAATATTACATTCATGTCACCTGTCAAGATATAACTAAATCATAATATCATTTTGTCAAGAAAAGAGTGAACGCGAAGAAAATTTGTATTTATGGTTGAAGCAGTCAATACTTACCGATAATAGCAATTTCGATCTTACAATGTATTGAAAAATGTTAAAAACAGTAAATATCTAATGAGAAGTATCCAAGCTTCCGAAATTTGCCACACTGAATCCTACGGTCATTCTGCACGGAGTTCATATTATCGTCTACACGCATCCAGTTTTTGAAGTTAAACTTCTTTAGCGACATATATGTTTGACATTTTCTATGACGTTAAAAGGGAAATGATATAACAGCAGGAAAATATAAGAGTAACCTTGAACGCGAGAAAGAAAGGATAGATTACACGTGTATAACCTATGTGACAATGTTGATTTATTCAATAGTTTTGCGTGGGTTTTATAATATTATATAACTGTCAAAGTACTATATAATAAAAAAAGTGTATTGCTGATAAATAATTTATATACAGTATTTATATATTGCATATATATACAAATTTATATGCATATATGTATTTTTTGTTTATATATGCATGTACTATTTATTATATGTGTGTATTTAGTTGAGGGGGATACTACGATAACCGTGGCGCCACTTATTGAGAGACCCCGACGTCCTGATTAAAAAAAAAGAATAAAATTTTTCGATATATCGCATAGTTTTCGAGATATCGACTTTTTAAAATCTTATTCTCGACTATTTTTTGAGGTTATAATTTTAATTATTAAAGTCAATTAATTTAATTTGCCACCTATTGCGTTTTTGGAGGTTTATTTTGCGTTTTAGGGGGTTTATATTGCGTTTTTGGGGGTTTATATTGCGTTTTTCGGGGGTTTATATTGCGTTTTTGGGGATTTATAATGCTTTTTTGCGGGTTTATTTAGCATTTTGGGGGTTAATTTTGCATTTTTGGGAGTTTATTTTGTGTTTTTGGAGGTTTATACTGCGTTTTTTGGGGGCCTATATTGCGTTTTTGGGGGTTAGTATTGCGTTTTTTGGGGTTTATATTGCGTTTTTGACGGGATATATTACGTTTTGGCGGGGTGTTTGCCTTTTGGCGGCGTATATTGCGTTGTGGCGAGTTATATTACGTTTTGGTGGGTTAATGTAAAACAATATTAATTTTACAAAAAAATTGTCATGATGCTAATTAGGACCAAGCTTGATTAACACGTGACTGTAATTATAATTTTTGGTAATAACCAGACTATTTTATCACGACGTCGGGGTCTATCAGAATACGTCGTCAATAGGTGACGAATTAAATTAATCGACTTTATTAATTAAAATTCTAACCTCATAAAATAGTCGAAAATAATATTTTAAAAAGTCGATATCTCGAAAACTAAGCGAGATATTGAAAAATTTTATTCGTTTTTTTTTATCAGGACATCGAGGTCTATCAGAATACGTAGTCAATAGGTGGCGCCACGGTTATCGTAGTCTTGCCTAGTTGAGTGTCAGCGTCTGTAGAAAATAATTTCAAAATAAGTTTTACTTTCCCGTGAGCTTATGTGGGTGAGGTTCACATGTTTTTAGCTGTATAATGGATGCAAGGAAAGAAAGATTTTGTGACGAGCCACCAATGGTAAATTCTTTCACGAACATCCCGTTAAAATGTAAGGTTGTTGGACATGTTGTTTACCTACTTTCCCCTTTTTCTGTTTTGCTTCTTTCAGCGTATGTTTACCAAATAGTAATGAGCGATTTGGCGAAATAAGCCAAGAGTGGATTCCTCTTTTCGTTCTTCTTTAAATAGGTAAGTATGTTTCTCCTTCACCAAATTTGTTTTTCTTACTTTAACGCACCGAATTTAATACAGTTATTTTTTATTATTGGCTGTTTATTTACTTTTTCGTCGTATTGACTTTTACAAGATTATTAATTAACTCGAAGTTCTAAAAATTTTCAGTATTCAATTTATTCAGAAGAAGGTTGGAATATTGTTTAACGCTACGTTTCGACTCTTAGAAGTTTCAATATAGTAATACATTTTTAATACACAGTTCTTTGAAATGAGTTTCAAAAGAGAAAATTTTAAATTTCAAGATATTTTCTATGTAACTTAAGTATACATAAGTACGTTATTACTTCTAATAAAAAGCAAAGGCATAAAAATACAATTTTTAAATAAAATAAAATTTTCATATAGTATCCTTTCAAAAATCTCGAATTTATTTTAATATATTTTAGAATGCTATTTCGTTAACCGTGACCCGTTCCTTTCAGCGACTTTTCAGGTCTCGTAACAATAAGTTCCCGTTCCATTTGCGGAACAGTTCCAAAATGCCTGTTTCTAAAAATACTTTCCATTGACGCTTAAGATCAGTGTTTTTTTTTTTGTAATAGTTGTTCAATTTCGAACGAGTAGTTTTTTTTTTTAAATTTGAAATATTGTTAGTTGAACAAAGTGTTAGCAATTTTCTTGAGTTTTCAATATTCGGATTGAATTTAAATGCAATAAAAATTAGACGATACAATTTGGATAAAAGTAGAAGGTATGCAATATAAGAAAAAGCGAAGTCTGTCCACAAAATTAGAATTCTTTTTTAAGATAAACGTATTTTCTGCAAGTTAATTGAATCCAATCACGTTTACTGTAGCGATACTAGCGCTTCACCTCGAGCACTTTTTTAATTAATTTTTCTTTACTGTCTCTAAGCACATATAGGCACTATATAACAAAGAAACTTTATATTTTATGCCGAAGTTCTCAAACAATTTTTATTAGATTGGGTACAGGATAGGCGGTTATTTTGTATTTTTAGTAAAAATGAAGTTTTATTTTGGAATTTTTTCCCTTTATTTGCACTAAAGAGTACCTTTCTTTGTACCAAATTTTAAAATTTTAGGACAACTGATTCTGAGAAGTGAGTCTGCAGTATTTTAAAAATTGAGGATTTTTTTATCTTTTCATTGCATTGAGCTAAAAGTTTGCATTTTTTCTAGAACTATGGAATTGTATACCTGAGTATTTGAGGTTAATTTCAACTTGATATATCTATCTAGCTTTCGAGAAAAAGAGTTTTGACGAGCAGACGGACAACAAAATAATCCTATAAGGGTTCCGTTCTGAGGTACGGAATCTTAAAAAAAATGAAAATAAACTAAAAACTATAGTGTCCTCATAATTTCTTAATAGATATACATTTCAGAGTTTATGCGCTTTTAAACACGAAAAAAATAGAATTTCAACGTTACATTTAATTATCGCACTTTCATTCACTACTTTACGTTGTTTATCTTGTGCAGTTTCAATTGAAGTATTTTTTTGTAATTTTTAAACATTGAAAACATTTTGAGAAACATTGGACTATTAAATACAGTATTATACTACGAGTAGAAGATCCTATATTAATTAGTATTACCTTTGGTTATGATCTCTATAGTTTGACAACTTTATGCACCCACCCAAATCTAATATTACTTTCTACATTTAGACGAGGATAGTTTTTTGCACGTTTTGGGGTGGAAAGAGATTATGCGTTTATTATCGAATGCAAAAATAATTATACGACAATCGCCTTTAACTGTTACCACGTGTGCAAATAATTACAAGCTCGCCTAGTGGAATGTAATGTGAGATTCGTAAGGAAAAAACCGCCTGACAGTTTTGCTTACACTGAGAAGAGTTTTGTATGCTTCTAGTATTGTCTAAACAGTTTCTCGTATCACATTTCGACAAGGTTATACGAGAATCGAACAAATCGGGTTCCACCGATTTGTGTTCAAGTCACACCAACTTAAAAAACATTTGCAACGTAAGCTGAAAGTGTAAGTGCGACAAAAATAATAATATAATAAATGATCTCAAGTTTTGAGAGTATGGTAAAAATAGGACTAATAGAACGAGCTCACTGGCGACGAAAAATAAAAGCATTGTTTTATAAAGCATCCACCTCTAGAGTAAGAGCACCCCCCCCCCCCGGCACAGAGTCAACTTTGAAGTAGAGGATAAGTAGAACCTAAATACCAATTTTTATGAAAGTCGGTGTTGCTTGGTAAAATTATGAGGAAAAATGGTCATTGACTGGGCTATTATTATTTTGTGTAATCGATCGGTGAATTCGTTCTATTAATTTTATTCTTACTCTACTCTCGAAACTTGATATCAGTTATTTTTGTCACACTCACGAACTACAAGTTTACATTGTAAATATTTTTTTCCAGAATGTAAAAATAAACACAGTGACGCCATCTGTCGTTGTAAAAATGAAAAGCCAAAATGTATTTGTATTCTGGTAAATAAGGCCTTTTGGTAGATAGTCTGTCTCACGAACTTGGAGATCTACCGATCGTCTTGAATGATAACGTACTGTGTAGACAACCATTCGTCTTTCTACAGTTGATAATAATAATATTGAACCATGTTGTTTATACAAATACCATTTGCGTTCGAATTTAAAAGCAGAAGCACGGTAGATTATAAGCGCTAGACAGCTGGGCTAACGAGTTTAGAAGGCGATTTACGCTAATCTCCTAAGTTGTTCACACAATACGATTTTAAATCGCCCCTAGCGTGCGAGAGAAACTCTCCTCGTTCAATAAATGGGATTGCCTGTCCAACTTCGTTAAAATTTACTAATATATCTTGCAGATTGTGGATTAAAAAGGTCTTATCATGATATAAAATAAAATTGTATCGTCGTCGATATATTTTAGTGCTAATAAGCGATCATGTTATTCAACTGAACTAACTAGTTAAATCCGATTACATTTTTTTTCATGAACCGTTGACTAACTGGTATATTCTATAAGCAAAGATAATATTCTGCATCGACCAGATGCATTAAAAATTTCACACATTGCCTGAGGACTGTTCGACGACTTAATGAATTTTTTTTTACATGAAAAATAGCTTGAATATCTTGCAGAGCATATTTTAACCGATTTTTCATTGGATGGCACTACGGCTCAAAAGCTACATAGGTTCAGTAATAACAAATATGACGAAGGGACAAAGATAAATTAAAACTTGCCATATTAAAGCACAGCAGAGTCAAACATTTGTTGACTAATTACTATCACGCTTTGTCTAGTTAGAGTTTTCAACAGAAAATAATTCAATATCAAATAATTTCAAAGCAAGAGTCATAAAATTTACACATCGTTAATACTTTGTGACTCAGTACGTGGCACTTGCTATGAGTCGAAGAATCTAGTTTTTTAATCGTTAATACCAAACGAAAGAAAATACAATTTAAACTTAAGTCCAGTAAAAAAAGAAATTTAGTAATTTTCTTAAGTTCAGTAAGAAATAAAATTTAACAATTTTGTAACTTAAATTCCTTGTACCTGATACTAGAAAATTGTGGGCTAATTAACTTCATTAAATGAGTGATTTGGCTTACCGGCATCGTGTAAAACGGCGAACCTTTTGTCGCCGGTGACGCGGGTTTCAGCTGCCGTCAGTACCCTGGTGCTATGTCTCTCACGATCATCCTTCTTCCACATCACAGTGTTGTCGCCGATGTCGCGGACGACGCATGTAACCAGGGCGTCATCTCCTTCATACACGTGCACCGGATTTGTAAGGCTATCACGCATGCTCGGTAGACCTGAAACAATAGAGAAAAACATGTTAGAATAACTCAGTATATACAACTGAAAATAAATCTATGAACACCCTTAGATTGTAGTTTCTTAAAATAGTGGTACCGCAATACAGTGCACGTTCGCTAATCTGACAACAGAATTTTTAGCGTATGTCGGATTAATGGAAATGTCGAATTACCGGATGTAAACGCAGACTAAAACTTTATTAAAAAAGAGTTTCTTTGACTCTTTTTTGATCCTAAAGTCAATAACGATTTTATACGTATAAATACATAATGCATTATTGAAGGTTTTTACTACAAAATTAGTATTTATTTGAAATAAACAAATAAATATTTGCCAAGTAAACACGTTTGTCGAATTACAGAATGCAATATCGTAAAAATGTCGGATTATTGAGCGATTTTTCTAGACTTCTACATACTGTAAAAACTGCGGATTAATGAAGAGCGGATTATCGATCGTGTACTGTATAGTAACCGAAATAAGACGTAGTAAGAAACCTGTGAATAAAAGTAATGCAGTTGAAAATATTTTACAATTCTTCAATTTCATTTTTCCATTACAAAATTATAACAATTCAATATGGAATACAACTGTGTCTTTTACGACTAACTCGTAATTTGCAACTGAATAAAGACGAAAAGTTATTTTGTATTTTCCACACGTGTAAGCATTGTTTCAATTTCGCAATAAAGGTTATACAAAGTTTTGTGCTCGTGTATTATTATCAAAGGCGGACATTGATGGACAATAATATTACGAAAAAAATGAATGCGTATAACCTTTACGTGCGATTGAAGTAAAATTCCTTGACGTTGCAGCAAATATTACGATTAAATTAAAAAATAAATAAGATTGTACTAATATTAATAAAATAATAATTATTATTAGTATTGAACTATGTAAAAATAGAATAGAAATTTTAAGTATAATAGCATCTGAATATTGTATATTATTTTGATGCAACGTATTTTTGGTTCTATTAATACCCTGAATGCTATTAAGTTTCCTCATTGAGGTTTAATATGCCATATTATACTACTTTATACATAAAATATATAAATATAATAAATATATAGGCGCAATAAATATACAATTTATAATAAAAATTCACGCGAAAAATAAATAAGAAATTACTGTGTAAATTTTGATCGCATTTTATATTTGTATTTAAATAAATAAGTGTTTTTTAAATACAAAATTGTTAAATTTAATTATTAAGAAAATCGTACGTACTTTATAGTACTACTTCGAAGAAGTCGCAATACAGCGAGGAAATGTATATTTTAGCAGATAAAAATAGTCTATTGTTATTGTAGTTCAAGTAGCCAGGATTCATTCAATAATAATTGGATTCACATAAAAACTATTAAAATGTATGTTTCTAATTGAAAAATATAAATGAAATATTATAACCAGCAACTCAATATAGATTTTTTTTAACGATCACAAGACTTCCGCTCTATACTCGCATCTAGTCAATCAATAATAATCATTGGTAAATATACAAGGTCAGTAAATTTCTTGTTATATTTTGCGGCATAAAAGCACTTTCTGGATGTATAACGGGAAATTAATTGCATCAAGAACAAAACGTAGCGAACCAACTTTCACATAAAACAACTATTGAAATTTAGTTGTTACACTAAATTTGATATTATTAATTACATTCACGAAAATTATTACGCACGCAACAAATTTACCAGAGCCGGACATGAAGTTTAAAGTGTCGCTACATTTTTTCACCGAATTTTAGTTAAACGTATTTTTAAACAAGCATTTTTTGGTGATATAAAAAGTGCGTGTACTTATGTAAGCGGGTTTGAAGTTATACTTCTTCGGCGTGATTAAAAACTAATTTATTGAAGAAAAATCTTCAAAAAGTTAAAAGTCATCAAGTATATTATTATACAGTTTCCAGATGACAGAAACTGCATTAATTTAATCCATCTGTGATTTCAGTCTGAGTTCGTAAAATAATTGGCGCAGTCAAATTCATAGTGTCGAATTTTCATTATCTGTGCGCGCGCAACTTCCATTTCCTGCTAAAATTTTACTCTATAACTTTGAAAATAACTTTGAAAATATTGTAGTTTACATGGCGAGAGAAAGTGCATAGTGTAAATAACATAATTGCCATTGAATATTCAATGACGAAGGAACTGATTATAAAATTAGAATCTTATAAAAATATTGTATTGTCATGGAAATGTGCAATATTTCGAGTCGACCAGTTATGCGGATTTCATAATTTTGAGAGACATGCGTGATTCTGGAAATCACATTAAGTGCTTGCATTTTCGAACATATCGACGTTTAATTTAACTTTTTTAATGATTACGCTCACTTTTTTATCGGTTTGTGTATTTTGTGCAGTTTTTTGGCTACAGAAAATAAAATGCATTATTTTAAGTCTGCACTGTTAAAACCGACCAAACGCGTGTCCGGAGTGTATTCTTTAGTCATTAGTAGATTGTTGCTATTAAAAATTATGGGTATCTAAAAAAACTTGTTAACATTTTTCATTGATATTATGGATAAAGTGCTACTATCTTACTTTTTTTCAGATTTTTTAATCACATAGTGGGAAGGTAGAGGGGGAGGGAGCTAATTATTTACGACTTTAGGAGCCTATATATCGTGAAATATTTATGTAAAAAAAGTCACTTTAAAACTTTTATTGCATTTTTAAAGACATTGAAGTACCCGAAAATAAAAAATTTCATCTCTCAGTCTTATGTATGAAAAGCTACTCCTATTTTCTTGTCATCACACGATTGAATAGCGATTTACATAAAACAGCTGTATGTAAAATTTCATTAGAATCGATGAAAATATGGCGGAGTTATGCGGACGGACATGATGAAGCTATGAGGATTCCCTTGGCTACGGAAATAATAATCGGGGATTGAAAAAGGATTTCTGAAAATGTTGATGCCTGTCCTTAACTTCAATCTTAACTCCTAGCAAAATACACATTACATTTATGCTTTTGTAAAACTTTCGCTTAAAACTGAAATTAACGAAAATATTTCGTTACGCCCTGTTCAAAGTAACTTGATATCAGCCGTTCTTATAACAATAGCCTCGTACCTCGTTATAAAGTTAAGTGGTAACAAAAAGTTATGATATACTGTATGGAAGACTACTTGAGTACTAAACATGTAAACATGATTAATTGCCTGTTAAATATCTTATCAGAAACTTGAATACCTGATCCTTTACCAGTGCACCCTGCTGAAATATTATTAAATGCGGTGCGTCAAACCTCTCATTATTCTGAACCAAAAATTAGAGTTGAGAACAATCGACCATTTTAATAATCGAACGGTGCAACCGGAATGATTCCTTTGAAATAATTCCTTCACGCGATTTTGGATTGAAAACCAGCTTTAAGCTGAACTCCACGCTGTTTGATAAAATTCTTATTTATCGATAAACACATTATTATTATTATTATTATGTGTGATAATAACAGGAGGTGTGAATGATCGAATGTTTCAACTTTGAAATGAATTTGGAATCTCATTATACTATACTAGCAGCACCTGTGCGAATAATTCGCACTAAAATTCGTTTCTAATTTCTCACACTCCTTATAACTTTCTTATTTTTGTTGTATTAAATTACGAAGCTCAGTGACGGTTCAAGAAAATATTTTTCTAAAACTGTCATGTGGAGGCGTAAGTATTGAAAACGTTGAGTTGAAGCGCCGCCATACGAAAAGTATTTATACTTGAATTTTGATAAAAAATTAAACAAAAAAAATTTACCGACCGTCAATCATGTTGACGTTGTTTCAAAGTTAGAACCGTCAGATGGCCGCATTGCTGCATATACTGAATAAATGTATAATTGTTATAATTAATTATTTTGCAAAAACAAAAGCAATAAAAGATTTTTTAATTGAGCATAGAGCATAGAGCAAGTAATTATCTATAAAATGATACAAAATGTATGTGGAGTAATTGTGAGGTTTTTTCGAAAAAGGGAGGCAAACATCTTAACCCCAGCGTATTAATATATACCGACGATATTTTATTTTTTGATAGAAAAAAATATTTTTGATGTTTTGATTGTGTTCAATAAATAACATGCCATTTTTATTTTATTTAATTCTTAACTCTGTAAAGCTATTACCTAGCCTAAAAGAAATTCCCAAAAAACGTTCATTTTGAGTAGATACAGGTAGATGTGACCTCTGAAAATATGCCTCTAAAATTTTCTGAAAATCACATAAACACATTTAACCTTATAAAATTAAGAAAAACAATTATGGTTTCCGAATAAACATATTTTGGTGCAAATTATTATTACCGAAAAATACAAATTTTTAACAAATTTAATGTATGTAGCAAGAAATTAGTTTTTAGTGTATTTGCCATATGGCAACATACACTATTGGCGTTGGTCGGATGGCGGGACCTAGGTGTCGGACCAAAATTTCTCGCCGTTTCATAACCTCCTAAACACTTTGGCACCATTTTTAAAAATGTTTATATATATATATATATATATATATATATATATATATATATATATATATATATATATATATATTTATATACGTATATATATATATTTATATGTGCGGGCAATAACTTTCGAAGGAGTTAATTCATTTTAACGAAATTTGGCATACATGTTGGAATCCATCACCGCACGAAGCCTATTTAAAATGGGCCCAATCGGGTCATTTTAAGGGTGGTTTTTAGGGGTTGAAAACAGTTTTTGGGCCCAAATATACCGAAAAAAATCTCAGAATCGTTTCAAAATTGAAATTTAACCCTTTAGTAGCAATCAAAAAGTGCTCCTAAAATTATAAGCAAATCGATCCGACAGAACCGGACTTACAAATTTTATGAAAACACTAGTTTGCGTATACGAATTTATTTACTGAAGGTCGTATTTAATTTGGTGCAGATGTTGGATTGATAACAATATTTCAACTAATAAAATTATTATTGTAAGGGGTGTATTAAGGGGTTCAATTTTTTTTTTATTTTGTACAAAAACAAACTAGTTCATGTAATAAAGCCACAATGCCTGTATTAGCAAATACACTATATTGTCGGCAGGGTTTTGGCACTGCGACCCGGGTTTTTTTTTTATTTTATCACAAAACAAACTAAAGTTGACATAATACTAATACATGTAACTGCCACATAGAATATCAAATTCATTATTTTGATGGCAGGATTTTTTACTGAGATCGCGTTTTTAACAATTTACAATCGCTGACTATTTTTTTATAAACTACTGTTTCAAACTAAACGTCTCAGACAATTTCGTAGAAATAATCTAATAGTTTCAAATTAGTCTTCATCAAGTAAAATTGATGTAAAATGTCAGAAATCCTAAACTTTAAGCATCAGGTTTTACACTCAACCGCTTTTCTCTACGGAATATCATCAGAGATACCTTTGACTTCCTGTTTCCGGCTAATTACCGACATGAATTTAGCAATAATTAGAGTTAAAATGTTGACGTTAACAAGTTGGTAACATTGAAAGACATTACTGATGACGCATTTACCCTAATTTTAAAGTTCAGTAATCAGTTCAGTGAAGTTAAGTTCGTAGGATTGCAATATAGAAGAGAATGGCATTAAGCTAAATAAGGTCTCGTCTACAACTTCGTACGTTGGTATTATGTACATAATATGTAACTGTTTAACTGTAAAAGTTTTTATATGTATAAATAATATAGTCCAAGAGCCGGCGGTCAAAAATTGCAACATTTTTGTAAAGGCATAATTAAAAATATTGCAGTCAAGACAACTGACGTTGAGGCGCTTTAAAAGGTATTTCAAACTACTGCCAGTGATCAGTATAATTTTATAAATATTTGACCATGACGTCTTGGACAATTAAAGGTATCATGCCGTTTAGAGGTCGCAAGAATGAATATACCTAGCATTTATTTTGGATCCACAAATCTAAATCATTTATTTTGTGAAAATATAAAATCTCCTTATTGAGTGTGTGGGTTCTTCAGTAGTTTATTTATACAGGAAATAAATAATATACCACGTGGCAGATAATTTGTTACAGAGGTACAAATTGTTAAAAAACTTGTCCTGGCAATGATCTTAGATTGAGACCACACACTACATTTCTCAATGATAAACGCATAGTAGAGTTTTAAATTAATCCTGCTCTAAAAGTAATTGGTCGACTCAAATGATATTTTTTTTAAATGTGTATGTGTACATGCATTTAAAATAGTTTTTTATACAATTTTCACTTCAAAATTATATACACATTTTGATTTAGCTTAAAAAGGGATTTTTTTCCACGTATATGGATCAACCATTTGTTTATATGTAAGTACAATATAATGTTCTACATGACAGATAGTTTAACAACGACATTAGACTGATCTTGCATGTACAAAAACTGCAATTATGTTATCCCAATTCAAAGACATTGTCAAATCAAGTTTTTTTACGTCGCTTTCTGCAGCCCGACATGAGAGATCAAAATAAGTAAGGCTCCATTTAATTCGACAGCTGTTATTGGTTCCAACTGACTGGTTCATTGTTTTGTAATTATAGATTGATATCAATAAATAAAAAACGTTTATAATAATGATTTTGTGGTCAGGAATTCCTGTGAGTTGGGGTGATTTTAAAGTTAATAAATGTTGTTTTTCCAGTCTTGAATCAATGACTGAAAAAAGTTGTGAGGCAAGTTTTAGTTAATCATTGGGATAAAGATAGAGCGCTATTGTGGATTCTAGACGCTTGACAACTAAACCTTACTCTCTAATTGAGATACTAATTGCTGTGATCAAAATAGTTTCTGTAGATTTGATGGGTAGGTCTAAGAAAATCAGTTACGTTAAAATAAAATACATGGAGGAAATGAGGGCGACTTGTTACACAACTACTAGTACAAGAATTAATGTATACCTTCAACGAAAATAAAAAATCTGTTAACAGAAAAACTTATTGTAATAATTAAAGCTTTGAAAGAGAAAACATAAATGTTCGTGTTATATAATACTGAAGTTTGAATATGAAAAAAAATCAACAACGTTATAGAAGAACAAAACAAACCGAGTAGATTGCAACGGGGGTTCGAGGGGTTTGTTGAAGTATCGAGGGCTCATCCAGGATAGAGCAGAAGCATGGAACATTATCAATTATAAGTGTGATGATTTGAAAACTTAGGGCGCGTTGTTGAAACTCATTTATAATAATACAACAACACTTAACGAAAGATAGCAGCACTGTAGTGTATTTTAAAGTTGCGTTTACACTTAAGTGTATAAACTTAGAATATATATATATATATATATATATATATATATATATATATATATATATATATATATATATATATATATATATATATATATATATATATATAATGTGAGTTTATTCGTATAGATTGATTTATTTTCTTTCGTTAATTGATATATTTAAACTGTACTGAAAGTATAAGGCAAGTAGCTTAATATAGTATTTTCAATCTAAGAAATAATCGAATTTAATTTTTTTCATTAACAAAGAAGACTTATCGTATATTAAAAAATAGTTAATATTAATGATTATCATTATCATTGGTGAACGTTGACAATTTTTTGGATGAATTTAAACATTGTTTAGTGAATTTTGACAATTATTTCTGATTTTTTTTCAAAATTTTTAGGTGAATTTTCACTTTTCTTGGATGAATTAGACAATTATTTGATGAATTTTTAAAAAACTTGGTCCCATGAGATTTCAGTACTGAAATCCTAGGACCCGAAAAAGCTAGATTCTTCATATTTTTTGTCTAAATAGCGCCGCTATACATGAGCTATAGTCGTCACAGGTTCTATCTCTCTTCCATTTCTGAGTACCACTTTTCGGATGGAGTTGTTCTATTCTCTATGGCATGCAGTGGACGGCAAGCTTTACCCATCGAATTTTCAACCGTTCAGCAACTAAGCTCAGACAAGAGAGCAAACCAGCGGCAGCCTGTGAAGCTCCCTACGCTAAGATATCCGTACACCGAGTGTTTATGATGTAATAAAAAGATACGAACCCGCGCTGACTTGTATTTAATTATAACTCCTTGCTACATCGTTCTCTCTCTGTCTACACCGAGCAGTGTAGTTTAGTGTAAAGTAGTGTAGCACTAGTGTTTCTTCTTCCTTTCCCTTCTGCTTACAACACCTTTCAATACACTGCTGTACAAAAAAATTCCACATAATGGATTAGTCCCACTTTTTTTTTGATTGGAACTTACATAACAAATAATAAAACGATTTCTATAACAAGTTTTCAGAAACCTTTTCTACGACAAAAAAAATCCTATAAATGTGCATTTTTCGATGTAAGTTTAAACATAGAATTATACCGTTTCAGAAATGACGACATAACAAGCTGTCAGCCCCGTAATTGGCTAACTGTTGTAAATGATTCAAGTATTATGTCAATACGATAATTATTCGAATAAAAAATCAGATATTATCGGTTTGTATTCACAAAAATACTAGTTGATTTATTATTTCAATTAAAATTGCTATTTATTGACGTGTCAGAAAACGCTGCCCATCATGATTTGAAGCGTGACGTCATAATTGTAGTAAATACACATAAACCTCTATAAATCAACGACACCCGATCGTGAGTAAAGGCAAAATGAACCTCGTGTAAACGATACCAATCATAATTTGCATTTTTTGCATATTATAAGACTGGCGTCAAAATAGATAAACATGGCGCCTCGCGTTTTCGCGTCAACTTATATATTTAAAGTTTTTAGTGCTATTTATAACATTTAAGCGAAATAAAAAAATTTGTGAATTAATACTACGATATGAACATTTTAAAACAATTTAAAAATAAGAATCTAATAACCCATTCAAGATAAACAAGATGTTAGGTGATTTTTCATTTATTTACTGTGCAATATTTTACCTATATGGATATGTTACGGTAAAAGTAGATATTGCGGCAAATGTACACATTTTCCGGTAAATGTGCACATTTGCCTCCTCGTTTAAGTAATGTGCATTCAACTAACATTTACAATTTCAAAGAAGGGAAATGTACATTGAATTCACAATGACCATGTCGTTTTGGTAAATGTGAGCATACAAAATACGAAATCGTTATTACAGCCTTTTGTATTATGTTTATTTAAATAAATATTTTTTTACTGCAACAACATTTTCAATTTTTTTGTATTCTAACTTGACATATTATATAATATGCAAAGAAAAGTATGTTTTGTTTGTCATTTACATTTTTTAATTAAAATAATTTTCGTTATTAAAGCCTTTTGTAGTATGTTTATTTAAATAAATATTTTTTTACTGCAACAACATTTTTAATTTATTTGTATTTCAACTTTTCTTAAAACATGAAGGTAAGAGTATACATTTACCAAAACGTGAAGGCAAGAGTACACATTTGCCGGGAAATGTACATATACATTATATTCAGTTCACATATACCTCACTTTTTGGGAAATGTACACATTTTACGGTAAAAGTGTACATTTCCCAAGAGTGTACATTTACCGTAACAGATACAAATTTAAGGAGGGAGAGAGAGAGAGTATGTAGATTACAGACACTCAATATCTGAGGTCATCAGTGTCTATATAATAAAAATATAACAAAACAAAATTTAAAACAAAAATAATAAAACACAATACAAATTAAAGACACTACTAGGCTAACACTGAAACAAACAAAAAGCATGGTAAAAAAATGGTTTTTGTAATATTATATATTTAATTTTATAAATAATGTTCTTCATAGACTTTGCCTTTTATCTTCAAAGTAAATCAAATGGAGGATTTTAACATATAGAGTGAATTAAAAATTAATGCATGTTTTGGCCAGTAGTGTACTGACGCTAACACCTTAATGACTCCATACTTCTTATAATAACTATACAAACTTTCTCAACTCACTGAAATGTTTAACTGACGCTAAAAACGTGTTTCTGAATACATGTTTCGTTAAAAAATTACACCTACTCAACGCTGTAACGTTTAAGTTAACGTTTTCAATAAACTAAAAGTGAAAACGATATAAAAAAGATTCCAGTAGCAAATAAAGTATCAATCCACGTTAAAAAAACTACGTACATGGTTTTGGAATAAATATAGTAAATTTTAAAATGTCAATATTTTTTAGAATGAAATTTATAACCAGGATGTTAAGATTTTTTAGAGGTTCGTCTGTTACAAACTCCCAGTTTTAAAATCTAATCTAGAAATCCATAAAAAATAAATTGGAATTTCAGTTTATTATTAAAAGAAAAATATAATATAGAAAATATGAATTTATATTAGATCTGAATTACACTGACAATTTACGATCTTTACTGTAAACAATTTGATAGGGATGTTTTGTTTCTTTTTTGGTAACAACAATATATTTTTATTCTTTACATAAAAGACTTATCAAAAAATATATTTTAAGAACAACTGGTATTACATAGAAATCAATCATCTCTTCGTTGTAAATTTAACAACATAAATTGTTAAAATGAATGGGCACTAGTCTCAGGTAAAACGTTTTAACTAAGATATGGAGACCAGTTGACCTGTGGACATTAGAGAACGTTATAAAAAAATGAGTTAGAATTTCTGAGTCACAAGAAATTTTTTTTATAGGCGTTTATATTAACTCTAATTTAAGTTAAAAACGTGAAAAAATGTTATTTTTCATTGAATAACTTTGAAACTACTTGACTTATTGACTCCAAATCGAATCTAAGTCTTAATGAATTCCGTTGACTGCCGTAAACCCGGTTCCAATTTGTCGATTCGCTCTAAAAATATCGTTGGGAGGCAAGTCATTGCTAGTCTCGGATATGGTGGGACATTCCGACATCATGCATTCGACTTGTGTTGTTTAGTGCAATATAAGTAATTTAAAAGTAGTTATTTGTCGTTTTGGACAATCTACAGCAAAACAATTTTGGTGGTCAATTTTGAGAACACTTTGATAACTGAATATATTATACATGTAAGCGCACCTTTATATAAATATATTTTCTTTTTATATGATGTGAAGAAAAAATGTATACAAACTTTTCTAAACTATTTACATGCAAGAAAGGCACGAAAAAGTAATCAAGTTTTTATTGTAAGGCAAGAAGATTACATAAAAAAATATTGAAGAATTTAATGGCAAGCTCTTTTGTTTAACGGCAAGAGATTGTTCTAAAAAATGCAGGTAATTTAAATAGTCAATTAGGCGAGAAAAGGTAACATTATAACTTTTCAGATATTTAAACATGTTCATGAAGATAACTTCGATGTGAAAAGTTCATTCCAACTTATTTCCTACAAATTTTCAATCTTTTTTAAGAACAAAAGTAGGTACAAGTACATTAAAATAAAAAATAACTATAGATGAGAGTTTAACCATATTAACAGAACTAGCATTTGTATTCGAATCAGAAGGTAGTTGTCGCCTCTATATTTAGGAGATAATCTCCTATATTGTTTACACATTGCGATTTTTAATTTCTTGCCACTAGCGTGCAAAAAACTGGAGAAAAAATCACTTATTATTTTATTTTTGAAAATACAACTTAGGGGCATTTTGGTTTAATATTAACGCCTCCAAAAGTGTCTGCCTAATTTATTTATTTATTTAAAATCAATTTTACTTTCGAACAGTACTTGTTGGCTTTTGAATCAAAAACATTTTTTGGCACATATTTTTTTATACCTTTCCTGTATGTGCTGTACCTGGCGTACTTAGGTAGGTCAGTCAAACACTCATTTACCTATCCATCTTACCTATATAGACTATTGTATAAAATTTCTACCTAAATCAAACACTTCATGAAACGTGTGTCATCAGTTCTCCGACTACTAGTAATGCTCACTTCTTACGTTCAAACGACTATCCGGCATGGATTACAATATTTTCAAATATAAAAATAAGAGTTTAGAATTTAGTCAAAAATAGAAAGATTAAAGCTTGAAATTACTTTTAGAATTGTATTATTATGAAAATAATAAAGCTATGCAACTTTAATAATTTCCAATAAAATTGAACGATAAGCCGTTTGTTATTTGGAATTATCTTTTATTAAAACAGAAATTCTCAACGTAATTGAAAACATCATAAAAACTGTGCAATTCTAAAAGTTCATATAGTTTTAGTTAAAAGCGAGTTGTTTTAATTATCAATGAACATGGCGATATTGAAAGCTTCCCGTACGAAGCTTAAAGCTCACATACGCGCTATGTCTGTGCTTAGTGTACGTTTAAGGTATAAAGCTCAGCTTAACAAAGCTTATTTTTATATCTGCGATGCGCGCCGAAACAGTACAAACAAAAGCTCAAAAGCTCGCCAGCTTCGAACACAAGTGTATGAAAATGGTACGCCAGGGAAAAGCTGCCTACCAGAAAAATGTTCTCGCTAATAAACCCCGTCCGGTTTCACCCTGATTTGTAGTTTGCTAATTAAAAATGCTGCATCGGACTTTAGTATAAAATAATAGCCGAATTTGCCCGAGTCGTGGGGCACTGGATGTTTGTGACGGCTCAAGTAATGGGAAACTCTTATAAATGCAATTAATTTATTAACGCAAAAATAAAATTAAACAGCGAAACAAATTGTAGCCCATAACATTTCTGGGATCATAAGAAAAAAAAGTTTCATAATAATTCTTCAACGTTCAAACATTCTTGTACATAGGTACAAACTAAAAATTTTATAAAATACACTAGACATGCACGGTAGTGGCGTAACGTGGCCACTATTCAAAATATTGGGTGTAGTACATTGTATTACAAAGGTCGCAAACTGACTATTGCAAACGAGTGTGATTGCCGGTTTCGCTACGCCCTGGCAAACAAACACGACCGTCGTTCGGAATCACTAATTTTTCCCGAGTAATGCATAGTACTTTTTGTTATAAGTGCATTGAAAGGACAGCCTAACACCGTAAATAACTATTGTAGGTTAGACGAACTGCCAGATATAGTTTGCAATTATCAAGTAAAATGCCACCACTTTCGAGTGGCGTGCGCGACTTTTATTTTACGCCATTGTGCCAATGCCGCAAAACCCAAATTTCATCTCCGAAATCAAGTACCTACGTTATAGGTTAAATGTGGTGTTTTAATTACATAACATGACCAATCATAATACGTTGATAAACTGTTTAACAAAAAAAATCGCACAAGAGAAACTAAATTAAATAATATCAAATACACATCCGAACAAAATCAAATAACAGTATTCGACGAATATGGAAATGTTTACGAAATTACTAAAAAGGCAACTTCCTCAGCTCCCTTTATGCAAATATACAAATATTCATGTTTCTAATGTTTTCTTCCTTCTTTTAACTTCGCGTTGTTTTTACTTCGTGAGTTATTTTCAATCTTTTGTTGTTTTAGTAAATGCTGACTGCAATTTTTAAAATATGAGTGAAATAATACAACGTATTGTTTTACTTTATGTTAAATTTTTAAAATTTGACATTTGTCTTTAAATTTTTCAGTAAATTTCAGTAAATTCTTGCCATTTTTCATTGGTCTTTATTTCGCTCACGTATTCTGATTATTTAATTGATTGAAATCCATATATAACAGTAGTTATCTAACTCTAGTAATAGAAGTGAAATTTGCTTATAAATGAACTGTCGAAAATTTTGAAGTAAAACCAAGCTATTTTATTCAACGCACATGCAAAAAATGTACGATATATATCTCGGGCGGCTTGATGATTCTACCCTAGATATATATCTATGGTAAAACTAATTATATCACATGAGTATATGATATTATGTTGAGGCGAGCTCCAGCGACAATATCATTCCATTCGACATATAAACTACATTCCTGGCACATACCTCTAATACAATAGCTGATTTTCACTTCATTTTTCAAATTTGTGATAGTACACTTTTAAGCAAATTCAATTTACCTTGCTACGGCTAGGTTCGAGCGCAACAGGCAGACAAATATCAATTCACTAGTGCGGTCAGTTTTATTTTTCATTACACCGCCAGTGCGTAATGGAACACATTATAACGTATCGTTATTGATTTCACTTTAAACATTAAAAAATGTACACTTCAACTCAAACTACTCTGAAACTAACAAAAGCCATATTCATTATTCAATATTATGTTGAACGATTTTAAAATTGAAAACAAATTTCAGTCAACACGAAATGCAATTGATTCTTCTGAAAAATGTTTTGCAATTACATTCTAAATGAAATAAATATAAAAATAAAAAAAATATATAAAATGCAGTTTGAATATAACCAAAAAAATCCATTAACCAATGAAACGCCAGTTAGAATTTCAATTGAACTGACACGGCCGGTAACCCGGCGCTGACTACATTACCGACCGTTGCAGTGAATTATATTATGCGCATTGCATTAGTTGAAGCATGGTGGAAGTAAAGAGACACGACGGTGTAGGTGCCGGGTAACACAATGAAGGGTGCTGGTAACATAGGGAGCGGCAGAGCGTAGCTCTGTTGTATTGTTGTTATTGTTGTTGTGTGTGGCCTGGTGGCGTTATGTTTGCCGCTAACAACAATGCCCGATGCGCATATGTTATCACGAAACACAATACAGGCTCACCAACATTGTATGTTCCAATGTAAATGTGGATAAAACTTTATTAATAGTTTTATTACAAAAATATGTCACCGTTACGCTATGTTAAGAGTATTATTGTATGCTATTAAAATTATCTTAAAAAATTAATTGAAACGTTTTCTTGTAATTTTTTGGATATTTTATACATACGGGAAGACTCGTTTCGTGGATGTTTGTTTGGCAGTTTGTGTGTACCGGTGCCCCTAAAAACAGTTTTACTGATTTTAATGAATTAGGAATATATACAGCTAGTTATATAACTTAAAAATTATTTCACTAAAAATTGTAATAATTGGCAAAACCAAAAGTGCACACCCCGCTAAGTTTTCAACTGTATGATAAAACAACGCAACTTAACGGCTACTTTTATGATACAAGCACGTAGTTGTTCTACTATTCTGTACAGTAATATTCTGTTGACTGAAACTTTATTACAGCTGTCAAAAATAATAAAACAAAATTGATTATAAAATAAAACTACTGAACGCATTTCAACGAATTTAAATAGAGTTCTACTCTAATAGTAAACAAAGCGATTAAAATATAAATCAAAGAAATTCGTTAAGGTTTACAATCTGTACCGATTTATACGTACGTACGTATAGACCAACTGACAACTGCTGTTTGCAATTTTTAGTTTAAATTTTAGGACTCGAATCACCTTAAAAATAGTTCCACTTAATAGAACAGAATCTCTCTTTTTTAAAAAACTACAATTTGAATGGATTTCGTACGAAATTAACCTAGATATAACTTTTTGCACTGACGCGCAAAGTTATAATAGAGCACACTCCCGCTAGCGGTGTGTGCAATGTATGTCAGAATGAGATCATTCCTTAGTATTTTTTTTGTTTAATTTGATTAAAAAAAGGAAATGTTTATATATAAGCTTTTCAGCAAAATAAAATTATCTACAAATGTATACGAGCAATGTCAACCGTGTGACGTTTTTAAAAGAACTTTAAGTTAAACGGGAGCGCAATTTAAACATTTTAAATGTAAATAAAAAAGGAAGCGCTGGGGATATTTTTTACAGGAAAGTACATAATCCTATTTTCAAGGGTATAAAATAAATAACTGTACGTCAAGTGGTAGATTTAAATCACTAAGCTCGGGGGGTATGATCGCTCTTTAATACAACTGATGCTCTGAAATTAGGTCCAACCAGACAGATATTGTAGATTATATAAACGATCGACAACTGAGATCGTTAGCGTTAAATCCAACCAGAAATAAGGTTCAGTGTTACACGTGAAACGATTTTTCTGTCATCTGCATACTTATGAAAAACTTTAATTGTTACAAATATGTATACTGGACATCACTACTAAAATTTTATCATTGATGGTATTATGAACATTTTTGTAGTCAGTATCTTTTAAATTTATTGATAAAATATTAGTAGCGCCGTTCAGCAGACTTTTATGCGGTGTAAATTCAGACTAATATGGTTTGTGTCAGAAATAAAAACTCTCCTTACCGCTAAAATGGAAAATTTAATTTTTTTGATTAACATTTTATTTTAGTTACACGGAACATTTTGTGATGTTTTATTATTTATTCAACATATTTTGTATTTGTTTGTCATTATATTTTCAGCTAAATATTAGTATTATATTATTTCATCTTGTAATCACGGGTTTCAAAATAGTTTATGCGTCGTTGCATAATATACGTGCGAATTTTTTTTATTCTTATAATAATAAAAAATGAAAATGTGTTAAATTTAGATACTAATAGGTAAAGGAAAGTTGAGATCAATTTTCACTTTGTCAGCTGTATTTTTTCTCTATCATAATCTCTACGAAAGAACACATGTGTAGAAACATTTTCATTCATGCATCTTTTGTTTTTATTTCCCTCGTGGAATTGCACTGTCAGCTCGTCATTTTACCTAATTTGTTTTATTTAACAGCAATTATTTTATAAAATTATAAATGTGTTGATAAAAATAAATGGTAGGGTATAATAATTAATAGACGGTTTCGAACGTTCCAAGGCTTTATCTACGGAAAAACTGAATTTTGAACTTGTATCTGAACTCCTCAGAAAATAATTCACTTCCCGCAGACTCGTATCCTATCCTACAATTGTTTTAAAATGTTAGAAGTACATTTTAATCTTTACTTAAATGTCAGTTTGATTTTAAAGCAATTTTGCAACTTTTTTCAGTGTTTTTGCGATAAACAAAAAAAAGTAGCTGCCAAAATATAAATCGAATGAATCATTCGAATAGCAACCTTTCGATTATCAAAATCATTCGATTATTCCCAAGACTACTTATTATAAAATAAATATTAAATACGGTGAGGCAATGCTTAATATAACAAGACCCCACTGGTTGAGAGTATCATTTCGCAAGTTGAGACATACGGCCTACATATCATTGGTTCGATTCTCTGTATATGCATCACTGTCTCCGTGTGTTGCGTATCTAAAAGCCAAAACATGTACCTGCCTTACTTGCCAGATGCTCAAAGCACAAGTTCACAACTATTACGTTCTCTTTCCCTCTACTTTTTTTCTTTCTTGTCTACACGTCGTCGTATGAATGTAGAACTGGCGGGAAACAAATATGTCAGAGTACTGATACAAGAATTTTCTGAGTAATTGTATTTTGAATTAGAAATAACAGTCTTGATGGATTTTGTCTCCCAATAAAATTGGAATAAAACGACATATTCGGTTCAGGTTCGTAGAATGTCTTTGCCAACTTTGATTAAAATGGGTTACTCGTCTGACGGTCATAAACACTGGACAAATAAATAAATAGCCAAATACTAAGTGTCTGAGATAAAGCGGAACATAACTAAAGCTCGCTTAATCAAAAAATTGACACCAAAAACTTATATGTGAAAAAAAGGGTCTATTTCAGTACAAAAAATTATTGAAATTTAAGAGGGTGTCAAGTTTTTACTTTGTTTTTATGTTTTGTATTATAAATCAATATGACTCGCGTGTGAAAACTTTCCAACTGGTTCCTTTTTCACATTTATGTTTTTAGCGGGATAATAATACAAGTCTCATTTATTTACATATTATAGTTATATATTTGTAGGTACTACTTTCATATTTCTTGTATGTAACAGTCAACGCATCAATAAATTAGTCTTAATTTTTTACTATTATAGACACATAATTGGTGGTTTTCTCATTGTTTTTCTTGTATATTCCTAATCATCTAACTCCATTCCAAGTTTCAAAGTCGACTAGTAGTGAACTAGTTTTTTGATGAGTGAGTCAGTGAGTCAGTTAAGATAACGATATTCAAACGTTAACTATTTGCGATTTTTTAAATTAAATTTGGGAGTCTGGGTAATTGGGGGACCTTACTAGATACACAAAATTACATATGTACAGGTCAAATAGATTTTGAGTTACACGGGGTTTGGAATTAGTTCGAACATGGTTCGTGTAAATATATATATCAGGGCTTGCCGAACATGGCTAACACACTGCCGAGTGATAATTTGTATGAATTCTAGCAAAATAAGACACTGTCTAAACCAATTTGGCATATTTCTTACATATTTTTATTAAGGTTCCATATGTCAGATTTGTATTATTAATAATAGCAATGTAATTTCGTTTCATGCGTTATAATTTCAAGCCGTTGTCGACAGAATAGGTTTACTGAAGTTGAAATACATTATATGGGATAAGATTCGCTGAAGCTGAAGAACGAGTACGATTATTCAATGCCTGAAAGCACAATAAAGGAGCGAGAGAGAAAGATATAGACGATAGTACATTCATGATGAGCTCCCAAGGTTGTCTTTGGACTAATTCTGTCAATCAGCTACCACAACATGAAATATATAATTTTCGTTTGTCGAATAATTTTTGAAATTATAAGAAAAGAAAGTATCAGACACGACATTAGGATGGGTTTTTGATACGATTTTCAGTTTCAAGCTTAAATTTAATGTAGAATTTTTATTCTCAAATGTGAGAAACTTTGTGATTCTTGTATTAGAAGAAATTCTTCGTAGCATAAGATCAAAATATAGCTATAGTGATAAAGGTTTCAAGGTAATGTTCGGTTTTAAATTAAAAAAACAATTTCTATTTATAACAAGTCTTAATAGCCTTTGATAAGTTCTATTTTGTTCATAGGACATGTTAGGGAAACGCTACATCAGACTTCTATTGTATTATCTTTGGAGATTTTCTTTTTATCTTACGTAAGATTAGAGGAGGAAGGGATTATATATTTTCTTATTATGGAGCGGAAGGTGGTCTAAATGTAAGAAAAAACGTGATACGTAATAAATGAACGGCTTCTTATATTTGACATTGAGACGCTCACGACCTCTTGGGGAAAAAATTCCATTCTTCCGAAAAATTATTTTTTAATATTTATGTAAGATATTTTTATAACATTCAAGTATATTGACAGTTATAACCTGTCGAGAATCATAACTTATAACGAAATAAATTCTTACGTTTCACGGCTACTACACTATTTTTAAAACTAGTTTTGAAAATATGTCTGTCTCTCTCTTTATGTATGTAAGTACGTACATACGTGGTCATTTATTTCTAAGACGAAACCTCGAGAATAAAAAATGATATCGACTTTACTAGGGTGCTAATCGAAGCTTAGTAACGTCAGTATGATCAGAAAGAAATTTTATTAAAATCGAATTAACGTAAATATGCCGTTCTTGTTTTCAACCGAATAGACTTAAAAAATTAGATTGTACACAATATTTTGTAAATAAAAAAATATAACGACTTCGTTAGGGTAATAACCCAAGCGTGTTAAGGTTATTTTGAGCCCAAATTTTTTTTAAATATCTAGGCGTTTTTTTTACAAAAGTGGTTTTTATACAAAATTTCGCGAATGAAAAATAATATCAACTTTATTAGTCTGCTAATAACGTCAGTACAATCCGAAATAAATTTTATTAAAACCGGTCCTGCTGTTTTTTTTTTGAAAATTACTTCTCGGGCCTAACTTGTTAAATACTTATACATATTTAATATCCAGTATTTTTCATACTGGGAAATTGGTCGTGTGAACTTCACGGGCCGCACTTGTAGAGTCCCAATAAACGACCCATTTCAGGACTTGTATTTTTGCTATTGAAATACTTTATGTAATATTCATGTAAGAAGATTCTAATATCAGAGGATAATATTATTATGCAAACAGGTATTAACTGTCGAAGCTGTTGTTATTCTCAAATTATGAATAAATAATATAGTAAACTATGCTACAGGAAAAATAATAATTAAATGCGACTCTTTTTCTGTATCCCATTATTAATTGTCTTCTAGTGTTTATAATGACAGTTCAGAAACATCTATTTTATAGAAGACGGATCCTCGAAATTTTTTACTTTCATGATATGATCAAATTTCAATGTACTGCCCGAAAAACCTAAAGTAGTTTATGTATCTTGTATACGTAAATGGATTTATATTGACGAGGAGTGATATTTGAAATGAACGACACTATGTGCAAATGTTGTATCTAAGTATTCTAAAAGATCTTTCTGGAAAATTTCATTGACATTTTTCATATCAAAAATAATTTCGAATAACATTTTTTGCGCACCTCCCCTATACAATAATTGCTTTTCATGCCTATATAACAGTCGTAAAATGACCCATTTAACACTAATGCGTAAAATAAAAAAAAGAAACACGATTTAATATAGTCATTTTCATAAACCACTTAAGTCAACCATTAGAAATATGTGTAAAACAACATGATTATAAGTAGCCTGTATTACTTTGTATTAATAATAAAAATAAATTTGTCACGTCAAAAAAAAACATATATATTCGTCTATCAAATATAGTAATTATAAGCACTGAATAATTTACGTTATAAAGCGGGGAGTAAAATAATAATTACTGAATATAACGTGTGTGATATTTCTTACATCACATATTTCAATTAAATGAGTAAATAATTATACCCTAAAAATGGGAGGATACTAAATAAAATTTATACAAAATTTTACATAAAAATCTGCCAACCGCGTGTAGGGCACACACATGATTGGAATAATGAAGAATTTATTGTTAAAAATCGTTAAAGATTCTTTAGACACCTTTTTATTATTTTTTACGACAAAACTTTTTTTGAGAACACATTTTTTCCAGGATATTTGTTATGTTTTCTTACACTTTCTAAACTTCTGCTCGGTTGTCTGATTAAAACAAAAAAATTCTAAAGCTTTTATACATGCTTTTCGTTTTTGAGTCAAGAGTTTACATATTATGTGTGAATTTCAAATCTATTTCTCATTTTGTTTAAACGTTAGAAGTCCTTGACAGATGGACGGATGGACAACGTTGTGTACGAACCTCTCAAAAGATTTTCCAAAAATGTATAATAAGCTAAAACAATTAAATTTGAAATTGGAAATATGCATTATCATCAATTTCATATATTTTAACAGTCTTACATTTAGTATTATATTAAACGCAGTTTATTTTTTACCAACCTGTATATTTGGCATAATGTGTATAAATGACATTTAGCAAAAACATGAAATTAACTATTAAATAATTCAAGAACTCGGAGGTTTTTCAGTATATATAGCGACATCAAGGGACTTGTCCGTATTATTTTGCACTTAACGTGACAAATAAAAACACTTAAAAATATACTTTTTTTCAACTGTACTTAAATAAAGGATCATACGTGCATGTGAAATAAAATTTTCAATTTTTTATTTCGATACTTTAAAGTTCATATCATACAAATTTAACTTTTAAAAAAATGTCAATATTCGCTACAAATAGAATATTCCTCAGATTATTCGGTTTTTGGCCGCACAAAGATGACAAAATTTACTTCATTTATAAGTATTTCATAGTTATTATGATCTTCATCTTTCTTTTATCTGAAATAATGAAAACTGTTACAATTTCTGATTTCAGTGAATTTATCAGAACAATCAATGTTTTAGCTTTCCATTTAATTTTTTTCTCAGAATTTTTTGTTTGGCAAATGAAAAATAAGTTATGCATTAAAGTGTTCAGTGCACTCGATACGAACATTTTTGATAACTCTGATCATCCTGCAGTGGTGGCGGCACAAAAACTATACAAGAATTATACACTGATTTTAATAGCTATAACTGATTTTGTGTTGACCTTGGCATATGTGTCGATATATTTTACCGATGGAACCATTGTAGATGAAAAAAACAACACCATTTTCATTCGAGAAACTCCATACTCCAACTGGTTTCCGTACGATTACAAAGCATCCGAGAGAACATTCGCAGTGTCAGCTTTTTATCAATGGTTTTGGTGAGTCATAACTATTCGAATCGAAATTTTTATGCACATAATTGAAAACTAGAACAAATTGACTTTTTGCCTTCTTTTGATAAGCTCGGTTGTCTAGCGTCTACAGTTTACTATATTAAATAAAGCATCAAATAGATAAATGTTATGATAAAAGTATTTTTATTAAAAAAAAAGTTGCATATAACTTATGGATACGCCCGTTTGAAGTTATGTTTCTTTGGCGTGATTAAAAACATAATATACATTATATGCCAATAATTTATTAAAAACTTTATGAATAATATTTACGAAGAAAAATATCACAAATATTTGAAAACATTTTCAAAATTTTATTTTGGTTTTTTTGTTTTGTCGCTCTATGACACTTAAAACGACTATTGGTTGTAATAAAAGGTTATATGATAGTACATTGTGATATGGTTTCCAGAATATGGCCGAAAGTGTATTTCTTTCGTTAATCTGTTATTTTAGCCTGAGTCTCTTCCAGCCAACTTCCTCATACTTTTGAATTTTCATTAGCGCGGCCACCCGCATACTTTCGAATATTTGCAAAGGCACTATAAATGAATAATAAAAAAATTGAGAAAGTTCATCCACCTTCAAAAAAAGTCATCAAAAAGCGAAAAATAATATAGTTTAGAGGTCACTGCCAATTTAATGAAAGTATCATATAAAGTATCATATAGGTAATATTTGTCGCTTTCTAGTGGTTTTTTTAAAGGAGGCTAAATTTTTTAAAAGTTTTTTTTCTTAATGTTGATTTTAATGAGGTAACAGGAGGTCGAAAGATGAAACAATTATCCGGGCAGTTTAATAGCTTTTTTATAACCTTATAAAAAATGTCAAATAAAAATAATAATTATTATTTATTTCAGTGTATTTTTAGCAGCGCATGCATTTGACGCAATACACCAAACAACTGCAATAATATTGCACTTCCTGTCTGTTCAGTTGGCAATTATTGGCGACGATTTTAAAAAAATTGGACAAGAAAATGAGCCGATGGAAAATAGACATATCCAGCTTAAAAAATCTATCAAGCAACTTCAAATTGCCATGACGTAAGTATATTTGCTCTTAAAAAACAACATTTATTTTTTATTTGCTCAAGCCCAGTGTGCTATAGAAACTACAATCACCGGCTCGAAAAACGAACAAAGTATGTTTTTCTAAGAAAAACGCAAAATTTAAGGTTCCGTACAAAAAACAAACCCTTATGTCTGTAAGTCTGTTCGTCTGTCACAGCTTATTTTCTCCGAATCTACTGGACGAAAACATTGAAATTTGGTAAATAATATATAGACTTAGATGAACAACTACGGACATATAGCGTAAATAAACAAATTCCGATTATGACTATTAAACTAGGGAGCAAATAGAAAATGAAAAAAAAACATGTAAATCATGTGACATCAAAGGAAAGGGTTCATTATGAGAAATACAAATATCTTATTTTATAATTTTAAAATGCATAGTTTAAAAGATAAAAAAAAAGTTCAAAACAGCAGCATTTTGGTTTTGTAGTAAAAATACGTGTAAGCATTAAAAACACCACGAAACAAAAAAAATCTTCAATAGCATGTATAACATCCACGTACGTTAAAGTTATAGCTTACATTCTTTGGCACATCCGTAATTTTAAGTGTGTAATGTCTTCCTGAGGAATCAGTTTTCTTATTGTTTTTCATACATGAGTGATCAATAAATATAAAATGCCATTTTTATTGTATTTCATTGTTAACTTTGTATATCTTAAAAAAACGTTCATTTTGATCAACATATTTCAGAAACATGTTACTAAAAGCAACAATTTCTGATCCTCTATTTTAGACTATTTGAAGACTTTGCAGAAATCGGAAAATTAATACAAATTGGATCATCATTAATGAATTCATTCATAGCCTGCACTAGCGTTATTTTGGTCATTAAAGAGGTAAGCTTCAAAAAATCGTCTTCATGATTCAGTCGATATTATCGCAGTGAAAGTTTACAATATAACTAATATTTCTTGCAACTAAAAATTATTGAAAAGTCGAGAAAATGTTCCATAATATTTCTTGCCGATTTTCTCACATTAAAAATCCATACCCACTGAATCGGAATAGATCGGCAGTTTTGGAATACATGAAGTTAAATGAGTATCGATTCGACCATATCCAGGTGCGTATATATTGCCGTGCCGATCCGATCCGATTCAATGGGTGTCATTTTTTGACGGAAGCTTATCAGCCTTACTTGAGCGCGGTCAGGTAAAAGGTGTTTGGGGGTTAAATTTAGGTACCAGTTTATACTATTGTAGGTACCAAATCTAATCAAATCGCGTTTTTGACTGAAAATACTGTAAATGAAAGTAGAAAACACTACTTTCATATTTACAATTCAAGTATTTCTCCTTGATTTCTGTCAGGGGAATAACCGCCATAACTAAATAAACTGTCTTATTTCAATTATGTTTTAAACGCATGTTAGACATGAAAATTAGAATTTAAAACAACGGGAAGTTTTAGGACTGGCCTCTACGGTCAACGATGTTTCATATTTCTTTATTTTACGTAAAATTAACATCTCCTCACTCCCTTTGTCAGTAAAATTAAGAAAACATTGAACTCCTCGCTCCCTAAGTTATCCACTCCAATCAATAACTTTGATCCCACTACGGGCGATAGGAATGAATCTTAGTAAGTACTCCAGCAATAGAAAGCCAGTAAAAATGTAATTAATTTATTTACACAATTTTTTTAAAGTTAAATAAATATACATACATACGAAAAATGTTACATAATAATACTTATTCGAACGAAATAGAACCAGGCCGCTAGTATTATAATTATACTATGAAAATTGTAAAAGTCTTGTTTTTTCAGGGACTTAGTAAGTCGATACCAACAATAGTTTATGCACTGACAATAATCTCCAATTATGGGTTGTTTTGTTGGATTGGTAGTATTTTGGAATATCAGGGTTTGGAACTATTGAAACAAGTCTATGAATGCAACTGGGAAGATTCTGATCTCAGTTTTAGACGTGATATATATTTTACTATGTTGAAACTACAAAAACAGATCGTTATAAAAATAGGTAGTGTGACTCCACTTGCTCTACCAACCTTTGTGCAGGTACGCTACTTATCTTAAATTAATAACATATTTTTTTATAAAAAATAGTTACTTTCCATGCTTTTATAGCTGTTGTAAAATGACTCTTTTACGCACTAGTGCGTAAAGAAAAACAAAAGTAATTAGATTTTACCAATCCAATAGTAATATATGTATGTGTGAGTTGTAATTTAAATCCAGATGGGAAAAAAGTGAAAGCGGAACCAAAAGAAGTGGTAAAATGAATTTTAAGAGCACTATTATATATGGATAATGATTTTTTAACCTGGAAACGTTAATTATTTCCGTTGTCGAGCGTGTGTAATATAATAATTTCTCTATATTTATTAATATAAACGATTTTTTTTCAGTTATTTCAAGTGACATATTCTTTCTATACACTGTTATCTACTGTTGCAGCCTAATAGTGACGTTTTCTTAAACATTTATGTTTGTAGAAACAATAATTCATTTTACACGGAACTTCAGAGACTAGAATAAAAATAGTTCCCTAAATTCCACAGGAATCGCTTATTAAGAATTTTACATCGAAATAACACCATTTTATTATGTATTTGTCCTTTTATTAAATAACAAAAACAGATCATTTCAACACAGAAAAGGAGAATTTTCGATAAATTGATAAAAATTTGTTATTCTAAAATCTAAAGAAATACAGAGAAAATGATGCAACAAAAGAAAAGAAGAGATAAAACAATGAAACAATATAAAAATAATTTGAGTCAATTTGTATGCACTGATGCCAGCATTGTATTGCAGCGATCCCCTACGACGGGATGCGAACCACGTACTTGGGCGAACGATGTTCATGGTAGAGATATCATTAAATAAAACAAAAGGCAGTGTAACTTTATACCACCATTCACATGCAAAGAAATCAGCATCGCCAACTGCTAAAAGCTTTATTGCTTGATTCATTCAAATCTTTGCATAGTGAAATGGTGCAATGTTTTTCAATTCAATTTCGTTATATACAAGATGTTTTAAAATTATAAACAAATCATTTACGTTATTTCCGTGTTGCAAATAATGTTTAATATGAGTTTAAGTGGATGTTGGTAGAAAACTCTTATAGGGCACTTTTAGACAAAATATGTTAAATAAGATGAAAAATGTGTTTAATGACAAGCCTTAACTGAAATGTATTTATTAAAAATGAAAAAAAATATTTTTAATTATTTAGGCTTATAATTATTATAAAAGTGTTGGCTGTAATTTTTATGATCGTTTATTAGTCATAGCACATACGTTTATAATTATGAACATAAATTACATATTTTTTTAGTACAAAAGCTTGTCTTTATTACTAATTTGTTATTTTGTCTTTGTTAGTATAAAATTTTACTATTAAAACATTAATTTGTTTAAATGTATTGATTATTTAAATCTAAAATCGTTTGAATCATGTATCATCGGGAATACATAGTGTATAAAATTGCAAATCGATCGGATATGTGTTGTTTGCAATATTGGGTTTACAATAACGCTAGATATTCGTATTCCACTCGTCAAATTTTATCAATTGATACTCAAGTCAAGAGGGCCGTGAATTCGTAATCTTGTATCTACAATGAGGTAGGTTCCTACATCTCATTATGGTAGATGAAGAGGATAAGAACAATTTTTGGTGTATTCGCCATATAGCACATACGCTATTGGCGTCGGTCGGATGGCGGATAAATGCTCTCGTGAAAAATCAGCAATTTCATTAAAGCTGTATCAAATATTATTTTAATGACACTTATTATATACAGTGTGAGTCAGACTACCCGTATCAGTCGTTTTTTCCGAAAACGGTTAGTCGTAGAGAGTTGTGTCAAAAATCTGTATCATAAAAGCCCTAATGAAGAATCGAATGGTAATAATTTTTTCCCCCGGAAAGGTCGGCTTCCCTATTAGTTTGCTCCGGAATGTTCAGAACTCCGGAATTTTAAATAGCACGATAGGTCGAAAGTGGTATTATTATTCTTAAAAAAAAACCCGGGTCGCAGTGCCAAAACCCTGCCGACAATATAGTGTATTTGCTAATATAGGCAGTGTGGCTTTATTATGCGAACTTAAGTTGGTTTTTTGGGCAAAATAAAAAATTTGACTCCTTAATACACCCCCTAAAAGAACATTTTTTTTCTCAGTTGCAATTATATACACCTTTCAGCAAATAATTCACTATCTGCAAACTAGTGTTTTCATAAAATTTGTAAATCCGGTCCTGTCGGGCCGATTTTATTAAAATTTTAGGAGCACTTTTTAATTGCTATTAAAGGGTTAAATTTCAATTTTGAGACGATTCTGAGAATTTTTTAGGTATTTTTGGGCCCAAAAACTTTTTTCAACCCCTAAAAACTACCCTTAAAATGGCCCGATTGGGCCCATTTTAAATAGGGTTCTTGCGGTAGTTGATTCCAACATGTGGGCAAAATTTCGTAAAAATCAATTAACTCTTTCGAAAGTTATAGCGCGCACATATATATATATATATATAAATATATATATATATATATACATATATATATAAACATTTTTAAAAATGGTGCCAAAGTGTTTAGAAGGTTATGAAACGTCGAGAAATTTTGGTCCGACCCCTAGGTCCCGCCATCCGACCAACGCCAATAGTGTATGTTGCCTATGGCAAATACACTAATAAGCAAGTTTTGTAGGACATTTTTTTTTGTTGCTGTCACCCCTGTTAAGTAATATTCGTATGAAATTATTAAATTGAGATGTGATAATAACGAACTTAATTTTAAAAGTCGGCATTGAAAATCTAGTTACCTAATTAGACAATGTCGATCATTAAACACTGAAGAAATACTTAGAGCTACTCATAGCATATCTAGAAGAGCTCAGCAGTGTTTAGAAGTAAATGGAAGACAGTATGAACATTTGTAACATTGTTTAATTAGGTAACTAGATTTTCAATGCCGACTTTAAAAATTAAGTTCGTTATTATCACATTTCAATTTAATAATTTCAAACGAATATTACTTAACAGGGGTGACAGCAACAAAAAAAAAATTTCCTACAAAACTTGCTTATTTTTTAAAGATCTTTTCAATAATACCACTTTCGACCTATCGTGCTATTTAAAATTCCGGAGTTCTGAACATTCTGGAGCAAACTAATAGGGAAGCCGACCTTTCCGGGGAAAAAAAAATATTACCATTCGATTCTTCAGAAAACTATTTCGAGAATGAAAAAATCAAAATGAATGAAAAAAGAACAATATGCTTTTATGAATTTTTATTATAATTACAAATAGATTTTTACAGTTTATACAAATATATGCCATGCAATATTATTTCGTAGGGAAAATCGTCATAGTTAAAAAGTAGGTACTAAAATCACAAAAAAGAAAAACTAAATTTCTATGCTCTTCTTACGACCATGAACTTTTCTGTGGTTTGCCATGTGATCCTGCCTAAGAAACCCTTTCCCACATATGTCACATTCAAAGGGCAAATGTTCTTCATGCTGAAGCGAATGCCTTTTTAGGTCCGACTTATGTACAAATCTTCTTGAACACTTGGCACATTTATGGGGTTTCGCTTCATCGCCTTGAAAGTGTTTTTCAACGTGCAAATTGTATACAGTTTTTTTGGAAAAACGTTTTCCGCACGTTCCACATTTAAACTTATTTCCCAACGAATGAATTTGTAAATGCTGTTTTAAATAATTCGGTCCTGCGCACACTTTTCCACAAATTTCACATTCATTTTCCGTACCTGTTTTTAAAACTCTCTTCAATAATGTAGACGGCTCATTGTTGTTTAAAAATACATTAAGTGGTACGTTTTCCAGCGCCTTTGTGTCAGTGTTTTTTCGATGTAGCCTGGTTTTATAGTGTCTCGCGAGGAAATTCTTCGTAGTGAACTTAATTTTACAAGTGTAGCAAAAATAGCTTGTAACTTCTGTGGTTTCAGGTTCATCTACCATTTCACAATCAATTTGTGCCACTTGATTTTCAATTTCATCTTCCAATTTCGTCTCATTGATTTCACTACACGAGTAAAATTCCTCAAATGTTTTTTGCGTTTTAGATTCAACGACTCTTTTTGTATAAGCACTTATATCTAACAGAGTCCTGATTTCTAAGTCTTCCTCTCCAAAATAAGCAGCTTCATGGATAGTTTGCTTTTCCAGGTGTTCAAAATATAGTATCGAATAAAGTATCTGCGCTGTTTCCACATCTTCATCCAGAAAATTCACTGAAGAGTAGTTTTCGATGTTGTAAATATTTCGACATGAATTCATTTTTATGTTTTTTTATATATCACTTCTATTAATATTTATTTTTGAACACAGCAATGGCACTTCACTTGAAATAAAATACAACGATAATAATTTATTTCGTTACGTTACGTCAACTGACTGTAATGTTTAAATTTTTTCAAAGTACCTGACTTATATCCAAAGTAGGTAGGTACTTATCGTTTTATATGTCTATGAAATTCTGACATACCCAAAGTAGGTAGACACCAGCTATCAGAACTGTTTATTATGGGATTTGTTAAAGAATACAAAATTACTTGTCCTAATTCAGGAAAATTCTGTAAGGTACCTACCTAAATGAGCTCCTTAAAATTAATTAATTTTTAATATACAAACAAAAAATTTATAGAAATAAAATCTTTAAAAAGCTTAAGAAAAATACTCACAAAAAAATTACATCAAATATTTAACAAGACTTTAAAAATTTTATTTTGGTTTTTACATTCATAATCAACCAATAGAGTAATCAAAAATACGATATAAATTCTGCTGGATCACTATTATTTATAATCAAAGGTTATTGTCGTCTAGTATATTATATTATAGTTTCCAAATGATAGAATGTGCATTATTTTCGTTCATCTGTCATTTCAGTCTAGGCATTTTATGCCCAGATTTATACTGTCGAATTTTCGTTAGCAGTGCGCGCACAAATGCCTTTGCCTGCTAAAATTTTACTCTCAATGCACTAAAGAAGTATAACTTCAAAAACAATCTTATTAAGATTATAAAATATTGCTTTTCATAGTTTCCACAAAGGTTTTAGTATTCCCACATTATATTTAAATTGTTTCATAAGCTGCGAAAAATGCAAGATTAAATAAAACGGTCTGTTCTTACTTGGTGTCTGGCGGAATTTTCTTTAACAATACAAGTAATTTTTACAGTAACTGTTATTATTGTAATAATAAAAAGATTTTCAGTAATAGTCGGCAGATATTTGTTGATAAATGTTTTTTAACTTTTTTATGCAGTTTATATATTTTAATTAATTATTATGAACGTGAACACCAAACTATACAATCTGATACTAAAATCTGACACACACAATTACAACACTCGTACTCAAAATAATATCCATATAAAACGTTGCAGAATTGCTAGAATAACAGTTTTATTAAAAGGACATTTATTTTTATAACAATCTCCCTGATTTTAAAGAGGAGGCCTCCAATATAACATTAATTTAAACCGTTTAAAATGTTTTAAAAATAAATGCTTGCTTTATAATTAGTTATTTTTATTATTATTATTAATTTATATTACATATTGTATTGTCTTTGTGGCTTTGCGATAAAAAATATTTCTGTTCGAATTAAAAAGATAATTTTGAAATTCTGTATTCGTCATTTGACTATTGATAGAAAACAAATGCTTTTTAGTAAATTAAAAGTTTCTGTCGGTTTGACCTTAATAAAATCTAAGGTGAAATAGTGTAATTAAATAATGTTAAATAATCTAGATTTCACTGGTCAAATTTAAAATAAGAATAATCTATGTCAAAAATTATATTTTTTGCATTCCATTAGTCTATCATCAGCCATTTTGAAACGATACTTTCTAGATACTTCGATAGAATTTTATACATATTTTGTGTTCAACTAGTTGAGGCTACGTCATTTTATTATTAAGTTTTTAAAGAAGTGATAAATAATAAAACATAAAATGAATCCAAATCAAGATATTTATGACATCGAAAAATACTCTTCAGTTAATTTTCTAGACAAAGACGTAGAAACAGCGCAGATACTTCATTCGATGGTGTATTTTAAATACCCAGAAAAGCAGATTATTCATGAAGTTCGTTACTCTATAAAAGAAGACGTAGAAATCAGAACTCTGTTAGATGTAAGTGCTTATACAAAAAATATCGAAGTGCCTAAAGATTTTTTTTTCGACTCTAACTCGTGTAGTGAAGTTAATTTGCCAATAATGGAAGATGAAGTTGAAAATCAAGTGAGAGAAATTGATTGCGAAATGCCTAATGAAAATAAAACCACAGAAGTTACAAACCATACCTGTTCCACTTGTAAAATGAAGTTTACTATGCACAATTTCCTCGAGAAACACTGTAAAACCAATCTTCATGGAAGTAACATTGATAAAGAAGTGCTGAAAAATGTGCCACTTTATATATTTTTAAACAACAATATACCGTGCTCAATAGTGGATGATCAAGAATTAAAAGCAGTTACCGAAAATGAAAGTGAAATTTGTGGAAAAGCGTCCACTGAATATAATTATCTAAAACAAACTTATACGTTGGAAAAAAAGTTTAAATGTGAAACATGTGGAAAACTTTTTTCCGAAAAAAACATAATATACAATAGGGTATTTGACTACTATTGTAAGTAGTTTTAATGTACTATTTTTATTACATTTAACGGACATTATATTCATATTTACTGAAGATCTGTCGTATTTTCAATGTTAAAAATTATTAATAGAAAAAAACGCGCCAAAACACAATTTGCAAGTCACGTGACACATGACGTCACACACAAGAAAACAACAAGTACATATTGCTATAGTAAGAGAACCAAAATTTGTCAATATCTTGAACAATTATGTGTTAAATTGCGTGTGACGTCACCAGAGCTATAACCCAGCACAAAGCGTTTTCCATCACAAGATCAAACCTCAATTTTTTTAAAATTTTATTCAAGTTTTTTACGGAAAATAATTATACTTTATCATGAAAGTAAAGTAGATAGGCTTTTTTACGCTGTAATATATTAGGATAAAAACAATTTGTAACATATTTTTAATTGAGTAAAATAACCTATTTGCGCATTCAAAAACACATTCAAGGCTATGTGACATGTGCTGAAAAAGTTTTGTATACAAAGCAAGCCTGCAAGGCACTCGTTTGAGTATTAAGAACAATTTCGTCACCAAAGTGGCCAAATATGTATGTGAAAATGGGTTTTTGAAGAGATTTTTTCAATAGACACAGTACCTCAATACAGTAAAGAAAACTTTATTCGTGTTTATTTAGAACTGAGATTGTAAATAATTAGTTTAGTAAGTAAATTAAATAGTTGACGAAGAATTTAGCACTAGCAAATATGACGTTATGATTGTTTGAGCATAATCTTAAATTAATTTGACTAATGCATCCATTGTATGCATTATTGTTTTATTATTATATATACATTTAAATAAAAATAAAAATTCTTGGCCATAATCCAAATTTTACTAAGTTTGTAACGTATACGTAAAAAAGTGTGGTAGCTTAAAACAATTATCAGAATAAAAGTTCTAATTATTGAAGCACAGATAACAGATCGAGTTATCAAAGCCACTTACTCATTAAATTATTTTGGAAAATTAGATATTGAGATTAAATTAGTTTTACTTCCTAAGTTATTTTAGGAAAATGTTCATAATAAACAGAAAACATCTAAAAATGGTATTATGTTTATCATTTTAAGTGACTCAAATATGTTGGAGTTTCTGAAATGGATAAGCCGATTTAGACAAATGAGATATCGTTGGAACAGTCTTGACCGTCCGAGTATTTTATGATACACGACGTCAAGAAAATTTCAATATGACTAACAAGCTCTGCCCATAGATCTAGAATTATAGAGACAGAATAAGTGCCTGGGTTTCAGACAAGGGATCAGGGAAGTGAAACCGATTTTCGCGACGCGACGAGGTAGAGTGGGATCAATTTTTATTAGTCGGCGCAATGTGCAGTATTTTAGTCTTAAAAATTGATTTTGTTTTTGAAAAAAAATATTATGTAAAATGTATATTAAGTTTAATGGAAATATTATGTAATATATTTTTGTAGAAGGTATGGTATAAAATCATTCCTTTTCATTTTTGTTCAATAAATTATATTATGATTAATAAGATTAAATCATTATTCTGCAAGGAAAACCAATATATTTATATTTTATTAACCAACTTTCCAGCAAACTTTTTATGGCATCTGCAAAAGAATAATTATTTTTAGTTTTTACGTTTCTATGTTACGTTTGAAATTCATGCCACTAAAATGTGCAGCGAGTCAACCATTTTTACTTCGTACCTGGCCCTCAGTCCTCCTGCAACTTTGTACTACATCCCTATAATCTCTAGATCCATATCTCCGCCATATTCAACGTGAGAAAAAATCGGATACTTCCATAGAGATAAGTATCAAAAGTAAATAATAATATATTATGTAAATATATTTAAGCTTCAAAAAATTGTTTTAAAAAAAACACTAAATAAAAATAAACACAAAAGTAGAGAACAAGGTCCCAACAACGGTCAGGTTTTTGATTCCTTTAAGTTAAAACCAGTTTTACGACTTACCTAAACATTACAATTTAGAAGCATTTAATTCGTGCATATATTTTTCACAGTTTAAAACACACGAACACAAATACTAATTATTGAGGAACCATCTATCAAAACAAAACACTAATTGTAATTGTTCATAAAATTTTATAGTAAAATAAATTTAAACTCGTCTCTGAAATTAAAATATTAGTTCATAACTGATTTAAGTGTAAGAAAACAGAATAATAAAACTATTGCATAACATATACATTTTATAATAAGGTCGTCTTTATATTTCTAATTGAATCTGAGGATTCCAAACGGTTTTTAAGTGTTTAAACCGTTTTCTTTTGTGAGAAGTGATTGGCTTATCTAAGTGATCGATTTTTCTTATTTTAACCCATTTTTCCCCAGTGTTACAAAATTGGAACAAGTGTTTAAAAAATATTGTAATTATGTTCATAGAAATGTTCATAAAGTTTGCCAACCTGCATGATTTTAAACAAAAATCACACATAATTAAAAAAGTTGCTGTTGTGAAATATTATTTATACAAAATATATGTGTGTATTATGAATACTATTTATACAAAACCTCGGTAAAAACGAGTTAAAAGGAATATCCACTTGTATATTGGCATATTCTACCATATTCACTGGACCGTTTAACAATTTTGGTTTGTCGTCATCATTTTATTCGACTGCACCCCTGATCCAAATTGGATCCCTGTTAATTAGAGCTGAAAAATTTTGTCACTAATGAGTGCGACGAAGAAGTCTAACGGGTCATGATAACGCTGCAGTTAGCATAGGATAGCAAACCGAATGATCGCGAGTTTGACGAGTGCACTGATGTAGTATGCGGACACGCTTGTCTATCGAGACTTGATAGAAACAGATTTTTTGAATTATCTTGCACAGAAGGCATTGACGATATAGCCACGGCGGTGACTACATCGCGGTTTTACGGAATTGGCGAATAGATGAAATGAGATGATTTAAAATTGATAAGCGACTTGTGGACGATTTTGTTTGGAATTCTTGGAGATTTTTTTATTGTTGGGTTGGATCTGTAGTGGTCTTGTGTTTTGGGATTCTTCTGGATTTTTTCTTTCTAGGATTTTATTTTTTTGTTCGAGGTTTTTTCTAACTGTTGAGTCGACTCTCGGCGTCTCAGGGTGGACTCCTGAGATTAACATCTTGTGCCCTTAAGTCCTGGCGCCCTTTTAACCTTTTGGTCGACATCCTAAATTCCTTTCCATCGAGTCCCTCGACAGTTGGATTACCCATACCTGATTATATTGATAGCATTTATTTATTCGCTGTTTAGAGATTTTGTTTTAATCGTGTCATGTCAATTATTTATTAAGGCGTTTGCCTGTTATGTTTTTATTTTTTTTAGTGGTTGGTGGTCAGACTTGTTAGCCCAGTTTTGGACATTTTTCTTTCGTGCTAACGATTTGTGACTTACGTTCCCCGCGCCGCTGAGCTAAGCTAGTCGTGGCCATCTCCCAAAATAGAGGAGACGAAAATCATCATAGCACATATTATACAAGACAATATCCCTTGGTAGCACCACTATATTGGTACCAGACCAGTAAATCGGAAAAATCAAAGTTGGACCAAATAATCGACATCACAATACATCCACGAGTAGAGGCGGGATTCGAACCCACAACAGTTCCGTCCAGAAGGTAGCATGCTGACCACTACACCACACTGTCCTCAGTGATTTATTTACATGTTGATCTTTTTTATTCGCCACGGGTCATACTGTGAGGTGCATCTGACTGAAAATTACGGTACTATATTATGATATGTGCTATCTTTGTCACACTACCTGATAAAAACACGACAACAATCGCGTCAGACATTTGAATGCGACAGCTATGCTTTTGTTTTATTACGTAATATAAACTTGTGTTAACAATTTTATGTTACATTTATTATCTCACTCCTAATTTATAAATAACTGGAATTTGCGCCTTGAGTCTTATAAAGAAAATGTTTCAACGGTTTAATTATGTAGTTACGAGAAAATTTATCCCTTCTCTTAAGAAAAATAATTCTCGCACTATCCCATATAAAATAGCTGCTTTATATAAATATTATGCAGACATGTGAAATGAACAATTACACTACTTGTGCTCTATCAGTTGTGTAGCGTTAGCGTACTATAAGACGCGACTATAAGTCTGCTCAAAAGTGAACTGTAAACATTTTTTCTGGTCATAACGTAATATAGCACACTGCGTTACTAGATAGCATCATGGATCTATTTTAATTTTACGGATGAAATACACAGCTGCGGGGGAAAGCTACTGAGGATACGATTTCAAATGGTGTCAATTTTTCATTAGCCGGCGTACTACGCATGTTTAGTGACATGAAATGCAAACGTAACATAGAAACTTCTCTCGTCTAAAACTCTAGCACATACCTCGTCTCTATATTTCTAGGTCTATAGTATATATTATTTCCTACTTCCGAAAAAAATATCTCTAAAATTTTGAAAAAATCAGGTATATAAGAAGCTTGCACTGTAAAATTTTGAAGTTCAAATTTCTACTGCTTCATCAGATTTAGCGCAAACTGATTCATTTTGATAATCTTTTTATTTGTTCCAACCACAGTGCTCTTAATATTTTTATTAATATGGCTGTTCGGCCTAATAAGCTTAATTTATTTTTTAAATATAATCTTAGAATTAAATTTTTACGGGCGGATATTAAAATTTTAATTAAATGTAAAAAAGCTAATATTTTCCCTAATTTCATTACCGATTTCAAAAATAATATTACTAACGAACGTGTTAAAAAAGCTAAGGAGGCGGCTAAAACAAAATGGCTTAGTTTAGAAATCCAATATCTGCATAGTAAATTATCAAAATTAGAAATAGAATTATATCAGTTACATTTAAAATTAAGTAATTTAATGCCAAAAATAGATTGGGATAGTTTTTTGCAAAAAGTGAATGTTGTTAATTCACATAAATATGAATATAAATTACGTCGTATTGGAAAGAAATTTAAAAAACTTAAACCCGTCATATCTAAACAAACAGACAACAACCCGTCAATTAATAACCTTGTAAAAAACGAATCTTCTATCATCTTTCACCTTGATGAAATTATGCTTCTATCATATGGTTTAAAACATTCGGTCCCTGTAAAACCCAATTTAATTAACATAATTGCTGATATTGAAACCGGTATTAAACATTTAAATGATCAGGTTAAAAATTATATTAGAAATGCTTGTAAATTACAACTGACTGACAATCTGTCCAAAAGTAACCGTCGAGAGAATGTAAATAAAAATTTATCTATTTTAAAAAACCTTAAGAATAAAGACTGTTTTTACTTAAAGGCTAATTATTTTAATACACAGAGGTCGGTATCGAAAAATTATAGCGAATGGTTGACTATTATTTTTTTAAATTAATAATAAATGTTAAATTGGTATTTTTTCAACTTGACTATTTTAACAATTTACAGGAGATTTAACTGTCTATTGTATTTATCATTTACGGTTCACCGTTTAAGTTCACTGGAACAACTGAATTACGATATTAGTATCCCTGTAAATATTTTTGAAGCTGCAAAACTATTCATGCGAACGGAATTTGTAGTTTTAAATAAAATAAATAGAGGAAAGTGGTCACAGTGGTGCAACTATAGAGTAAGCTGCACGAAACAAATTCAAGGAAAATTTTTAATACTAATGAGCTCGAATAAATTAACAAGTTTTAGAAAGGTCATTTCCAAAATACGTCGAATGCTTCAAGCACGAACTAACGTAGAAGTAGTCCGAACGCATTGTTAAAAGTGCGTAATTTTGCATCCTTCGTTTAAATTACGTTGCGCGGGAAGCAATTTATTATTTGTATTTTATTTTAAATAATTTTTTTTATTTACTTAAATAAATAATTAAAATAAAATGAAATCTGTACGTCATCAAACTGGATACGTCACTAGATTTGCCAAGTACCGCAAGCCATTATACACATGTGCTTAACACTACAATAAAATTGAAATTATTTTACTCAACATTCCCTTATATATATTTAGCTATCTTCCTTGCTTTGCAAAATACATATATTACAGATACAATAAAAATAGCACAGATTAAATAATAGCACAAATTCTATAATAAATATGCATCGAAAAACAGTGACGTAGCGATGCATTTTAAAAACAAATACATATTTTATCCCCAAAGCGCCACTCGCACTACCACTCTTTTAAATTTGCCACGTTCCCGGTATTTTAAACTTAATTAGTAACCAATCTTATAGGTAAGTGCTAGACTAGAATTCTCAGGGAACCAGAAGGAAAGGACGTCTTATTGTTAGTACGATCTAGCGACGGACTGTCGAGGCAAATGTGCAACATCGAGAACTAATCATGTCACACAAAACCACATCACTTGGCGATCTCTATATATAAATAAATAAATATCAAGGAGAATAACCGTTTAAATAACCGTCAATTTATTCTTCTACATCGCTATGGTACAGCAATCTCTTGACGAGAGGCCATAGAAAACAGTTCTAGCTACATCGGTCAACCCCGAGATTTGATCCTTAGAACCGTATGGAACCTGTTAACGGGCGTGAAATACATGTAAATTTATTTACTTACCAAAAATCAGCATCCTTCAAATCTACGTTACTAATCCTAGATCGTTTATTTCTTAGGCTCTCCATCATTGGTTAGGGAAGCAGCATTAGATAAACTGAATCTCCGCTACATGGTTCGTTTCATTTACAAATACAGTTTACACAATGCATCTGTGGCGGTGAGGATGATGGGGGTGAGCGCATACCCCACTGATAGGGATATATTGTGTGTCAGCCGCGCGCTGTTTGTAATGCAGTCACATTGGAAACCGAGGGAATCAATTGTTGGGAAAGAGTCGAACACCAAACTGATATAATCTGTTTGTGTGTGTGTGTGTGTGTGATGGCAGTGTATAAATCTTTGTATGTACCTATTTTCCATATTCTCTATCATATGATACAGACCGTTTCAAAAGTGATAGTAAAAGACTTTTAAATAAAAAAAAGTAAATGAAGAAAATCAAAAAAACTGACCGCTTTAAAAGCGAACTATAAAGATGGAAACAATATTAAATGAACATGCAGTCGGAGGCATACATGTAGTAACTGTAATAAGTTGAACAAAAATCCGACTGCATGTTATCATTTAATCTTGTTTCCATCGTTGTAGTTCGCTTTTAACACACGCAGTCGGGTTTTCTTGATTTTTTTAATTTACTTACTTTTTTATTACTCTTGTTCATTTTTTTCTGCAGTCGGGTTTTTTGCTTTTTAAATAATTTGGTTTATTTGAAGTTTTATAAGATTATTTTCTTTTATAATAACCCAATAGTTTGAGTCTTGGCAATTTCCAGGTAAAAGGATCATTGAATGGTTCAATTAATAATTTCATTTTGCAATTTGCCTTTCCTAATTACATTTAAACATATAAGTTGTATATATTTTTGTAATCAACTTTTAATATTCTTCATTTAGATACCCTATTGGATTTATTTGGAGAAAAAAAATTCGAGTAACACATTATGGCACCTAAAATCAACCATTTTGATTTTTTTGACGTCACCTGTCCTAGGACAGACAAATCCAACAATATTTTAATTTTAGAAATCCGTCCAGCCGTTTAGATGATACGAAGTAATGAAGAATATAACATACACATTATAGATACGTAAAAAGAACGGAGGGGTACTGAACCAAAGCAACGCCTAGTCCGATTTCCTAACAACCAAAAATTCTCAATTTCTCAAAATATTCTTAACAATATCCAATAATCAATTCTACGCTGTTTTTAATAGATGATTTTGCCTCTCTGACGACGAAATTGCCAATCTTGTTCATTGTCCGTCGTACATTTGCAGACACCTAGACGAGAACTTCATCTCGCTTACACCAACGCCTTAATGATAAGCTTATCGGATCGGATGCGTTCTCTCCTCCACTCATGTAGCGTTCGCCGTCCTACGTGCACTGCGGTGTGTGTTTATCATTGCACTGTTCTATTGCCGCTCAGACAATAAAACACCACTGAACCAGTCATTTCCATTTTTAACAGGATTGAAAGTCATACAATGCTAAATGTCTCAGCTTTGATATTTTAGATCATAGCCGCGATAATTTATTTTATTTTAGGGGGACAAATATTTAAATTGCTACAGTACTTATTTTCCGTATTCTCTATCATATGCTATAAACCGTTTCAAAAGTGATAGTGAAAGACTTAAAAAAATGAACTTCCTTCAAAAAAAGCACTAAAGTGCGTAAAATGCCTTTCATAAAATTGACGCGAACCTCAAAACTTTGTTATGTTACACTTTTTAGTGGATTTTATTGAATAAGGTTCAATGTTTCTAAAAGTTTTTTTCTATAATTTTTCATTCAATCAATCATTTTTTTAAAGTTTTGTTTTGTTTTGTTGCAAATTCTTTTTTTTTATGTATTACTATTTAGTGGCCTTGAAATACGTACTAGTTTGCACGTTAATTATCACCTTCTTCTTTTAATATTTTAATACTGAACTAGAAAAAAACCTACGAAACCGATTTATGCAAAATTTATGTGAGTCCGCCCTGAAGGTGTGCCCTATATATAGAAATTGAATCATCAAAATCAGTGTACAAATACTGATGATATGAGGACACATATATAAAAACTTCTTTAGTCAATTAATAACAGCTCGGTTGATTTAATAAATATTGATAACCTCTGTTCTTTGAAGTCGGTTAAAAAAAGTGCGGGAGTAGACCACAAGATAAAAGTGAAACTCTCTCATTCACTTAATGGAACCCTCCTTTATTCACATACATTAGCTATCCACCAGTGAAAGTTATGTCAAATTGGTAGTTTTTTGAGGCTACAGGGAGTCACAAACAAAAATGAAACCTAGGGCAGATTTAAAATACCTGAAAATTATTAATGACAGGTAGTTAAATTTTGGAATATATCAAACAATAATTTTTATTAGGTATGTATTGAGCCGAAAAATATGGAATGATGGGATAAAAATATTAACACTGTTTAAGATAAGAAATGTTTGGATTTTTTTAAATTAATATGTCGATTCGGTTATCTGAAACTTATTGACATAATTTCAAAGGCTATATCTGAAAATTATTTAACAGGTACCTAATTTTTTTAATCCTCAATTTCTATTGGATCAAAAAATTTAGGTAACAGGTATGGCATTAAAGGTTTGTTTTTGTCGGAAATGATCGGTAAAATAAACAAGATTATTTCAAACTTTTATTTTAAATATCACACGTGTCCAAATTAACATACAAATTTTATTACAATTTAGTACAGCTACGTAAAGTATTTCTAAAAAAACTTATTGAAAAGATTTTTTTCATAGGAGTAAAAAAAGTCTGGTTTCCTTTCAAAAAGTCTATCAAAAATAACCAAAACAACATGTTACTTGATTATTTTTTTGTTTTCAGCTTCGTTGTCTACATAAAAAAAAATACAAAAATGCTCACTTAAGCGAGTCGTGGCTTTAATATTAACAAAGTTGACAATTGTGCCAACTTAATTGTGGCCGCCTGTATATCACCACATTTCTAATAAAAGTGGTGAAAAATAAAACGCGAACGAAGCCACAGATAAAGGCTAGTTACAAATAAAAACGTGATCAAATGTAAACCAAGATTCGTGATTTTTTTGAAATTACATTTTATTTAAAATATCTCATTATATATTTAAATTAAATGGAACTCGAAATGCAATTACTATAAGTGCAGAATATGTATGTAGTTGAATTAAGTACTTATTCGAAATAGCAATAACTGAATTGAAGTCACGTTAGTTAATTTAAAAATATTTATTCTGATTAAGTCTTCTACATTGATATAAGAAAATGTATTTATTCAGAATATTATTAAAAGTTGTCACAGCAGAAAATGAACAAACTATTCGACTATCAATCTGAAAGCATTTCCGTTAATTTACATAATCATAGCGCAAATTTTCGCAAAACACGAACGACGAACCATTTCGAGCTCTTTTTGGCTCCCACTCTATCTCCGAGGCTAGTTATGTTACACAACTGATTTTTTTCAGAAGGGTTAAAGTTACTATAATGAAGCAGTATTCGAAATTTTATTCATCTAGGTGTAACAGTTTCCAAGACGCAAGTGTCCAAAAATCACTATTTTTGGGCATTCATCGACTGACTAATAGATCATCATAATTCACGATTGTCTAGCCGGTACTGCAAAACACATAATAAGACCAAGTACGATGCAAAGAACAAGTGAGTAGCCGAAAAAATAAGTGAGATCTAAGAAGATGTCAAGTTTTCACTTGGCAAGTTTTTATGTTTTATATTATAAATAATGTATATACTATATATAATTGCCAAGTGAAAACTTGGCACTTCTTTTCTTCTGCAAAACCGGCAAACCCTTTTTTCCTTAGTATCAAACTTGGCCCTTTTTATACATTTATGTTTTTGATAGGATTCGAATATGTAACAGAACTAACATGGGGCTGACAAGAAATTCGGGTGTTTATTTTGAATACAAAATGTAGTGATATTTTATATAAATTGCTCAGATATCGGTTGGACAGTTAACGAAGAAGAAGAGCTCTGTTCAGTAGGAGAATTGAAGAAGTTAAAGGTTAGAGTCCTGCGGGAACATGTATATGTGTAAGTCGGGAAGATGGATCACATGCAGCTATAGTGAGGACAGTTGGCTACAAATGTAGCAAAGGACAATTTCAATATTCATTGTACTATTTCATTACACTTGTACAACAAAACTGAACATAGGGGACCATCTTTATCTTATGAGGTCCCATCTACCTAAATGTACAACAAATGAAAATTTTTTTTAGGAATTTTTGAATTATTTCAGGTGGATGGTGTGACTTCTTAAATTAAAAATAAAGGAGTCGTCTAGACACGTTACCGGGCATTTTTTAAATATGCTGAAAAGCTTTTTGATCACCAAAAAAGCATTTTGTAGCTTGGATACATTTTTTTTTTAATTTTATCCGTAGCACCCCAAGAGGAAACAGTTAACTGTAAAAGTACGATCGGGAGTAGTATATATCCAAAAATAAATAAATAATGAGTATAATAATTCAATTTCACAATACAGATAAGTCAGATCTAGTCCTCCTGATGATATTATATTGGATATGCTGTTCGATGGGCTAAGGACTACGTTGAATTTAACAAATACCTGTCGATTTGCACCAATAACAGAAAAATGGGTACCTTTACCCTGAAGTAGTCGGCAGACAAGGCTTTACCACAGCATTAGTAGTCCAGTTCAGTGTACAAGAGCCCTCATAGGAATCAACCTCATCGCCTCTTCTCTCCACCACGTCTGGATCAAGTCTATCGCTGTATGGTCGAGTGTCTCATTCGAAACTACGCGCCTGAACTTTACATGTCCGTTAAACTTTAAACATCTGTCTTTAACGCTCAATAATATTCTACATCAAGGTCAAAAGAACAGACACGATGACCTTGAAGGGTTGTTCTAAACAGATGTCTTTGGTTTATGTTTAAATACGATTTCCCGCTTGATTGCTCTTTTGCGTCAGTTTCAAGAATATTTCGTATAAAATTACGTGCCCTAGCGGTGCAAAAGTGTCCTCTCCGAAAGAAAATAATAGACCAACGGCGGGGCTAATCTCTACCTTTCTTAAAATAAAGAGTGTTTTCATCAGGGTTCTAGGAAGCTATTCTGATTATTTTTGGATGTACGCTGGTCACTCGTTTTAACACAAAGTGACACCTCGTACATAAAAGCTGCATATATGCTCTAGATATAGAAACTACTATTTTCTCCGCTTATACTATGAGCTAGTAAATTTATCTTAGACCCGGATGAAACTGGACCAAAAATTTAATTTTCATATAAACTTGATATTCTTCCGAAATTGTTTTTTCTGAAAAACAAGTTTGAAATAACTCTAGATATAGGTAATATTGTCGGAGATTAGTGTCTATTCTTCTTCTATCCATACCACAAAGTTATTAGTTGGCTACGCAACAATATATTTATTGTTCAAAGGCCGAACATATTCTTAAGCCGTTATAAAGCCTATAATAATATCACTAATATTATTTATAGTTGTTCTCTAACGTGGAACTTGCAAGCAAATAAACAACGTTCATTTTAAGGTATAGTATGTCCTGAAATACTGTAGAGCATTCGTTTTACCATAATGTCACACGTCGTTACAATATAATTAATTTCGTCTAGCTACATAGCCTACTATTATTTATTAAGTACATCGGGCTGTAAACTGTGCTGATAAACAGTTTTATTTGTATTTGGTTTTATAAAAAAGAGTTACAAATTCCGCAAAACTTTTTTCAGGTAACGACACACACACAAATTGTTGGGTCTTTTTGGATAAAAATAATACTCTGCATAGTCGGCCACAGCGTTGTTTTGAGTTTCTATTAGCTATGCTTAAGAAACAAACAAGTTTACTTACAGTTTCAATCTGTTTATGATCAGACATAGACTTTTAAATTAAATTTTATCGTGTTTTAATTATTTAATTTCATACAAAGAATAAATGAACTTTATAGTAACTATGAATAATACATAAATAACATAAAATATTGTGAAAACGTAATACTCTCCTACACAACTAATTACAGTAAACTGAATTAAGTAAAAGTAATTTCTTCGTGCTTAGAACATGATACAGTGTACCATGAGTCGCAACGTTCGGGCGACCGAAGCCGATCTCGAATTTCGTCAAGCTGATCATTTCTAATGGAGTCAGTAGCACATACGAGCTCTAAAACGGGACGAAAGAAATAACAAAGATGGTACCGATCCAAAATACAATCGAGTAGATTTTTACCGTTCTTGTGTGTTTTCAGCACCTTCATTATCGCGTTGTAACTGGCATTCGTCAAAATGTATTCGTACATGCTCGCTATGTTAAATTAGTCACCAGAAGTGTATTTGATTGGCGAATTTAAAAATTTATTTATCAGTTGTACCTTTGCATTTGGATTCACATTTCCAAAATAGTCTAAGTTACTAAGGTCGTAATTATAGATTCCCGCTTCAATAATACTTAACGAGAAATATGGGTATAACTCATTACTTTTCAACAAAACGTTGCACCAATATCGCACTATTGGCTGTTCATTTCGGTAAAAAATTAATCATTTCATAGATTAAGTACAGTCCAAATTGTTCCCGAAAACTGAATATTGTACGTTCACAAAAAAAACGCAAGCTAAAAAAATCGATTTAGAACACTAACGGAATCATTATTGAATACGTAATACTCCAGCGTTTTCTAAATATTAATTTTTCCATTCATATACCAATGAAAATTGTTACCCATTTGAAGTACATACTTGATCTTTAATGTAAGGACCTAACACTTCCAAATAAAAAAATATATCTTTGACCATCAATTTTATGCTCGGCAGAATTTCAATAATGACGCTTTTCAGGAAAACCAATTTCTTAGCATTCTTGCACACTAACTAAATAAAAATTTCATATTTTGACAATATACAAAATTGACACTTTCTTGATCACGTAACGATTTATTAAAATTAGCTTTTAAAGTTTTCACACAGATTAACCTTATTAATATTTTGTTTCTCGCCAAACACCGTAATGTTGGTACTATTTTTAATGATTTCATTTCACACAAACACCACAACTGTTCCTTTATTTTTCATCAATGAAGTAATTAAAGATGCAGCCGTAAAACTGGGAAAGTTTGAAAAGTAACAGTAAGTACAAATATTTATAAGTAATACATAATTTTCTGACATAGGAGTTACATTACCATTGTTTCCCATTAACACTCTGTTGTTAGTGGACTGAGATAGGTGAAATATTTGGTAAGGTTTTATTGTGCGTTGAGGCCAAAAAAGAAAATATGTTCTTTGATAAAATTATATTTTAAAACTGCTTTTAAATAAATTATTCTGTTCGATTAAAATTAACAAAAATTTGTCATTAAAATAAATATAAGTACAATTACGTAACAAAAAAATAATAATTATGAAATCAGAAATAAACGTCAAAGACAGGGGCGTATTTTAGATTTCTAACAGTGTTCTAAACAAAAATATAACCGTAGACTTTTATTTGACATTTATTTTATTGAAATTTACTAAAAAAAACAAATATTTTTAATAATTTACAAAAGCGTGAGTTGCTACGATCACTAAGATTACAGCCCACTGCCTACGCTTTCATAATCATAAACCTAGATTATAAAGAAATATTTTTTCCGGCACATTTCAATGAAATTTTGTTTTCTAAAAGTTTGTTTACTAATATTTTATTACCTATAGGAAAAAATGCCCAACTTTATGTAATATTATGCGTCCGTTTATAAATTCTCGAACTGCTTATTAGTGGTTCTAGAAGTTTTGTCTAACTACCATTAAGTTCGGTCTGACATTAGAAGGCTTTCTGTAAGTCGTAACACTAATAGCATTATCTTCTCAGGTTGATAATAAACCAAATCGACGCAGTTCTATACGTAAGCGCAGGGAGTGCGTCGGCCAAGTTCTCGCAAATCGCACTGTACAATATTTACACGAAAAATTTCGACTCCCCTCTGTCTCCGAGACTATGTTCTAGGACTGAATTAAAAAATTTTTGGCAATCACTAACTGACTGACAGACCATCATAATTCACAAGTATCTGACCGGTACTGGGAGGATCGATCCAGAATGCGTAGATATACATGAAGTAGGGTATAAAATTTGTTATGAAAATAAATACAGATTGCCATGAATTAATATTTGCTTTGGGAAAAGATCGTAAGAGAGTGGTTGCGAAGAAAACAGGTTTTTTTGTTTGGTTTTGAGAGTCTGGTTTTTGGTTTTGGTTTTGAGAAAAAGATTTTGAATTGATTGCGAAAATAAAAATTAACAAATAATTAATCAATAGTAATTTTAGCAAATTGTAGTGTTAATTGTAATATTAATGAAGTTTATCATTTAATTGTGGTATATACGGATAACTAAAGTTTTGATAAAGACATGCGTGTTTGAGTGATAAACTTAAGTGATTGGGACAATGTTAATTGGTGAATGTGACTACCGTTCCAGTGAACAATTTACGCACAGACCCATATTTTGGGACTAAATGCAGTTCGGTTTGTTAAATAATTCTTTCGCGCTAATATAGACCTTTTTTGTAAATGTACCTATTCCCATATAACTAGATATAAGATTGATAATGACAATTAATATTTTCGCTAACAAATTAACGTTACCGTGATAACGTCTTACTTTAGTTTTAAGTTTGGATTTCGATATTTTGATTTTTGCATGGTATATTTATAATTAATTATTTTTTTGTATTAAACAGTATTGGCAACATTATTCGTATGTAGATTTATCCGATTTAGGGAATGTTTTGAAAGTAAATTTTATTTTTTTATTTTATTTTTGCTAACGAGGTACTCACCAGAACTCGGGTGAGTATCTTAGTTAATTTGTGTGTGTGATCCAAGAATCGAGTTCTGGCACCCTCTTCCACCTTTTTCTCGGCCACGACCCAACGCACTGAGCTACCGGCACACACACTCAGATTAACGACATAATTATATTTATTGATAACAAATTATAATATTAAGTATCTGGATAATATTTGAGTAGAATAAGTACGAATATAATTTTACAAAAAGTATTGAAATCCTGCCAAAAACAAAAAATGTGAAAAAAGGACGAAGTTCTATACAAAGAGGTTTATCCAAAAAAAGAAACGAGATCTAAGAAGGTGCTAAGTTTTCACATTTATTTATAATATAAATCATAAAAACTTGGCACCTTCTTAAATTTCACTTTTTCTTATCGACAAAGCCGGCAAACTCACTTGTTCTTGTATCGAACTTGGTCCTTTTAGCACAGCTATGTTTTTAGTGGGTAATGAATACTATATTTGGGGAAGCTATACACAAAATGTATTTACGTGTTATTTATTATTTTCGTTATTGTACGCAGAATGGCTGAATGGGCTCTAGTATAACAGTATACTTATCGGAAAAGATGATAAAGTCAGTAGCGTTCAATGTAATAACCGTTTTTATCCTACGAACTTCACAGTTGTGAACAATTCAGGTCAACATTTGCTTTTCAAATAATCAAAATACGATATTCATTTCGTACTAAAACTACAAAAACAGTGAATTAAAGCGTCTGCTAAAATAATTGATTTTCATTTTTAATCTAAAGAACTTTGGTGCTTGTCAAAACAAAATAATAAAATTAGTCTCATTAGAGTCCTTTTTTTTAATATATTCCATAATCTGAATTGAATCCATATTTAGAAAACTTTCAATTGCTTGCGTTGGTAACGCATTTAAAAGTTTAATGCCTCCCCTGCTTCTCATTTCAAGCTCTGTTAATAATTGTGTTCTAGTTTTTTTTAGGTTGTTGTATTTTAGCGAATAAAATTCCGGCACATTGGGTAAGCCATTGGGTAATCCATAGTTTAAAAAAAATAATAAACCATAACGAGGGGCTATTGATAAAACATAAATCCGCCTCTTAAAAAGAATATATTTATTAAGTCCTCAACTGACAAAAACATATTTTAATTTGGTTGAATTGATTTCTACCTTAAATAATTTTTTAATGTTTCAACAAACTCATTACAAGTAATAAGAATAAGCCATTTTCTATTAAATTTTTATCGTTTATAGACTAATAACATTACACTCGTGTTGAGTACTAATTCCATTGAAAAAGTGTGCATTAAATACATCTGATTTTCATTCAATGGAAGATGATTACTGTTATAACCATCAGACAGTGGCAGCGAATTTTTCTCTTGATTATAATTAAGAATAATGTCCAAAAAATGCAAATGCATTTTCTCGTACCTATTCTAATAATTTCTGAAGCTGAATGTACTGAAGAATTCCGCGACACTGGCTGAACACCGGTAGTTGGTCGTTACGTGAAGTATTGGAGGAACATCGAATGTAAATCAATATTATGGAAATGTTTAAGGAAAGAGCATATATATATCTACGATCACAAGAAAAAGTAGCCTATGTTAGATATTTATTTTTTGGAGAATTATTAATAATGGGAAACCAATCAAATAATAGGGCTGTCCCGAATTTTATTAGGGTTGGAATCTGCATTAGAAATAAATTATAAAAAATTTTTTGAAATTTTTTCGAGAGCTTTTTCTGCAATACTTTTTTAAGAAGGATGTATTTTAATCATGGATTTTATACCACTATAAAGATTATGTAAATTGCACCCAGTCTATCATTGGCCAACTGTAATTAATTATGAACTAAAGAAAACTATATTATAATTTTTGAAGCTATGTTGCTTAACGTTAGACTCAGGACTGGGAATGAACTGGAAAAAAACAAACGAGCGAGTGACGTAAAAGAACTAAAATTTTCAAAAGTTTAATTATAATACATACAAAAAATTAACTTCAAATATTTGAAAACACTTTCAAAACTTTTTTCTTTTTTCGGCTGTTTGACACTTAAAACGGCTATTAGTCGTAATCAAAGATTATAGTCATTTAGTATATTATTATACAGTTTCAAGATGGCAGAAAGTGGGCTAATTCGTCCTTTTGCCATTTTGGTCGGTGTCTCTTATGGCCAACTTCATACTTTCGATTTTTCGTTAGCGCGGCCAATTTCAGACTTTCGAATTTTCATTAGCTATGCGCGCCCAGCTTCTTTGCATGCTAAAATTTTACTTTTAACGCGCTAAAAGAAGTATAACTTCAAAAAAATAAGTAATAAAGAAAAAACTTCTGCAATTTTCCAAAAATTTGACCTAAGTTACTTTGCTCAATGTGCATAGAAATAAGCAGCGAAGTAGTCAGTATATGGAATGAGTCTGTGAAGATTTGAATAACTTAATATAACAGAACGGAATATGCATACCGACACGCGTACACCGTCGTCTATACTCCTTGAGGGTACTGAATGGCTTGAAGACTGTACACTGTACAGTCTGTATCAAGAAACGCAACTGTACCCGTATCTTACACCATCAACAACTGCACTTCCACCATAGGCTAACGAAATATTATTCTGTATTTTAAGTCTGTGTAATGAATGTTTTTATTTATATTAAATGAAAATTATAAAAAAACAAAACAACTCCAACGTTTATCTAAAATTTACTTATATTATCATCAGATATGTAGAGTTCACTACATCAACATTAAATTATAGAATATCGTTCATCTGTTCACCATATCTTCAATTACAATAAATTATAATTTTGAAAATGTTTATAAAAAAAACTTAAATGAATATCAAGGTATATTAATTACATAATCTGAAATATATTCTTATCTTTATATAAATTATAAATTTAAATTCTTTAATTAATAGTATGGAAACTATTAACTTATATTCCTACGAAACCAGATCCAAATTACAGCTAAATATTCAAGTTCTCACGAAGACAAAAAAGTTCGGCCAAAATCATTTCAGCTACCTGACTCCGAAAATGTACAAATACGTGATCCTGGATAACAAATCAATAACTAGCTTAATAAAAAAAATTAAAACAATAATAATATAAGAAATAATAAGTTGTTTTAATTTATGTAATTAATGAACTTTGATACTGATAAAACCTTTCCTATAAATATAGAAATAATAGAATATTATGAGACACTCATTGTTGCAATCAAAATGCGATATTAGAACAAAAATTTACTATGTAAACAATGTCACCATCGGGACACAAACCCGAATCTTCCACTATCACGACGTGTAAATTACCAATTATTCTACAGTGACATATTTAAACAGTGACAATTTCTCATAACAAAGCACATTTGCAACAGTATTTCACATCCTTCGAGAGCTAATTTTACATTAGATACTATTAGACCGAGAGTCAAGTGTAATTGTGAATTTTTCCTATTATTAGATATTTATAAAGCCAATGTCACACACACACCACACACAGTAATTTAATGATTCAAAAACTACAACAGCGTTCAATGAAATTAGTGCTAGAAATGTAATTTTTGAGACGTCTGGTATATAAATGAGCTCCATCATGATATCGTCTCAATTGGAGCTGTTGTACGTCGTTTTCTATATGTACTCACATTATGTGGCACTGAATAGTGAATATACCCTGGCAGATACAGTTCTTTAAGATTATATTCTATAACAGCCTGTCTTTTATTTACATTATATAGATCTGCGAAAGCTCTCTTATTGCTTCTCTATCGATATTCTTTATACAGGGTGTCAACTTTACTCACTGTTAACCGAACTACTGGTTGATCAATACCCAGCGTCTTAACTACAACCTCATATAAAATGTGTGTTTTGTGAAAATCAAATAAGTCGTTTTTATGTTTTGATAAAAAAAAGTTCAAAAGGTTGCAAAAAAGGGTAAAACAAATTGGGACTGTCCGGGATCGAATCAGTTATCTTCTGCTTTCACGGTAGACGCTCTTAACCACTCGTTCACCGAACGTACTTGGTTTACAACTCTTACTCAATACTCAATAATAAAATGAAACCATGGTGACTCGAGAACCGCTGAGTTTGTTTGTACGACTAGACGCTTGTTTTGAACAACACTGTACGAAAGGTTCAGCATCTTATGTGAAGCCGGTTTTGTGATAGGTTTGGTAACAAAAAATGTCTTTAAAAACAACGCTTTTTCACTTAATTTAACGCTTTGGAGGGTCATCCCAAAGTATTAATATAATTAAAATATAAAATAAAAATATAATTGTTCTTTGCTAGCAAAGCTCTTTCTAACGATACTCCGCAAGCAAAGGTAAAATTAAAAAAAATTCTCCTGCTTTATTGTTTGGGTTCCATTAAAAAAAAATGTATACCTTCAGTTACGATTTTTTTGTTGTTATACTTTAATCGTAATTGTAAAGAGTCAATGTTAACAGTTTATTATGGATAATTTTTCGTCTCAACCATGTATATTTGTTATTAAGACCGTTTATGAAAATGGAATGCTGGTTGTGAAAAGTTAAGTGATCTTTAAACATTTAATATCTAATTTTTTCTTGTAGGAATAAACTTAAATTTTTTAGTCGTAAGGTTAATATATCTTAAAAACGATACAAAAAATTCTGGTCACAGATGGGTTAAATAAAAAAACAGTAACAAATCGTATTTCACGTTAATATTTTTTGCTCTTGTCTGTTTTACATTTAATTTAAGAACGTGCAGTCAGCAGTTTGACTTTTTTTAGCACAGCCACAGCAATGGCGGTGCATTTTTTTTAACTGTACGTTTTAACCACTTGGCGACACGTATTATCATTGACGTAAAAATGAAGTATTAATCTCACATCAGAGTCGGTCATTGTATTTTCTATGTATCCAATACACAAAGTCTAATAATCCAAACGGTGGAAGTAAAAAATGATTCCGATTTTATAAAGGATGAAATTTCAGAAAGGATATTAGTATATATAATGACTTGCAATCACTTGCCTAGGCAACCCTGCGAGAGCCTGATTCGACAGTTTAGAAACAATACTTCCAGTTTTCATTTTGATGGAATTACTAGTCCCATGGAGTGGAAGCTTTTAACTTTTATAAATTTATTGATTGGTGAGAGTTTTTGAGGAATATATATGGTTGATGTCAAACTAATGATCACACATAATAACAACTCAGTTACATGAAAAAACTGAGTTGCCATTATGTTTGATATAAAACGGCAACCATATATATTCTCAAAAAGGTCTTAGTCACCAACAAATTCATAAAACTCTTACTCTATGGGACAAGTAACTAAATCAAAATAAATATGGGGAGTGGTGTTTCCACGCTGTCGGATCAGATTCTTGCAAGGTTGCCTAGGCAAGTGACTGAAGTCACCATATATACTATCTTTCATGAAAGTGTCATCCTCTATAAAAACCGAACCATTTTTTACGCCGAAAATAAAAATAAGTGGCCGCTGATTTCTGTAAGCACTATAGGTTCGAGTTTGAATCTCTCTGAACGATATTTGCCTAAATCTGATTAGGAAAAGACGTAAAAAGGCAGATACCATTTCTTACCTTATTCAACATTAATTCGACACTTTTTGCGTACTCTTGAATGATCCATTTTCTATGTCAATGGACGATATATTACGCTAATGTACATTGTATAGGTTAGTTTTAGTCACATTGTAAAAATAGTTAAAATATGGCTGTCACTGTGTATTTACATAAAATGCAACTACTGAGTTGTCTTTTTGTCCTACCCCTATAATATATACTTAACTGTCTTTCATGTATGCAAACCGGCTGTAAGATGGCCGATTTCAGACCGATAACAAGCCGAGTGTTAAAGTAGTTTTACCGAATAGAAATGCAAAATTCAATTATTTTGATATTATTTCATATATTTGAAACTGAGATAGAGTCTGCGATATTGTGAACTGTATAACGGCGAAGCGACATGCTAACCTAACTGAGATACACTGTATATATCAGCGCAGGCATATAAGTCATGTTCGATACACAAGTGAAATATAAAAATAGACTAAACATACGTGAAAAATTCAAAAAATTGACAAAATTGCAAAAATTACAATTTTATAGGTGTATGATTTTGATTCTGTGACTGCTGCAGTTACATTCCTGTAACAAATGTAACATGATCAAAATCGACTTCATTCTACTCTAAGTATTTGTTTTGTTTTTATTGTCATTACAAACATATAGACAGTACCTATATAATATTTTATTTAGATATAAATAGACGCTGATGACATGAGCTGTCGAACGTCTATAATCTACAATATAGTAATATTTTATTAAAGTTGATAATTTGGAAATACTGTGTCATTTTTGTATTTTTTTTCTAACCGCTAGTTCAAAATCATATTTTAAGAAAGAATGTAGCAAAAAAATATTTATTACAAACATAAAAAATGTATACATGTCAAATTTATTGTTCAGACACCCTGTATATTTTTATTTTATTTAAATATTAAATAATCTTTCAATAATTGCGAAATTGCATTTCTGCTTAAAAAATCGAAATCTGTTCTTTTGTAAAAATTAAAATTAATATTAAAACTTGCTTCGGCTGTAAAACATCATCTTTTTTTAAGTTTAAATTATATTTTGTGATTGTATATTTTTTTGATTGAAATAAAATAATTTTGTTGAAAGTTAAAAATTAATCTGAAAATAGTACAAATCATATCAACATTTATAATCTCTTTTTTTAAGTCTGTTAAACAGAACACGCTTTTCAAAAGGTTTAACTATAATTGACAATAAAAGTGAAATAAATTTGCGCACATAAACGTAAAACGAATTATTATAAATCGTACAAATTTAAACCGTTTATTTGAACCGTGGCATAAAACTGAACCGGCTCCAAAACGCTTTACTGAACGATAAGTGATAAATAAAGCGACGTTATAAGTATGATCTTTTATTAGCAATAAACTTGTTCTCTCAAAAAACGCTGACCACAACATTACATTTGCAGCAGTCTGATATTTCTAAAGACGATTTCACAACGATTCGTTCATATACAGCACTATATTAAGTTTCAAGTCACCAATTATAGGGTCGTCTATTTTTTTACGACGTAGAAATTTGTGGTATACACCACTCACATGGATTTATTTATGCAATGTTGTTTATGAAATAGGCAAAATCGCTATAACTTTGTAAAAATAAGCCATGAGGTGGATCGTATATTAGAACCCTTTATGTGCGACCTTTGAGATCCATACGACCAGCTTCCCAATAGGATGTTAACAAATTAGATCGGAAAAATCTTTTTCAAAACATCCTAAAACACACTTTTATTGCAGTCTTGTAATGTAAAAAACTGAGAAATTCATTTTGACTTAAATTAGTACCTTTCCCTACTTGTGGAGCTGTATTTGTAAAAAGACATAAAAAACTCGAAATCGTTTCAATATGAATGCAACTCAACGGTAGACAGAAGAGGAAAGCATGGTATAGACAAGAAAGGTGTGTAATGTTGGTACTAACCCTTATGTCTGCTGGCAAGGAATTTATTATAAGGATTTGTTATCCTTTACATGAAATGGGTATAATTCTGGATAAGACTATCACCTATAGGTACGGGACAATAATACCTATAAGTATGAATTATAACTGAGAATGATAATGTTTGCAATTGGATTGTAATATAGATATGATCGATTTAACAAAACTGGCTTAAGAGGACTCCAGCCTTTTCTCTCCCGTCTAAAACTTTATTACACGGTCCCGATCGTATTTTTGATTTGAGGTAAATTTGTAGCTAAATACACCCTATTGGGGAGCTACAGACCAAATTGAAGAAATATGTTTGGCTAAGACGACGTTCCTCTCAATATTTATTTATTTATTTGTTTCAACAACAAAATAAAAACTCAGTTGAAATATCCAAAATTGTATAAAATTGTATAAAACTAAGAAAGTTTCATCCAAAATTTATATTCCGTTGTGTAAAACTTTACGAGTTCACTCTATAAAAATTTCTCGCTCTTCTACTATGGGGTTGTACTTAATTTAAATAACCCGCAATTCGTTTTATGACTACAATATGCAATTATCCATTATTGTATATTTATGATTTATATATCCGTTAATCTAATATTAATCAGTGTATTAATGAATTATTTGCTTTGTTTGCTTTTGGATTATATTTTACAATCATTCTGAAATATTGCAATGAAACAGTTCAAATAACAAAACATGTAAAATCATCGCCTAATATTATGGGTAGAACGTGTTATTTTATGGATAGCTAAATAGTTTATTAAATTAATAATAACGAGAAGTGAATAACTATCCGTTATCAATAATTTATGACAATAAAAACGGAGCTGCACAGAGCACCACCACTTTTAAATATAGAGACGTGATCAAAAGTGTTTCTCGTTTGGAAATATGAATTCATACTATTCTACTGGAAATTATGACAGGTTGTCGAGACGTGATTTTTTTTTTAATTATCTATCTCTTTACACCCGACATTATATAATCGTGAGTTTTGACTTTGAAAAATTCTACACCGTACCCGAAACTATTTTTGTGAACGCAACCGACGTCGATCGATCGTGAGTTTATCTGAGAGTGCACTAAAATATACTTTATTAACATAGAAACAAGTATCCAAAACAATGTTTTGGACACTAAGGAAACCACATAATCACATTTTTCTCTCGAGTGTAAAGGGTTATCTATATCTAGATGAGAAAGATACTCTCAAGAAAATAACGAAATGATAATTGCAAATAGAAATGACCGAAAAAATGTTTGGTTTCGGATCCTCAAATTTAAAATCAAAATATGTCAAATGATTATAGTTATGATGAGGCAATCACAGAAAAAATTAATTGGAACGTGTTTTTACGTTTCAATTCCCAGTGTCACTTGTAGGTGACAGAAGTTTAATATTTTTTTTCTACCACACGGAGATTTTATTATTTAATTCCACTGCCATTGTTGCAAAGCCAATAAGTAAAACTATTAATATTTTTTTTCTAACAACACTAGCCAAATGTCATCTGTCAAATATAAACAGATGTTTTGCGCGAACAGTCTCTGTTTGTGTAATCTCTTGCGATAAAAAGTGAAATAAAAATGCCTAAACCGTAACTAATGTTATATTTTCTTATTGCGTGTAATAAATAAATAAATAAGCTATTGCACAAATTTTTTTATTGGTAAAAATAACTTTGAACACGTTTTTTACGACGTTAGAAATATGCCGTGTGACCTACGGGTGACACTGGGCATTATAATAACCGTTTACGCCGCAACGGAAGCTCTCAAAAGGAATAATTTTTCCCGTTTTTGCAACATTTTTCATTGATGCTCCGTTCCTACTGGCCGTAGCTTGATATTATGTAGCCTATAGCCTTCCTTGATAAATGGACTATCCAACAAAAAAATATTTTTTCAATTCAAACCAGTATTTCCTGAGATTACCGCGCTCAAACAACCAAACAAACAAACAAACTCTTCAGCTTTATGATATTAGAATAGATAAGTGTTTTGTTTCTTTCAGATAAACTATTTTTATTATAAAGAAACTGATATATCTAAATATAAATAAATATCATTATAAATTCTAACGTTTTATTCTTACCGTAACAATAAGAAACAATCTGTATCTGCTTCAAAGTCCTAATTTCACAACGCCCAGTGTCACCTGCAGGTGACACCCCCATAAAAGAAAATTGGGGTAGTTTATTTTTTATTTATATTTTTTCTTGTCATAACCAAATGTATATAAGGTATTTTATTTAAAAAGAAACCAAAAATCTTTATTAACTTGGACATGGGAATTGAAGAGTTAAATAAAATTACACGGAGCAAGTTGTTTAAAAAAATCTAAATTTCAATCAAATAACCGAAAGACTTTTTTAAAGGCACGATTAAATTACAAAATTCATACATAATAGAATTTTAACGTGAAAGGAAAACTTCGAGACGTTTCATTAAAATTTCAAACTGATGCAAAATTCATTAATGAAATAAAATACACGTACCAAAAATACCTGAAAAAGAGATATTGATATACTGGTAAAATAGAATAAATGGGGATTCTACAGAAAATAGTATAATAATTGTAAAAAGCGAGGGATACAAACACAGGCGTAGATAAATATTTTTATACCAAAATTAATCTATTTACATCAATAAACCTACAATCACCAATATTGAGACTTCGACTTTTTATCAAAATAAAATATAGCCTATATTACTGAGGGGTAACGTAGCTTTTTATTACAGAGAAAGAATTTTTAAAATCGGTTCAGTAGTTTCATAAATTAGTCCTTACAAACAAAATTTACTTATTTATATTATAACGGTATAGATTTACTATTATTCATTAATAATTAAGTTTTTTCTCGCCACTTTCTGAACTTTAAATTGAATTCCGTCCAGTTTACGTAATAACCATTAAAAATAACATCTTCCAGAAGTAATTCCGAGTTTCTTGTAAAATTTCGAATCAAAAAGCTCTTTCTGTCAACTTTCCAAACTTTTCTTATTATGTATTATTTTAAAAGAAAAAAACATATATACAAGCTATTGGTTGAATTTAAAAATTCCGAACAAATTATTTCTTTACCGATTTCTTTTAAACATACAGAGAGCTAATGTTTAATTTTGCGCGCTGATCCATTGTTGCGTTGTCGAGCGTCTATGTCCCGAATGTTAAACAAAACGGTGTTATAGATCATGCACGACCATGATAGCTGTCTTAAACCTACAGGCAGGTAAAGCTATAATCTGTAACGATTGCATAGAGCA